>OY754497.1:13479513-13567013 GCA_963575735.1 Amblyjoppa fuscipennis
AATAAAATGGCCGCTCATTGGAGGAAAATGTCGATGAAAATCATCCGACGCGGTGGAAAGATGAGCGGTGATAGATATTCGAAGGCGCCGTCCGATATGTGTGTTCAAGAAGGACCTTGTCGACGTTGTCGAGATGACTTGGTTGGGCATCCGCGAAGATGTAGGGGCTGTATTCTCGGTTCGAAGCCCGGACAATGCGCCCCTCGACGTCACTCACAATGCCTCGACGATGGTGTGTGGGAAGAGCACGCGAAGGAGAACGTGGAGGCTTCGGAGTAGACCGAGGGACTTAGAATTCGAATAGGACGGTGGGACACCTGGAAATGGCTGGCATATATCGTCTATACAGGATGTGTCAAATCTTGTCGGTTACAGAAACGAGCCGAATGGCCACTATGGGGAGAAAAAAAAAAAACAAAAAAAAAACGGTAATTAAAACATTTTTCGGCGTAGCATTTTTAAAATTCACATTCATATACAAAAATTCGCATTAAAAATTTGCAATACATCAGAGAGCGATGCGCCAATTACAATTAAGGATATTTGTACGTCTCATAAAATTGAAAACGTGCAATTTGCCGTAAAATTTGTGATTGCAAATCACCGACTGAAATTTGTCGATTTTGCCGTTTTCAGGCAATTTTAATGGATTCATCGTCGCTGATTACAAAACTAAAACTCATTTCAATCCTAGCGTGAAATTTATTTCCGATACTCGGGGACAGACGTAAAAAAAAAAAAAAAAACAATTTTCGTAAAATTCAAAATTTTCGAAATTGAATAAAATTTAAAGGGTTCGATCGATTTTTGTCAAATTTAATACAAAACAACATTGCGCAGTGTTAGTCCCATTTCCCAATTAAATTTAGCCACGATAACTCCATCTTTACGCGAACCAAACCGTTTTTTTTTTTTTTTTTTTTTTTAGGAATTCTTTTAAAAAAATCAAAATCCCATAAAAAAAAAAAAAAAAAAACTGACCGCTTGGATAGATTTTCATCAAACTCAATAGCAAAGATCATTAATCAAAGCATTACATTCGTATGGAGTTTCAGGACGATACCTCAAAATTTATCCAAAGTTTACCCAAAATCCACCATAAAATTTGTTTTCTATTCAAAATCGCGTCATATCTCCAATTCGACTTCGATCTTCATGAAAATTTCGCTAAACGAAGAGCCGTCACCGCTCTATTTGTGTAATTTCAGCTTGCTATCTCAAACCCTCTTCGAATAATAGTCCTTTTAAGCAATAAAAAATCACATTTCTCCAAATGTCGGACTATTTTAAGTGTACAGTCACTGAAATCCCGAATATTTTTTTTTTTTTTTTCCCCACCGAAACACAGGAGCTTCCTCATTGAGGAAGCAAAAAATCTGTCCTTAGACGATTCTGTCGTGAAACGACGCAATCGATGTTGTGATTTTCCAGTCTCATCGCAAGTGTCGACAACGAGGTAAAAGAAAAAGCAAATTTGTCGCACTCGTTGGAACTTCCTGTACCAGTGAGCCAGTGGGTGAGGAACAAGTGTGAAGAATACCTCAGCGGCGGCATTGTCGGGGGAGGAGAACCGATCAACAGTCAGCTGACTGAGGAGGGAATAATGGGGAGGAGAGAGGACTCTCACTTTCGTGTCGCGTCGTCGGGCCGACGACGAGGCAACGAATTGTCGATGGAATGTTAAACGACCTAGAATCGCTGAATCGCTATCGCGGCTCGCCTCCTGCTTGGTTCCGCCTCTCATTCCATTCCTCCGATACGCAGACCGGCTCGATCCGCGGCTCGCTTCCTCGCTCCTCGAACCATCCAGGACTTGTATCTGGCCTGGAGTCGCGTAGCCGTTGATACGCCCGGACGATATCGACGTCGATACCGTCCACTGTTTTCCTGGCCGCAGGAGCCGTCTCACCGTTGCAAGATAACCGCAGGAAGACATTCAACGGGCAGTCGGCATGATCTTCGGTAATCAGCGATACCGGACAGAATTATCCAGTGATTTCCCTTCAAGGAATGAAGGAGAAATCCACAGATTGTCCGTCATTGATCGGTGGTTATCCTGGTTTTTCTGTCTGGCTAAATAACTCGCTTGATATCTTCGATTCCGTTAGGCTGCGAGCGAGACATCCAGAAAAACCAGCAGTCAATGACGGACAGTGTACACTCGAACGTCGAAATAGGTTCCGATGGGAATGTGGATTGGATTGAGTTTCGGCGGAATATGGGGAATAGTGTGGAAAAGAATATTGGGTGGAGTAGAATCTGAATATGAGTTTTGTTCAGTTCCCAGATGGGAATGGTTTTTGTTCAGTTCCCAGATGGGAATGGTTTCTGCTCAGTTCCGAGATGGGAATGGTTTTTGTTCAGTTTCCAGATGACAATGGTTTCTGTTCAGTTTCCAGATGATAATGGTTTCTGTTCAGTTCCCAGATGGGAATGGTTTCTGCTCAGTTCCCAGATGGGAATGGTTTCTGCTCAGTTCCGAGATGGGAATGGTTTTTGTTCAGTTTCCAGATGACAATGGTTTCTGTTCAGTTTCCAGATGATAATGGTTTCTGTTCAGTTCCCAGATGGGAATGGTTTCTGCTCAGTTCCCAGATGGGAATGGTTTCTGCTCAGTTCCGAGATGGGAATGGTTTCTGCTCAGTTTCCAGATGGGAATGGTTTATGCTCCGTTCCCAGATTGCAATTGTTTTTGATCAGTTCCCAGATGGGAATTGGTTTTTGTTCGGTTCTTAGATATCTCTAGCTCAATGTCTATCCAGTTCTGCTAGATATCTTGCTCAATGTCTATCCAATCCTGCTAGATATCTTGCTCAATGTCTATCAAGTCTTGCCAGATATCCTGCTCAATGTCCATCCAGTCTTGCCACATATATTGTTCAAAGTCTATCCACTCTTGCTAGACATCTTGCTCAATGTCTCTCTAGACTCGCCAGATATCTTGCTCAACGTCTACCCACTGCCGCTAGATAACTTGCTGGCTGCCTCACTTGATATCTTCCATCCCGCAAAGACATCCAGCAAGATAGAACCCTCAGAAAACCCAAGCATCAATGACGAGCAGCCTACAAGATACCAAAACCATATTCCATTGGCATTTTGCTGCGGTTCACGGTGAACGAGCTCGCGGTACACACGTTCTGGCTGGCGGTCTGGTGGAGCGGCGGTCTTCCTCAGTGGCGACGAAGCCGCCGGTGGTGCCGGGTATTATCCGGCCTCCGCTATCTGATGACCCGCCCAGTTCTGCGTCTGACAGCCCCGGGGAAATGAGGGCTTCCAACGGAGTGAGATAGAGCCTCGTTTCGTTGGGAAATGGAAGGTGGTCGCGCAGTCGGTGGTGTTGCATGGTGGTTCCCGGTGAGTACTTCCAGGCCGGCGCGGAGGGGGGAAGATCAGGAACGCTCCGAGGAGCAGAAACGTATCGTAACGGGCGATGGCCGGATCGGTGGGAAGTACGCGGCAGGATGAGGCCAAGAGGCTGCCGAGGAGTTGGGTGTACCTACATTGAAAGTCGTGTCGGAGGCGCGTTGTGGCGACGCCAAGGGGCAGCAGTCTTCTTCATGTCACGGTACTTTAAATATGTACCGAGATAATGCCCGGGTTGAGAGAAGCCAGAGGCCGAGCAGGAGGGGGATGGGGGGGGGGGGGGGCAGCGGCGGGGCACAACCGAGGGACGGGAAACTCCATAGCCTGTCCTTGGTCTTCTTCCTTTTCTATGTCTCTCGGCTCCGCGCTTCAATGGACTGACTGGAGCCTGACGGAGTGTTTCAGACAGTTTGTTTACCGGTACCCGCGTTCGTGGCTCTATATATACATAGCCACAAAGCTCCGACCTCGTGTCCTTGCGCAGAAAACGTAGATCTCGTACAGCAGGATCTGTTAAGGATGTCTGCACGTGAGTGTAGGACTTTCCTCGCAACCTATCGATATCTGCGAATGGCAGAACCTAAAATGTCGTTGGTGGGTTTAGGGTTTTCGTTTGTTTTTTTTTTTTTTTCTCCGTGGTACGATCGAGTCTAACTGTCGTTTGCATATTTGGATGGTTGCAATCAGGTGATGATTATGGTTTTGGGCAATTCGATGAGGTTGATGATTGGGCACGGTACGTTCACATTGCGGTGGTGTTTCCGTGCGAGGGGAAGCTCTTCTAGGACTTTCCTCGCAACACATCGATGTCTGCGAATGGCAGAACCTAAAATGTCGTTGGTGGGTTTCGAGTTTTCTCCTTTTTTTCTCCGTGGTACCATCGAGTCTAACTGTCGTTTGCATATTTGGAACGTTAGAATGAGGTGATAATTGCGACTTTGGGGAATTCGATGAGGTTGATGATCGCGGCAAGTGTTTTCGCGCGAGGGGGGAGCTCTTCTAGGAATTTCCTCGCAACCCATCGATGTCTGCGAATGGCAGAACCTATAATGTTGTTGGTGGATTTAGGGTTTTCGTCTTTTTTCTCCGTGGTACCATCGAGTCTAACTGTCGTTTGCATATTTGGAAGGTTAGAATGAGGTGATAATTGCGACTTTGGGGAATTCGATGAGGTTGATGATCGCGGCAAGTGTTTTCGCGCGAGGGGGAGCTCTTCTAGGAATTTCCTCGCAACCCATCGATGTCTGCGAATGGCAGAACCTAAAATGTCGTTGGTGGGTTTCGAGTTTTCTCCTTTTTTTCTCCGTGGTACCATCGAGTCTAACTGTCGTTTGCATATTTGGAAGGTTAGAATGAGGTGACAATTGCGACTTTGGGGAATTCGATGAGGTTGATGATCGCGGCAAGTGTTTTCGCGCGAGGGGGGAGCTCTTCTAGGAATTTCCTCGCAACCCATCGATGTCTGCGAATGGCAGAACCTATAATGTCGTTAGTGGGTTTCGAGTTTTCTCCTTTTTTTCTCCGTGGTACCATCGAGTCTAACTGTCGTTTGCATATTTGGAAGGTTAGAATGAGGTGATAATTGCGACTTTGGGGAATTCGATGAGGTTGATGATCGCGGCAAGTGTTTTCGCGCGAGGGGGGAGCTCTTCTAGGATTTTCCTCGCAACCTATCGATGTCGCAACCAGCGAATCGCGGAACCTAAAATGTTGTTCGTTGGTTTCGGGTTTTCTCCCTCTTTCTCCGCGGTGCCGTCGAGTCAAGCTGTCGTTTGCATATTCGCAAGGTTACAATGAGGTGATAATTATGGTTCTCGGAAATTTGATGAGGTTGATGATCGGTGCAAGATGCGTTTACATTGCGGTGGTGTTACGGGCGCGAGGGGTAGCTCTTCGTATGCTAATGCGGGAATAAACGTTTTTATTAGACGCCCCCTCCGACAATCGCTCAGCCCGATGAGCGCGGGGATTTGAATTCATAAATATAGTGGCTCTCGAGTGTCTACGTGGTGGAGGTTACTGCGCCGGGGCTGGTGCATTAACCATGGGCGCTGAATGTGTGCCGTAGAAAGAGATCTGCATACGGAGGGAGGGTGAGCCCGGCCGTGACGTTTTAATCCAGGGGTTGGGATAAACTCTCGTCCTGGACGGCGACTTCTCGACCGTCACGAATGTCTCGATCCAATTGTCGAGTGAGCGGCGAGTCAAATTGGGATTACAATGTCGAATCAACGTGACCCCACCGACGGATCTTGGTGCCGGTCTATCGCAGATATTGAAATCTAGTCAAGATCTTGGTCGATGAGGACACTGTTTTAGTGCCCAGTGGAATTCGATTCCTAGCCGGAAGCGCTAGGAATTTTTCTCTAAGTGTTGTTCTCTGCCATTCGGGATAATTGGATTCCCATCTTTGATAAATGTGCAATCACCAACAAAAAACTCCTCATCCGTGACGCCTGGATGGACCTCTGAGGTTAATCACTGATGTGGGCGGTGCAGACCTGAGCGAGTCTGGTCGACTGGATTGAGTTTGTGCAGATGAGATCGTCGGACACTCTCCTCGAATTTGTAAAGCCTAAAAAATGTCGAAACACGCAATTGAGCCCTCGTTGAAGTTCCGACGATTGGCCGGTGTTCTCGTTCGTCGGTGTAATTACGGGCGAATTATGTTATCGCTGTAATTGCGACAATTAGGCATCGACGGTTCCACTGCCGAGTGCATTCTCAACGGGGCTTCGACGAACGCAGGAACTTTACCCCTCTACAGTCCTCGTCGCCGCTTTCTTCTCTCGGTTATTTTTTTTTTTTTTTTTTTCATTTACTTTTATTATTATTATTATTATTATTATTATTATTTGTTTGATGGGCGAACGTCGAGGAGCGGTCTCTCGGTTTTCCGGATGGAGACATTCTCGACTGGCACGACATAGCTCCGCTTCACTTGTCGCGAGAGAGCAGCTCCGCCTTCGCCATCGCCGCTCGAGCCGTTTTAACCGCGATATTTCGGGACTCCGATTCAATTTTTACGCTCGAATAATACAATGAAAAAAAAAAAAAAATGCTCACTGGACCTTGGTTATTGAAAATAATTTTTTTTTCCCCTCTCGTCAAATACACGGATAAAAAATTGTTTTGCTGCTGTAAAAAAAAAAGAAATATTTATTTGAGAGCACTCATTACAATTTATTATTTTCATCAGATCGTGAGCTTTCCTTCCAACCTCTTTTTTTCCATTGACTTGCTTGTCGCTAAAATGTTGGGCATTTCCAATTGATTTGATCAAAATAAATATTGATTCAATGTAAATTTATATTTATTCAATTTAAATAAATATCTATTCGATTTAATTGAACATTCATTTGATCACAATAAATATTTATATTCAGTGTAAATTAATATTTATTCAATTTAAATAAATAACTATTCGATCTAATTGAACGATCATTTCACAATAAATATTTATTTGCACGTCATCCGAACAATAAATCATTTTTTTTTTAGCACAAACTTCCAAAATTTAAAGCGTTCTGAAAGTACGAAAAAAAATAAGAAAAAACAAATCCACTTGCTGCAGAGAATTGGCTGTCGGTATTGTTCGCAAAGGCCGTCGACAAATAATCGCAAAAGACCATCGATAAATAATGCGCCGTGACTCTCCAGACAAATTATCAGTGCGGATTAATTTGTAACTTTAGGACCTTCATTCTCTCTTATCGATAATGATTTCCCGAAAATCTTGGCCAGCAACCCTCCCCAGTTCCTCACTTATCTTCACCCCTCTTACCCCCTCTTACCCCCATCGCCCTTTTCCTCAGGTTTCTCGTTTCGAGCCACGACCCGTCCCTTCGCAAACTTCGCTCACACCACTCAAAATCCCTCCCAAAAAGCTCCCCCAAAAGCTCGGGGTTTCCCATTTTGCGTTCCGAGCATCTACTGTGATGGTCAGGCCAAAAAGCCAAAGTGTTTCATATTGCCCCGCATAATATTTTCACTAATTCATTCCTAATCGATTAGGACAGATCCTGATGAATCAAAAGAAAATATATTTTTTTCGCTTCGAATAACAATTTAGTAGTACAACTGCAGGAAAGTCGAAGCCAATGTGGTCCATATTGCCCCGCACGATCAATCCACCGATCAATGATCCGCCGATCAATGATCCACCGATCAATGATACACCGATCAATGATACACCGATCAATGATCCGCCGGTCAATGATCCACCGATCAATGATCCACCGAACAATGATCCACCGAACAATGATCCACCGATCAATGATCCACCGATCAATGATCCACCGATCAATGATTCACCGATCAATGATCCACCGATCAATGATCCACCGATCAATGATCCACCGATCAATGATCCACCGATCAATGATCCACCGATCAATGATACACCGATCAATGATCCGCCGATCAATGATCCGCCGATCAATGATCCGCCGATCAATGATCCGCCGATCAATGATCCGCCGATCAATGATCCGCCGATCAATGATCCGCCGATCAATGATCCGCCGATCAATGATCCACCGATCAATGATCCACCGATCAATGATCCGCCGGTCAATGATCCACCGATCGATGATCCGCCGATCGATGATCCACCGATCGATGATCCACCGATCGATGATCCACCGATCGATGATCCACCGATCAATGATCCACCGATCAATGATACACCGATCAATGATCCACCGATCAATGATCCACCGATCAATGATCCACCGATCAATGATCCACCGATCAATGATCCACCGATCAATGATCCACCGATCAATGATCCACCGGTCAATGATCCACCGGTCAATGATCCACCGATCAATGATCCACCGAACAATGATCCACCGATCAATGATCCACCGATCAATGATTCACCGATCAATGATCCACCGATCAATGATCCACCGATCAATGATCCACCGATCAATGATCCACCGATCAATGATCCACCGATCAATGATCCACCGATCAATGATACACCGATCAATGATCCACCGATCAATGATCCACCGATCAATGATCCACCGATCAATGATCCACCGATCAATGATCCACCGATCAATACTCGACCAATTAATCCACCAATCAATCAGTCACGAAACCTTCCTCTTCCGCTCGACCCGAAGCTCCCCCCCGCCCGCCCATTAAGATTAACAATCTCCCAAAGATAACTCTCTCATTAATTTCATCAGTTTCCTCCTAACTCGCAATGAAAACGAATAGCTGTCTAAACCGCCACTAATCTTTAGCCAACCTCAGTTACTACAAATCCTGATCCACCAACCAGTCCCTGCCTACTTCCTCACTTATCATCCCCTTTCCCAACCCCAACCCACTTCATCGCCCTCTTCCTCAGCTTCCTCCTTTCCAGCCACGACCCGCCTCTTCGCCAACTCCGCTCACCCCATTCAAAACCCCTCCCAAAAAGCACCCCCGCCCCCCAAAACCTCCGCTTTTCCCGTCTTCCGCTCCAAGCAGACACTCGACTTCCCTCTCTGGCACACATTCCCCTACTCGCACACTAGTCGCAAAACTAGCCGGTGAGCTCGTGGAGGTTCGGTCGTCGTCGAGAGCGCAGCAAGAGCGAAGACTGCGACCGTTCGACCAAGAAGAGCTCGCTTCCGTGTCGTTCTAAAATCCCTTTTTGGACGAGAGAGTCGGCTCCGAGTTGGAGAACAGGCCGCTGGAAAAGCGAAAGCTCAGCCTTGGAGTGGGGAAAAGTGGAAACTCGACCGCCCGCGCCAAGACGAGGAGTTTCGGGCTGCTCGGTGAAGTCGCCGTCTTCGGTGAGCCCCGAAGGGGCGTTCGCGACAGCACAATAGTTTGAAATATTCGAGCGACGGCGCAAGAAGTTGCCCTCGAGGTTGCCTCGACGGTGGTGAGGGGGGGGGGGGGGGGGGGAGAGAGAGTTCGCCTCGCGCGCGCCCCGGTAATTAACGAGTCGAAGTTTGGCGTCGCGCGACGCAGCGAGGCAGCGCGAGGACGAGCCCGTTCTGCCCGGTCGGGGCGGCTTCCATTAGCCGAGTGCCATGGTTACCGGAGTCGACTTTTCGCAGCCGGTGAAACCGGAGGATCGAGCGTCGGGAGGGCGCGCTCACGGCCGAGGCCTTCTTCTTGTCGCAACTGTCGGCGAGCCGGAGGCGAAAAGCCCGAGCGGAGAGTTTCCCCGAGTCCTGAATCACTGCCGAGTTGCCGCGGGCACTTTGAGACGGGGGATGAGAATAAGGGAGAGGCTTTAAAGTCCTGGAGGGAGGCTCGGAAAGATTGGCGCCGAGATACTGAGGGTCGAATTTTAAGACGTTAGGTTGAACTTTTGAGGCGGAACTTAAGATTAAACTTAAGTCCGAACCTGAGATTAAAGCTGAGTCCGAACCTAAGATTAAACTTAAGTTCGAACCCAAGATTAAACTTGAATCCGAACCAAAGATTAAACTTGAGTCCAAACTTAAGATTAAACTTAAGTCCGAACCTAAGATTAAAGCTGAGTCCGAACCTAAGATTAAACTTAAGTTCGAACCCAAGATTAAACTTGAGTCCGAACCTAAGATTAAACTTGAGTCCAAACTTAAGATTAAACATAAGTCCGACTTTGAGTGCCAGATCAAACTTAAGTCCGAACTTAAGATTAAACTTAAGTCCGACTTTAAATACCAGATCAAACTGAAGTGCCAATTTAAGATCACACTTAAGTCCGAACTTAACGAACTTGAGAACCAACTTAAGTCCGACCTTAAGATCAAAGTGTGAGTCCGAACTTAAGATCAACCGTAAGTCTGAACTTAAGATCAACCTTAAGTCTGAACTTAAGATCAACCTTGAGTCTGAACCTAAAATCAAACCTAAGCAAGCAATGAAATTTGGACCAAACTTCGATCTTAAGTTCGAGTTGAAAAGCAATCTTAAGTTCAAACTAATGCCTTACGATTCGACCCTAAATCAATTTGGGAGGGCAAATTTTCCGGGCGTTTGGGGCGATGTGAACATTTTAGGGGTCAAAATGAAGTTTCCGGCGATTGGGGCAAAACAGAAAATATTGGAATTTTATGGGAACGAAAAAATGGAAATGTTATCGGGATCTTTTCCGATCGATTCCTGGATCGGAAGCCTTGGTGAAGCTTTCCGAAGTTTTCCATTGGGCGTTTAATGGTAGTGAATGGTATCGAAAGGCAATCAATGGGATCCTAATGGATATTCGTGGAGATAATTGGTACGGTACTTTCTAACGGGGCTAGGAAAAATACTCGAAAATACGAAAAGTAGAGAATACAAAATACTCTTTGTACTTAAAATGCAAAGTGCTTTTTGTACTTAAAATGCAAAGTACTTTTTGCACTTAAAATGCAAAGTACTTTTTGTACTTAAAATGCAAAGTACTCTTTGTACTTAAGATGCAAAGTACTTTTTGTACTTAAAATGCAAAGTACTTTTTGTTCTTAAAATACAAAATACTTTTTGTACTTAAAATGCAAAGTACTTTTTGTACTTAAAATGCAAAGTACTTTTTATACTTAAAATGCAAAGTACTTTTTGTACTTAAAATGCAAAGTACTTTTTGCACTTAAAATACAAATTACTTTTTGTACTTAAAATGCAAAGTACTTTTTGTACTTAAAATGCAAAGTAATTTTTGTACTTAAAATGCAAAATACTTTTTGTACTTAAAATGCAAAGTACTTTTTGTACTTAAAATGCAAAGTACTTTTTGTACTTAAAATGCAAAGTACTTTTTGTATTTAAAATACAAAATACCTTTTGTACTCGAAATACAAAATACTTTTTGTACTTGGAATACAAAATACTATAATAAATAAATTGATATTATATTTATGATATTATTTGTAATGATAAATTCTCCCCCCCCCAGATTCTAGAAAAAATTGGGAGAAAAAAAACAAACAAACAACTTTCCAAAAAATATATAAGATGGAATCTAGCGATCTTATTGCGCGTGTCAGCAATAGAGAGTGAACAAGCTAAAGCCACTAACTAAAGAGGAAAACAAACAAAAAAAAGAACAAACTCCTTTCATCGTTTACCGGAGTTGGTGGTTTGCTCGAGAAAAAAGTTTGTATCGCGCTTGTTTTTTCGTCCCGATTTTTTTTTTCTTTTTTTTCTTTTTTTTTCACTGCAGGCTTTGCGTAGTTTCGCGTTCTCGGCGATCCTTTTGAAGCTCCGCGGGCGAAGAAAAGAGCCCGCAGGTCGGACTCTCCTTGTCTCGCTTCCTCGCGCTCTCGTCAGACGGTTTATCAACGTGAATAATACTTAACGAGGTACTTATAAAAAAAAAAATAAAAAAAAATAAATAATAAAACAATTTTTTAAAAATGAAAATTAAAACAACACTTAAAACGATTGAAAATTCCGCGGTCTTTTTGTCGACCGAAGTGCGAACCACCGCCACATATATGTGGCGCTGATTCGTGCGTGAATCGATCAGCAAAAGTATTAATCGAACGATAAACAAATAAAAAAAGCACAATTAAAGTTACCAAAAAAAAAAAAACTCTGTTCACGAATTTCTTTGCAAACAAATCCAGCGAAATAATTCAATTGACGCGCTCCCGCAAAGAAATATTAATTTGGTTTAAATAAATATTACATCAAATTAAATGAATATTCAATTAAATTATATGAATACTTAATAAAATAAAATAAATGTTTAATTAAATCAAATAAATATTAATTTAAATCAAATAAATATTCATTTAAACCAAACAAATATTCATTTAAACCAAATAAACATTCATTTAAACCAAATAAATATTAATTTAAACCAAATAAATATTAATTTAACCCAAACAAATATTAATTTAACCCAAACAAATATTAATTTAACCCAAAAAAAATATTCATTCAAACCAAACAAATATCAATTTAACCCAACTAAATATTAATTACCGTGGCGCTCAGAAATTGCGACCTCGCTTACAATCTCCCCGAACTTGCCGAACTTTTATTTTCCTGCCTTCATAATTCACTATTATTGGACACGAAATTTACATTACATAATCGGGCATATTTTGGTAGATTACGACAGAATTGTCTCGCAGCAAGTCGCCGGCTTCACCGTATTCTCGGGACAATCGTTCGGGAAATAACCGAAAGCTTTTAGAGTGCAATCTGTTTATAGATCGAAAAGCCGCTATTACGTTCGAACTTTCGGGCCGGAATTCGTCGGCTGTTTCTTATAAATAAACGCATATAAATTTGAAGGTGCGTCGGTTAGGCAACATTCGGTCCAATGCGGACGATTGTTCAGAGGTTGGCGACGGCGAAACCGCGAGAGCACCGAGTGCGCCCTTCAGGGGAGAGCCCGATCGAGCCGAGGCGCCCAAGCCCTTCAATAAAAAGAGCCTTGTTCCCGATTTCTCTCGGCAATCCCCTCCGATCATCGATCGCTTTCGAGTATTTGCGATGGAGAAAAAGAACGGTGAAGTGTCGTTGGAGTCGGAGAGGGAGAGAAGAAAAAAAGTGCCAACGGATCGTCCAGGGCCAACTCGAAGGAAGGAAGTTGAAGCTGAGGGTGCGATTGGTACGAGCAGAGCGGGCGAGGATCGTTCGATCGATCGAATCCTGGTCTTCTCAGGGACAAGTCGGTCGAATTTTCGTTATGTGGATCGGTAGGAATGTCTTTTTTTACGGTAGCCGTGATTTAATTGGATGCTTTTCTCGTTCAGATAAAACATTCGTGTGTTCAGAGAGAGAGAGAAAAAAGTAACTCGAACATATGAAAGATTATTGTACCCTGTTTTTATTTATTCGTGCTGTGATTGATTGTTTTGGTAGACGGAAGCAATTCAGGAGGAACTTTTAGTCCGATTGTTGGATTGCGACATTGGTGGATTGTCACATTCATGAATTGTCACATTCTAGGATCGTCACAATCTTGGTGTGTCGCAATCTTGGTGTGTCACAATGTTGGTTTGTCACAATCTTGGTGTGTCACAATCTTGGTGTCTCACAATCTTGGTGTCTCACAATCTTGGTGTCTCACAATCTTGGTGTCTCACAATCTTGGTGTCTCACAATCTTGGTGTCTCACAATCTTGGTGTGTCACAATCTTGGTTTGTCACAATCTTGGTGTGTCACAATCTTGGTGTCTCACAATCTTGGTGTGTCACAATCTTGGTGTGTCGCAATCTTGGTGTCTCACAATCTTGGTGTCTGACAATCTTGGTGTGTCACAATCTTGGTGTGTCACAATCTTGGTGTCTCACAATCTTGGTGTGTCACGATCTTGGTGTGTCACAACGTTGGTGTGCCACAATCTTGGTGTGTCACATTCCTGGATCGTCACATTCCTGGATCGTCACATTCTTGGATTGTCACATTCATGTATCGTCACATTCTTCGATCTTCACATTCCTGGATCGTCATACTTTTGGATTTTCAGATTGTCCGACTATCCGATTGCCCGATTGGTACCCACGAATAATAAAAAATCAACCCTACATCCAAAATTCCAGCTCGAGAAAGCTTTCACCCGCGATGTTTATCTCCGACCATCACGAAACCAATACCAAAAGATCTGGATAGAACGCCACAGCCGCAAAACGAGAAAAAACGCCAGTTGGCACCACTCAACTACAGAACGAAAACTCGCTGCACCGGAAAGACACAACCCCCCCCCCCCCCCCCCACCCAGCGAGATCTTTTGTTCTTAATCTTGGCCACTTCGCATAGTTTCCGCACCCGCCATCTTTCCCGATCGCACCCTCGCCGCCCTCCTCCACCCATCGGCCCCTCCGCCGCACCGCTCCATTCTTCCACGCTCTTTCGCAACCGCCACTTCTCGTGATAAGCCCTGCGAAACGCGCACATTGGCCTCGTCGAAGCGACCGCCGGCTCGTTCACGGACCGCGAAGGGAGCTCGCGTGGGCGAAAGTTCGCGAGAGCGGTCCCGTTGAAAGGTGAACGTCGGGCGAGCGGAGTCTCGTAAATAGACGAAGAATGGATGTGAGGGGGCTCGGAAAGAGACCGAATTGTCAAGACACTGGACGCAGGTGAGCCAACGAAGAATGCAACCGAGTCCGCGCTTTTCCACCGGCCGAGAGCGGTGGAAAAGCGCGGAGGGCGGCTCGATCATAGTTCTCGGCACTCGAGGCGTCGAATTCGCGAGGCCACCGAGGACGCGGACGGGGCCGGGCTTGTTCGACGCGGGGATTAACACCCCGATGAAGCCGTTATCCGGGCTCCGCGAAGCCGCGCGAGGTCGCGGATGTCACCGACGCGCCGTCGGATTTACAAGGCGCGAGTTTGACGCCCCGGAAGCGCGTCGACCACGCTCGCAACCGCTGCGACGAGGCTTAATGGACAAAAGTCCTGTGTTCCGGAAGAGTGAAGAAGAAGAAAAAGATATTACGGAGACCGAAGTCGCACTACTTCCTGCGGTAAATTTAAAGGTTGCTCCGACGGAATCATTCGCGGCAGTCATCTTCGTCGCAGAGGGTTCGCTTCTCTGGCGGGCTGATAATGATGTGCGAGACTTCCGGTAGAAAAATGACGTTTCCGAAGCGGAAGTGACGCACTTCCTGTGTGACGAGACTTCCGGCAGAAAAATGACACTTCCGGAGCGGAAGTGACGTACTTCCTGTGTGACGAGACTTCCGGTAGAAAAATGACACTTCCGGAGCGGAAGTGACGCACTTCCTGTGTGACGAGACTTCCGGTAGAAAAATGACACTTCCGGAGCGGAAGTGACGTACTTCCTGTATGACTAGACTTCCGGTAGAAAAATGACACTTCCGGAGCGGAAGTGACGTACTTCCTGTGTGACGAGACTTCCGGTAGAAAAATGACACTTCCGGAGCGGAAGTGACGCACTTCCTGTGTGACGAGACTTCCGGTAGAAAAATGACACTTCCGGAGCGGAAGTGACGTAATTCCTGTGTGACGAGACTTCCGGTAGAAAAATGACACTTCCGGAGCGGAAGTGACGCACTTCCTGTGTGACGAGACTTCCGGTAGAAAAATGACACTTCCGGAGCGGAAGTGACGTACTTCCTGTATGACTAGACTTCCGGTAGAAAAATGACACTTCCGGAGCGGAAGTGACGCACTTCCTGTGTGACGAGACTTCCGGTAGAAAAATGACACTTCCGGAGCGGAAGTGACGTACTTCCTGTATGACTAGACTTCCGGTAGAAAAATGACACTTCCGGAGCGGAAGTGACGTACTTCCTGTGTGACGAGACTTCCGGTAGAAAAATGACACTTCCGGAGCGGAAGTGACGCACTTCCTGTGTGACGAGACTTCCGGTAGAAAAATGACACTTCCGGAGCGGAAGTGACGTACTTCCTGTGTGACGAGACTTCCGGTAGAAAAATGACACTTCCGGAGCGGAAGTGACGCACTTCCTGTGTGACGAGACTTCCGGTAGAAAAATGACACTTCCGGAGCGGAAGTGACGTACTTCCTGTATGACTAGACTTCCGGTAGAAAAATGACACTTCCGGAGCGGAAGTGACGTACTTCCTGTATGACGAGACTTCCGGTAGAAAAATGACGTTTCCGAAGCGGAAGTGACGTACTTCTTGTGTGACGAGACTTCCGGTAGAAAAATGACACTTCCGGAGCGGAAGTGACGCACTTCCTGTGTGACGAGACTTCCGGTAGAAAAATGACACTTCCGGAGCGGAAGGGACGTACTTCCTGTATGACGAGACTTCCGGTAGAAAAATGACACTTCCGGAGCGGAAGTGACGTACTTCCTGTATGACGAGACTTCCGGTAGAAAAATGACGTTTCCGAAGCGGAAGTGACGTACTTCTTGTGTGACGAGACTTCCGGTAGAAAAATGACACTTCCGGAGCGGAAGTGACGCACTTCCTGTGTGACGAGACTTCCGGTAGAAAAATGACACTTCCGGAGCGGAAGGGACGTACTTCCTGTATGACGAGACTTCCGGTAGAAAAATGACACTTCCGGAGCAGAAGTGACGTACTTCTAGTATGACAACACTTCGCGTCGAAGGAATGAGATTTCTCAAATGGGTAATCACGTATTTCCGGTATGACGTCACTTCGAGTCGGAAAATGAAATTTCCGAACCGGAAGCTATGCGTGACCTGTATGACGTTACTTCCGGTAAAAAAATAGGGTTTCCGGACCAAATATGACATATTTTTTTTTTTTTGTATGACGTCACATCAGGGCGAAAAATGTGATTCCCACACCGGAAGTGCCACGATATTGAGCACGACAGCACGAAAAAATTGAATTATTACATAAAAAATGAATTCGCTGATTTAGCGATTGGTCAATTAATTTGCTTTCAACAATCCGCCGCTGCTCCTTCGAACGGCTTCTGTTGGGAGCGACTGCGTCTTATCACACAGTATTGCTGAGTAATCAATAATTTTGTAAATTCAAAAGGATCCCTTGACACGAGCAAAAACTCACCCCTCGCTATACGGGAGCACGCGGTAGTATGATCGATAGCTATTACATGGCTAAAATTTCCATAGTCTTCTGCCTTCCTCCTGGGGTAGTAATTTTCCACGGCCTGCGAAGCGATCCACATGGCTCCGTGATGTTGCACAACAGCCCGCATACCTATCGCTCATCTTGTACGAAAAGCCTCCTATGAATTCATCGTTCTACTTTTTTTTTACTAATTTAACGGCATCCACGTGCGAGTTTCCTGGTCTAGTCATTCCTGTCTCCCCTTGCGTGAGCTATTTTCAACAGTTGGGGTTTTGCCAGAACTGTTATAACAGAAAATGCAACTTGATGGCAGTTTTTAATTTTGGTCAATGGCTTGTCAATGGACCGTCAATGACCCGTCAATGACCCGTCAATGACCCATCAATGACCCGTCAATGACCCGTCAATGACCCGTCAATGACCCGTCAATGACCCGTCAATGACCCGTCAATGACCCGTCAATGACCCGTCAATGACCCGTCAATGACCCGTCAATGACCCGTCAATGACCCGTCAATGACCCGTCAATGGACCATCAATGGACTATCAATGGACCGTCAATGGACCGTCAATGGACCGTCAATGGACTGTCAATGACCCGTCAATGGACCATCAATGGACCGTCAATGAACCGTCAATGGACCGTCAATGGACCGTCAATGGACCGTCATTGGACCGTCAATGGACCGTCAATGGACCGTCAATGGACCGTCAATGGACCGTCAATGGACCGTCAATGGACCGTCAATGGACCGTCAATGGACCGTCAATGGACCGTCAATGGACCGTCAATGGACCGTCAAAGGACCGTCAATGGACCGTCAATGGACCGTCAATGGACCGTCAATGGACCGTCAATGGACCGTCAATTGACCGTCAATGGACCGTCAATGGACCGTCAATGGAACGTCAATGGACCGTCATTGGACCGTCATTGGACCGTCATTGGACCGTCATTGGACCATCAATAGACCGTCAATGGACCGTCAATGGACCGTCAATGGACCGTCAATGGACCGTCAATGGACCGTCAATGGACCGTCAAATGGACCGTCAATGGACCGTTAATCGACCGTCAATCGACTGACAACCGACTGTCAAAGGGCTGACAACCGACTGTCAATGGACTGAAAATCAAAGTCAATCAATTGACCATCAATTACCTGTCGATCGATCGTCAAAATAACCATCGATCGATCGTCAAATTAACCATCGATCGATCGTCAAGATAACCATCGATCGACCGTCAAGGAACCGCCAAAATAGTCGTCAATGGATCGCCAAAATGGCCGTCAATCGACTGTTAATCGTCTATCAATCGACTGCCTCCGCGAAACTCTCGTTAATTTTTACCCACTAAAAAAAAATTTTCTTCGGTAATTTCCCGTCAAGTGACGGTCAATTGACAACCTCGCATCGCTACATGCAGCTCTCAAACGACTCGCTCCCCGTGCAAGAAAAAAAAAAAAAAAAAATTAAATACCTTCCGCCTTGTTCAAAGCTCATTTCGCGAGCTCGCAAGGCTGCGAACCCCGCGCCGACTGCGCGCAGACTCAAAGGCCGGGTTATCATCGGCTTTGACGCAACGAAAACGCACCGGAGGAGGATCAAGGGGATTAAAAGAAAAAAAGCGAAAAAAAAAGAAAGCTCAGAAAAAAAAAAAAACAAAAAAAAACCGCGCCAAAGTCAAACGCGCAAAAGCGCGAAAAAGCTCGCGCACGAGAAAGAAGCATCCATAAGAATCCAGCGCGCAATCTCCATCGGGCCGTCGACGCGCGAGTCTCCCGACGCCGCCTCTGAAAGGAAAGCCCCGTTTCGAAGCGCGCCCGACGACTGGAAAAAAAAAAGGATCCTTCGCTCCTTTATTCGTCCTGCGGCGTCGCGCGACGCACACACGCGCTCGCCCGGACGACGGATTAAGCGTTACCGGCAGCCAACATCCGGCCAACGCTCCGCGCAGCTCGGGCGTCGTTTTTTGTTTTTTTTTTTTTTTGTTTTTTTTTTTTTGTTTTTAGCCCTTTACTTCGCACTAGCATATTTTTTTCCCTCGCGGCTCGTTTCCCCCGCGGCGCTTTTGCAGCAGCGCCCTCGAGCGACGACTCGGGCACGCGGGCCTGCAAATTCCGTTTGATCCGCGGGCGCCCGATTGGCGCGCGCCAACGCGCCCCGCAACGAGACGAACTGCAGCGCCTTCAAAGCTGATACGCTGTGCGATGAAAGGCTTTTTTTTTTTTTCTTTTTTTTTTTGCTCCGCTCACTCCGGCTCGCGGTCTCTTCTTCGATGCTATCGCGAGAGAGCTGTGTCTCGGCACCCCTCCCGACACTCGTACCGAGCCTGGCCTGAGGGCCTTTTCGGCGTAATTAGCTCGCGAGCTAATTTACCGCCGATTGTCCCGATTCTCCACCCGCGGATATTTTGAACCGCGAGTCGAGGGTTACGCGCGGGGAGGATTCGTTGGGGCTTTTTTTATATTAGTCATTTTTTTTTTTTTTTTTTTTTTTTTTGAGTGTCCTGTCTCGCCGCCGCCGAGTTCGATAACGAATGGCGCGACTCCTGATGAGAATTGGCGAGAGGAATCGGAGCAGTGACATGGAAGTTAGTTAAGTTGCTCTGATGGTTCATTGACAGCTGTCATTTTCCTCAATTTGTTGTACGCTCCGGCTAAACGATATATAAAAAAAAAAGATTCTATTACATTGTGTTATATATATAAGTGTTTGGCCATTTTTGAAAGTGGAGAATGGGAAGGGGTTTACCGATTTTTTTTTTTTTCGAAAACCGTTTTTGCAAAAAATTTTTTTAGAATTCTGTCATGTAAATATGCCACTTGAAAACAATGGCGGAGGTTTTAATTCGATATCTCGAAATTTAAAAAAAAAAAAAAAAAAAAAAAAAAAATCTGTCGTTTGGCAATTTATCACAGGATTTCCTACGCTGAAAATCGTCAATTTTTAGAATTTCGAAAAAAAAAAAACAGAAATCGCATGTATTCCGTGCGGAAATGAGTCACCTGAAGCCAATGGCGGTGGTCAAAATTCGATAACTGGAAAAAAAAAATTGGCCATTTTGATAGTGGAAAAACAAGAAGGGGCTTTGACAATTTTTTGACGAAAATGGATTTTTCAAAAAAAAAAAAAAAATGTTTAATCTTTTCATTAATGATATATTGTTATATTGTTATATAGAAATAAACTTTCGGCAAAGCTTGACAGCTGTCAATAATTTCGTTGGAGCAACGTTGACAACTTCCGCTGCCTTCCGGATGATCTGTTCAATAAAAAAAAAATAAAAAAAAAAAAAAAAAAAAAAAAGAGAAAGTAAGAGCGTCTCGGGCGTTTTGCCGAGCGATCCCTCGCTCGCGTCTCTTCGTTGCCGAAATTAATAATTATCCAATCTAGACGGATGATAATTAAGTCGAACGGCGACGGGGCGAACCGCGAGCGGCGTTCTGAGCTCGTAATAGGCGCAATGATAAGCAGCCATGTAAGGCACGAGGTGTAAGGGAGTTATTATCCTCATGCTGTTGGGCGTCATTACCGAGCGAGCTCCAACGAGCGTGGTCATCGAGCCGTGGAAAAAAAAAAGAAAAAAAAAAAAAAAGGAGGTAGGCTGAAGGTAGACAGCATGCGCGACTACTTCGAGGCGTGTCGAGGGTTGCCGCGACGAGAAAACGAGCCAACTCCTCGGGATCCTCACTCGCGCGTTCACCCCGTTCTTTGCGAGTTCTTGTGCACTTCGAATTCCCTCGCTCTTCGCGCATTACGCGAGTGCGAAGCCCGACACTTCCGCATCGCGAGCCTTTCCCTCAGTTGAATTACAACGTCACGGTCATGCACTCGGTGGAAGAAAAATTCGTCATGCGGAATCGGTGACTTTCCTTTCGAAAGAAAAACTTCTTTTGTTTATTTTTATGCAACAAGATATTAGGCGGGTCCACTGAGTAAATGATGCCCTGGGCTTGGAATTATTGGGGTCCGTAGGGCGGTTCTTAGTGGGAAGTAGATGAATGAGGGCCTGGAAAGAGAGGACATTGATGGTACTGAAAATAGCGGCGCTCGGAAAGAAGCTCTTAATGGAACGTAGATTAATTAGGCCCTAGTAGAAAGAGGCCCTAAATGGAACGTAGAATAATCATGGCACAGACAAGGGTCCTTCATGAAAGCTAGAACAATCAGGCCCTGAGTGGAACTTGGAATAGTCATCGCACAGAAAGGGGCCCTTAATGAGACCTGAAAGAATTAGGCCCTGAGTGAAACTTGGAATAATCATGGCACAGAAAGGGGCCCTTAATGAGACCTGGAAGAATCAGGCCCTGAGTGGAACTTGGAATAATCATGGGACAGAAAGGGGCTCTTAATGAGACCTATAAGAATCAGGCCCTGAGTGGAAAATTGGAATAATCATCGCACAGAAAGGGACCTTTAATGAGACCTAGAAGAATCAGGCCCTGAGTGGAACTTGGAATAATCATGGGACAGAAAGGGGCCCTTAATGAGACCTATAAGAATCAGGCCCTGAGTGGAAAATTGGAATAATCATCGCACAGAAAGGGACCTTTAATGAGACCTAGAAGAATCAGGCCCTGAGTGGAACTTGGAATAATCATGGGACAGAAAGGGGCCCTTAATGAGACCTATAAGAATCAGGCCCTGAGTGGAAAATTGGAATAATCATCGCACAGAAAGGGACCTTTAATGAGACCTAGAAGAATTAGGGTCTGATAGAAAGTTATTAGTGGGACTTGGAACAATCAGGGCTCCAAGATAGGTTCTTTGTGAGACCTAGATGAATCAGGGTATAGAAAGAGGCTTTTGATGGGATTGAGAATAGGATCAGGGCCCGGAAAGAGGCTTTTAATGAAACCCAGATGAGTCAGGCCCTAATGAACAGCTGCCCTGAGTTAAACTTGGAATAGTACATGGCACAGAAATGAGCCCTTAATGGAACCCAGAAGAATCAGGGCCTCGTAGGGAGCTCTGAGGTAGCAAGTCGCAGCACGGAAAACAGTCGGCCAAAAAAAAAAGTGATCTCAAAATCTGAGCATTCATCAGACTATCAGTCAACAGACTCTCTCTCAGACAGACATTTTCACCGTGCGATACAATGAAGCTGCGTGAACCCCCGCGTGCGCCCCACGGCGACATTTTCGCACCGGCTTCCTCGGGGCTCGTCGCGCCGACACCAGTCGCCGCGAACTTGGTGAAACGCGAGTGGCGAGGTGAAAAAAAAAAAAGAAAAAAAAAAGGAGCGAAGAGGGCGCACGAAGTTGCACGCATGCACGCGCGAGTGGCCTCGACGAGCCCGGACGAAGCGCCGCGGTCCCCGCGTGCAGACGCGACGCTCGTTCTCCACTCACTTTCTCCGTTTCCCTGGGCGTGTGCGAGGGCCTCTTCCGTCGCGTGCATTATGCCGAGCGCCCGTTGGTGTCGCCGGTGCACTTGGCGAACATAAGTGCGAATTGCAACACTCCCTTTCCACCGGCACATCGCTCAGACTAAAGGAAATGCGCTCGCACACACGGCGGTGGCGCGGCGGGGCGGCCGAGGGGGAGAGCTTGTTGGCTGCCGAGAGAGGAGCCGAGCCGAGGCGAGTGCCGTCGCGTGCATAACGTGCGGACGCGCATACTAATTACGACGCTTCCATTTTGCAATACGCGCGCCCTTAGCATCACCTCGTCGAGGCTCCTCGTCGCGGGCTTGTGTGGAGAGCGCGCACACACACGCGGGGTGGGTGGGGGGGGACGCGAGGGCGCACAAGGGGGCGGAAGACAGTGGGAGAAGAGGCGGATGGAATTCAAACCAGGCTCGTGTAACGAGCTACGCGCCGGATTCAACTGTAGCAACGATGTTCAGCCTGCCGTTTAATTTCGAGAAGATCTCGCGCCCGAGTCCCACTTTCTTTGTCTATACGGGCGAGGTGAATGTGAATGCTGCACGATATGCTGCCGGGTTGCATGATAGGCTCGAGTGAGAGTCCCGAAGGGAGCCGGGAAGCTTCTCGTGTTGGAATAAACAAATTTGTGGGTTTTTTTTCGAAATTTAGTGCGTTGTGGGCAGCCGTGAGAATTTGGTAAATGTCAATTAGTGACGTTTTGAGGAAACAAAGCAAGCAATGAAGAATCTCGCTTGACGCATGGTCCAAATGTCGATTGACTGCCTTGAGAGGCTTAATATGACGATTGAGTGTCTTGAGAGGCGTAAAGCCTACGGTTAGTGAGATCATGCAGACCGTGTTTGCCAGAACCGAGCCAGATAAGAATTTCCATAAAACGGCAAGCCTTACCGTTTCTTTGTCACCTTATCAGTCGTGAGGCATAACTGATCAAATTTCTAAGCATATCCATTACCATCGATTGACAAATACTGCTCGATCAATGCCCGATCTGGACCTGATCTTGCTAGTCGTAGGCTAGCCTGATCATGCAGACCGCGTGTGCCGGAACCGACCCAGGTAAGGATTTCCATAAAACGAAAAATCTGACCGTTTTCACATCATCCGATCAGTCGTAAGGCGTACTTGATCAAAGTTCTACGCGTGTTCATAACTATCGATTAACAAGGACTGCCCGATCACTGCCTAATCTGGACCTGATCTTACTAGTCGTAGTCTAGCCTGATCATGCAGACCGCGTGCGCCAGAACCGAGCCAGATAAGGATTTCCATAAAACGGCAAGCCTTACCGTTTCTTTGTCACCTTATCAGTCGTGAGGCATAACTGATCAAATTTCTAAGCATATCCATTACCATCGATTGACAAATACTGCTCGATCAATGCCCGATCTGGACCTGATCTTGCTAGTCGTAGGCTAGCCTGATCATGCAGACCGCGTGTGCCGGAACCGACCCAGGTAAGGATTTCCATAAAACGAAAAATCTGACCGTTTTCACATCATCCGATCAGTCGTAAGGCGTACTTGATCAAAGTTCTACGCGTGTTCATTACTATTGACTGACAAGGATTGCCCGATCAACGTCTGATCCGGACTTGATCTTACTGGTCGTAGGGCTAGCCTGATCATGCAGACCGTGTGCGCCAGAACCGACCCAGATAAGGATTTCCATAAAACGGCAAGCCTTACCGTTTCCTCATCACGACCTGATCAGTCGCCAGCTATACCTGATCAAATTTCTACGCGGCTAAGCGTTCTATTTGATAACAAGAATATACTGATTCATTATAACTTAAAACGACAGTTTTTGAGGTCATGATATGCGAGCTATAACTTATTGAAGCTGGGCGTTTTGCTTGAGGTGTTGATTTACTGGTGAATTCACTTCATCTGGCTAAGATTTTGTGGTAGTCAAGTGAAATTAACACTGCATTTTATCGTATTGACGTACCACAAGAAAACCACATCAGTCGGATATTTTCCAAAGTGTCCATCACGGCTCGAGAGCCGTGCGGATGCAACCGCGATTCGCCTCTTTCGACTTCTTCAATTTCCACTTCTCCCTCGAAGTCAGACAACCCCGTCACGCTTTCTCCGTCGGTATGTCCAGGAAGCTTCGTTAATTAACATTTCGATTCTCAGTTGAGTAGCGCCGAGCGCCTTTCTGCTGTCTCTTCTCCGCAAGCTCGTTGCCGGAACTCTCCCGTCGAGACCACCGCCATACGACGAACACGCGTGCAACAGCGAATCTGCCAGCCGCTCCCATTGAAAATACACACGCACAAGCGGTGCGATAAGTGACGAAGCCGGAGACCAAAGAGTGACGAGCCTGTATCAACGTTATCGCACACGCGACTTTACAGCGACTGCACGTTCGAGAAATCCCGGGCGGAAAAGGATTCAGCAGCTAAGGGAGGGCACCTCCAACACTCACTGATGTACCGTGGATCCGACCAAACCCTCCCCCGACGGCTCCTCTTTGTCAGTCATCTCGGCTGGTAATTAGTTCATTTGCATGTGTTACGCTACGAACTCCTCGTGTTCCGTGCATATCCGTTTTTCTTTTTCAACTTTTTCTTCATCCATTTTTTGCCGCAATGCCTGACGGCTCGCATGTGAAACGAGTCTGTCGCGCTATGTCGAGACCTTCGACACAGTCTGACGGCTTCGTGCTTCGCCGATTGCGGTTATAGCGGCGATCGGTAATAAAGTGCTAGTGGTTTTTTTTTCTCCCTTGATTAAAATCGATTTTTGCATTATTAATTTATGTGATAGTGTGATTTTTACGAACATTTCTCGTTGTTTCATTGTTTTTATTTGTCACGGTTGAGTCCGTCAATATTCTCGTCGACGACGCGATTAATCGATTCGCATTTTCAATATTTAATGAAAACCTAATGAACCAAAAAATAAAAAAAAATAAAAAAAATACAAAATCTAGTAACAATTCCCAACGAACCAACCAAAAATCATGCTGCTTGAAGCGCTGCCGATCGCTGAAATTAATTTCATCCCTCGCGTAATGACATTAAGATGGATCTGCGAGCGAGCCAGGAGGACTGTGTCTGAAGCGCGGCCGTTCATCCGGGCTTTCGAGGAAGACTGGAGGGTTGGAAATGCGCACGGTGGCTTCCCGTCGAGGGCTGCCCGTTCGACGTTGGACGAACCGAGCGCGCGTCGCTACCCACCGACGAGTATTTATTTCACGTCTTTCTTTTTTCCCCCCCCTTTTTTTTTTTTTTTTTTATTCGCAATTAAGGCAGGGGAAGCTCGTCGTCGGGGAGAGAAACCGCTACGCGACGCTACGTCGCCCTTTTGCCTGTTATTTAATTGGGATATGCAATTGAATGACACTCGGGCACCGGGTGGCGCAATCTCTCGCCCTCTACCTGTTCATTTTTTTTTCTTTTTTTTTTTTTTTTGGTGAAAATGGTCCCTCTCTTTCCGCGAGTTTGCCCGCGGATGAGGATATAAGGTCTAACGACGCCATTGTCGACGGGAGAGAGACCACTCGACACGCCACTTCGCTCGCACTTTGGATCCCTGGCTATTCGCAAATGAAAAACGGAATAAAGGTTGCAAAAAAAAAAAAAAAAAAAAAAAATGAACCGAAGAAGAGGGAATACGAAATGGTAAGTGTATATCCGCCGCGTGCGCGAATATAGTGAGAAATTAGTGGCAAGTGGCGAGTAATAAACAGACGCCGAGTTGCGGAAGGAACGGGGGAAAAAAAGTGACATTAAAAAATAATGCGGAGAAAAGTAATATTAAAAAGTAATAATGCGGCCATGTCAGAATTCACGGAATTAACGGGTTAGGCTTGGATGGAGATTCGTGAATATAAGTTTGTGGGGGCAAAAAAAAGTAAGGAAACCGAGGACACCACTTCGGCAGGAAAAGGGTCATTAGCAAGGAATTGCATATCGAAGACGACACTAGAAGTCGCTTTTCGTTTTACTCGATACTATATTTTTAAATGTGGCGTGCAAAAAAAAATCTCAAAAATGGTTTCCTACCATGAACCATTTGCTTGTAATAAATGTCTAATCCATTGTTTTTTCTTTTGGTCAAAAAATATTTAAATCAAGCAAATTCGCCAAGTTTGATATCACTTTGAAGGCTTAAGAGTGGCGTTGCGCTTTAAATTTGATTTGATTCTCATTCGGATTTGGATTCAGATTTGAATTTTGAAGTTGAATTTGGACTTGAATTTGGACTTGAATTTGGACTTGAATTTGGACTTGAATTTGGACTTGAATTTGGACTTGAATTTGGACTTGAATTTGGACTTTGATTTCGTTTGATTTCGTTTGATTTCGTTTGATTTCGTTTGATTTCGTTTGATTTCGTTTGATTTCGTTTGATTTCGTTTGATTTCGTTTGATTTCGTTTGATTTCGTTTGATTTCGTTTGATTTCGTTTGATTTCGTTTGATTTCGTTTGATTTCGTTTGATTTCGTTTGATTTCGTTTGATTTCGTTTGATTTCGTTTGATTTCGTTTGATTTCGTTTGATTTCGTTTGATTTCGTTTGATTTCGTTTGATTTCGTTTGATTTCGTTTGATTTCGTTTGATTTCGTTTGATTTCGTTTGATTTCGTTTGATTTCGTTTGATTTCGTTTGATTTCGTTTGATTTCACTTGATTTCACTTGATTTCACTTGATTTCATTTGATTTCATTTGATTTTAATTTATCCCTGCGAACTCAATTTTGAACGGTTTTCGGCGGATTCCTTTCGGTGTCGAGCAGTCGGATGACCGTGTTACGCGGCCAAAGTTCGTTTCCATTGTGGACGTCTCGGGGCACGGGGATAAATTCCGGATGATCCGGGGTGGCATTGTCGAGTGTCACGCACACGTCACACCCTTCTCCGCGGGGTTACAGCTAGATTAGAGATTATAGCGAGCTCATTCGACTTCGGAAGGCCGGAGTACAGGCTCTTCCGTGTGTTACGTAACATGGCTCAGGTAATAAAATCTCGTCGCCTTACAAGAGCCGAGAGTTCTCCGGATGGCAACACAAAACTTCTTTTTTTTTTTTAACTGACAGATCGGAGAGTTGAATCCGAAGCCTGAAAGTTGCCGAATGAATGGAGAGAGAGAGAGTTAATAGAAAATTTGACGCGGCTAATCCCTTGCGTCGCACAACCTTAGTTCCAGGCCGAAGGGATGAAGATTTTGGAAGGGTTGATCCATGGGAAAGAGAACGATCGCTGTGCAAAAATACAATCTGCAATATGGTGCGTTTTTTTAAATCTCTTTTCCTTCATAGAGGAAGATTTGTTTTGGTAAAAAAACAAAAAAACAATTTCGAGATTTTAGTGTCAGATTACTTAAGGCCTTATATACGCGAAAAATTTCAAAAATTTTAATTTTTTTTGGTTTTTTGAATTCACTGAGCCCGACCGCCAACTTCAAAGCCAAAACCGCGTCTAGAAAAGTACCTTCGAAAATCGGCGAAATCGCGTACATAACGCCTTAAAATAGTCCAAAACATCGAGAAATGCGTGAGAGAATTCCGTCGTTTGAAACGACTATAACGCGGAAACGGTTCGAGAGAGCCGGTTGAAATGTGGTACACTATAGTAGAGTGGTCACGTCTTTTCATCTAGTGCAATTTTTCATAAAGATTGAGGCCCAATTGAAAATTTCAGGCGAATTTGAATTTAAAAAAAAAAAAAAAAAACGGTAGTCGTAACTCTACCTTGGGTAAATTTCGAACAATTGTCTTGAAATTCCATTAAAATATAAATAATAATAATAATATAATATATCATAATAATATAATATATTATAATACATTATTTATATATAATATATGAATAATAATTGTTTGATAATTGCATACAATTATCAAAGATTTTTGACATTGAATTTGGTCAAAATCTGTCGCAGCAGTCAGATTTTATGAAAATCGATATTTTACAGCGAAATCAATATGAAAATGTCAATTTTCAACTTTTTTTTTTTTTTTTTTCATTGTATTTTTTGCGTCAAGTGTACGATAACGAAAAAAGAGGAGGATTTTTCAGGTTTTTCGGGCAATTTCCTTCTCGCGATTCTGAAAAAAAAAAATAAAAAAAATAAAAAAAATAATGATACGATTCAGCGCCGCGCTCGTCTCGACGAAGCCTCGAAGCGACGGCGGTGAGAAGAGCAGAACGTCGCTGAATGCCCAATTATTATATCGCGAAATGTGTATGTGCGTATAGAAAAGCCGCACGGAAATTGGATAATGCGCTGTGGAAATAAGCGATGATGGGGAATCGGCGAGTGAGCGCGATGGAGCGGAATGCAAAGAACGAAAGAAGTCGAAAAGACGATGCGATGCGAGTGAAAATATAAAGAAGAGAAAAAAAAAAATCCTATCCAAAGGTTTCCCTCGATCCATCGAGCCTCATATTCTCGAAGGGGCGTAGCGCTCTATCGTATATCAAAGGGGATACACAAACGCAGGCGTGCATACTGTGGAATGCCCCGCAAAAACTGACACAATTCTCATGAGCTAAGGGTTACATATCCATTGAGAGCTAAATTTCTCTTTTCTTCATCTCTACAATATTATGTTTCTACATATGTATATATATATATTTTTTTTTCTCTTTATGGAGCAGAATCTTCGACGTACAAGCCAAAAAGTCGCTTGGACGTCGTAAAATACAAACAGTAATAATAATAATAATAATAATAATAATAATAATAATAATAATAATAATAATAATAATAATAATAATAATAATAATAATAATAATAATAATAATAACAACAATAATAATAATAATAATAATAATAATAATAATAATAATAATAATAATAACAATAATAATAATAATAATAATAATAAAGTGCAATTTGCGAGGAAGTGCGAGTCCCGAGCTAAATTGCAGTTTCCCGGTCGGCGAAAGGAGGGAAGAGACCGCTAGGTGGGTGGGTGGGTGGTGGGTGGGGGAGGAGAGGGGGTGTGTTTAATGCATACAGTATCCAGAAAGTGAAGGAAGCATCTCTCGGCAAAGCGCGGAAAGCAGAGCAACAAACGGCATGAGGGTGGCAAAGGGGCGGCGGTGAGGAAGGAAGACGCGGATGGTGGCGAAAGATAGAAGTAAGGGTGGCGCGGCGGTGAGGTGGGGCGTCGGCAGGATGGCACAGAGGAGATGAGGAACTCACGGGGTCGCAGAAAGCGGCAGTCACACGCGAATGCAGAAACCGCAGCGAGATGACACTCGCGCCGGCACTAATTGGGCCCTCGAGGTGACGTTTCTTCCTCGCCCCGCGGCTCGCCCCGTTTCTCCTCGTTTCTCTTGGCTTCCATTCAATCTTGGTCTCGTCTCGTCGCAATACGGCCGGTGAGGGGGGGGGGGGGGAGGGGCGAGGAGGGAAAGGGCGCGCTGCAAGGTGTGGCTTTTCGGGTGTCGAGGAAACGAGCGTGGTGATTCTCCACGGCAGTAGGAGGAGATGGAAAATTAGAGAACCGCGACCGAGCGCGAGCTCGAGGAGGGGGGAGCGAAGTTCGTACCACCCGGTTTGTTGCAGCAAGTTTGGGGAGGGGGGGGCAAAAAATAAAAATAAAATAAAAAATTGGGGAAATGTGATAGAAATGTTAAATTTATCGGGGAAAGTTCGACGCATTTTGGAAGTCAATAGAGGGGAAGTGGAAGCAGCCAATTGCTTACTGTGAAAAGCTCCGTATCACATGGGAAATTGAAGATTGTTGAAAATTATGGAGATATTGGAATTACTGATTTTAGAGCGAAGTTTGGAGTCTTAATTAACTAAAATAAGTATTATTTCATTATTTTTTTTAGTTTTTAAATTTGTTTTAAATTTATTTTGAGTTTATTTTAAGTTTATTTCATGTATATGAATAATTATTTGGTACTTTAAGACCAAAGTACTTGTACAAATTTGAGCATAGCTTCGCTCTTTGAGGAAACTATGCTCAAAATTGTAATAAATGAAGAAACCATGTGCAAATCACTTTGCACCTCTTTCGTGACTTAATAAAAATATTTGTCTCATAAAATGATTTTTACTCCCAATATTTTCCATTTAAATCCCAAAAATACGTTTTTTCATGCGTAAAATCGAGACTTCTCTGACTTTTGGCCACTCTACTAGATCCATGCGTTTCAAATTTAGTCGTCATACATCAAGTCGACCTTCACTCACTACCCCAAGATCCAGTCGTCGAAGTCCGGTCGATTAGTCTTTTACCAAGAATTGGAAACTCAGAGTTTGGACTTTTTGAAAAAAAAAACAAAATATTGGCCCTCAACAGAGCCGTTTGATTTGAAAATTCTTCTCCAAATTTGGTGCTCGTCGAACTAAGCCTATTCCAATTAAGAAGAAAAAGTACTTTGTACTTGGAGCGCTCGATACGAGTGCGAGATTTGGGCCTCAATGAATCTCTAACAAATGATCCACGAGTAATATAAATAATTAAAAGCAACAAAAAAAATATAAAAATATTAATAAGTATGGATAAGCAATATTAATAATTAAAAAAAAAAAATTTAATAAATGATCTTTCCTGCAAAGTTGTAAAAAATAAAGGTCAGAACTTACAGCCAGTTGTCCCGCGGCGGCTTCGGCGTTCCATTTTCGCCGCCTCTGCCCGCTCCACCTGAAAAACAACGGAATAGGGACAATTTAGAGAGAGCAGTGAGGAAAATATTGTTCTCAAAATTGCACAGTTTCGCGCCCATTCGCGTTTCGCACCGACGCTGGGAGATCTTCCGGCCGTTAAAATTAAGCGTTATGTCCGACATTAAGCGTAACAATCTGTTCAACGCCTGTACGATCTCTCGGGCGCACGATTTTACAACCCCTTTTCCTTTACTGTCTTCTTCATCCCTGCCAAAGACAAACCGCGACCCCCTTCCAGGCTCGCGATCAAACTTCGCACTTCCTCGCTTGCGGGCTTTATACTGCCTATAGTTTATAACGGGATTTATATTGCCTCGACGACCGTGCCTTATTTTATTGCGATATCTGCAATGTTCACGAAGACGCGCTTCGGGAAAGCTCTGAACATGAATGAAACATTTTTCTCCCGACTAAAATAACTTCCTTCGTCGCGTGGAACACGGACAAAAAATCGCCTGTTATTGAGCACTGATCGTTACTGACCTGTGCGCATGCGCAGGACTGTTTCACTACTGCGTAGGCAATAATGGGGCTCATTATCATACGAGATGTGTGCGTAATGTACGCAAAGCGTGCGTAAAGTACGCAAAGCGTGCGCAAAGTACGCAAAGCGTGCGCAAAGTACGCAAAGCGTGCGTAAAGTACCCAAAGCGTGCGTAAATTACGCAAAGCGTGCGCAAAGTACGCAAAGCGTGCGCAAAGTACGCAAAGCGTGCGCAAAGTACGCAAAGCGTGCGCAAAGTACGCAAAGCGTGCGCAAAGTACGCAAAGCGTGCGCAAAGTACGCAAAGCGTGCGTAAAGTACGCAAAGCGTGCGTAAAGTACGCAAATTATTTAAAATAATAAATATTCACTTCAAATAAACAAATGTTTATTTACAATAAATACATATTTATTTACGCGAACGTTCGGCAAGTAAATATATATTTTTTTTCGATCGTAAGTCCTCGTCGTAAAAGGCATTTTTCGTGGTTTTTCCAATGAGCGGCTTGAATCTTCGATCGGGCATAAATTCACTCGATCCTTCGCAAGACGCGATATACCTTTTACATTTTTAGAAATAATTCATCGACCTCTTTTTTTTTTTTGCTGTAAAGAAATCGGTAAACGAAAGTCGACGGAAACTTCGAAGTCGCTCAAACTTGAAGCCTCCTCTCGCCTCCTCCCACTCTCTTCACACCGGAAGTCAAAGCTTCCTCCGGCTTCGTCAAGTTCGCCCCCTTTCTTCCGTCGATCTCGAAGAAACATTAAAACTAGCTCGAAGCGGCGGCCCACCGAGATGCGTCTTCATAACAACGTAATAAAAGTTCCCTTTTCCCGCCGCAAATGGGCAAACTTTATCCTCGAGAGCTCAACGCCGCGGAACGAGGACGTTTCTCGCCCTCGCATAGCGCCCTCGCTCCACTCCCCTGCACGACACTTCGCGCCGCTTCGAGCTCGCTCGGTCAACAATTATTTGTCCATTTTACAGTGCGAGTTTTACTGGTCGCGACGGCGCGAAGTAGACAAACAGAAAGACAGTATAAATTAAAGTGGAGGGTGAAATTTCGAGGGGCGCGAAAGTCGAACGAAGTCGAACGAAGCGTGGACAGACAGAGGAGAAGATTTTTGCGACGAAAGTTCGAATTTTTGGAATTTCGGGCACTTCGAATCGACCGACATAATACGAGTATATTTTTTCATAGGTTTCAATAGGATTTTTTAAATACTTAATATATTTTATAAATATTTAAAAATATTTGTGAAATTAAAAAAAAAAACACTTGTAAAATTTTTTTTAAACATTTGTGAAATTTATTATAAATATTTGTGATATTTAAAGAAAAATATTTTAAAATAATTTTCTTGTCGACTCATAGATCTTACGTTGAAATATTTTTTTTTTTTTTTAAATATTTATCTAAGTTAAATATTTATCGAAGTTAAATAAATATTTATTTAATTCAAATAAATATTTACTTAATTCAAACAAACATTTGCTTGATTCAAATAAACATTCACTTAATTCAAATAAAAATTTCACTAAAAAAAAAAAAAACCAAAGAAACGGTGATCGTCAAGTGAATTAATTTTCCGGATGCATCGGACATTGCTCCGATTTTATTTTTTATTTTTTTATTTGTTTATTTTTTTTTTTTTTTTGTCAGTACTTTCTCTCCTCGGTTGCTTCGCGCGTGGCGTAGGGCCGTAAGGTGAAGATGATCGATGGTCCGGCGAGCGAGCGATCCCGAACGATCCTTCGCGACAAAGGGGAGAGAGCGAGCGGCGAGCGGCACAACTTTTAGCTCCGCGGGTCATCTTTCCATTGACTGCGAATCCAGGTGTCCCGACCGGTCATCCTCGTTCCCCGGGGACCTCGATATTTCATGCCGTCAATGGTGCTGCGGGGGAGGTGGCAGGTGCTGCGACGGTGCGAGCTCCCGTCCACGACGTCGGGAGATTTTTCATCCCGAATCCTCGGAGATTGCCGAGCGCGTCCTCGGGAAAGTTCATCGCGCACAATGGCTCGGCCGATACCTGCGCCAGGTACGAGCGGCGATGCGCGACACGAAATTTTCGGAAATTATTTTTGAACGGGGCGGGGGGGGGGGGGGGGGGGTGGGACGTCAAAGGGGTTGACACGCGACGCGGATCGATGACGGCCTCGAGGATTTGTCGGGGAAGCGAAAGGAGAACCGAAGATCAGAGCCGGAAATGGAGGTTTGTCGACACGGCAATAAAATCGCATGTCGGAACAGTTTTCACTTGAATTTATTGTAATTTTGGTTGAGTCCAAAAAAAAAAAATGTTTTTTTTTTTTGTTTTCTCGATGCGAGTGATATGCGGTATTCATCGTTGATAAAGAAAAAAAAAAAAAATATATATCATGTGAAGCATAGAGTCGGAAAGAGATGGTTTATTGATCTATCAATAAAATCAAAAGATGGAATAGTTTTCATTTTGAATTTATTGTAATTTTGTTTGAGTCAAAGATTATATTTTTTTTTTTTTTTTTTTTTTTCAAACAAAAATGATTCGTTCATTTTTCGAAATGCGTATGAATTTTTTGTTCAGATTTTTTATCTTTATTTTGATTTCTCTTGTTTTACAAACGTGCGAAATGTGCAAAGATCGAAATAGAGATTAAACAAAAATCTCAATAAAAAATTCACACGTATTTCGTCCTCGGTACTCGCTAACAGCGCCGAAAGTACCGAAAATTACTTTGACAATTCGAGTACCCACTTTAACTACCAAACAAGCACTCATGAGACTTCAAGTACTTGCCAGCTCTGCTCTCGGCAAATCAAGGCCCGTCACAAAATCTCCCGACCGAACATATTAACGACCTGTCGGTCATCAAAAAAAAAAAACAAAAAAAATCCAAAAAAAAAACATGGCTTCCTTTTTTTTGTTTTTTTTTTTTTTTTTCTTTTATTCGCCCGCGAAGTGCGGAAGCTCGAAGACTCTTCTCGCGCAGACTTTCATGACAACGAGGCGGTGTACAGTAGAGCGCAAAGTATTCACGCCAAGCGGGCAACTAACCAGCCACGAACGACGTAAGAAAGGATCTTGTTTGGCGCGCGCGCGCGCTCGCTACCATGACCGGAGCACAATGACGAAGTGACTCCTTTGATGCCGCCGAGCACAAGGAAAACTCGGCGCGTCATCCGGCAACACCAACCGCGGTAGGCGGCCACACAATGTCTACGACGACGTATCGAGCCTCTGATATTTTAATACCCCGCTACATGAGCATAGGTGGATTCTTTATTCAAAAAAAAAAAAAAAAAAAAAAAAAAAATGGCCACGCAGGCGGAAAATATGCCGGTTAAGCGCGCGCTGCAGGAAAAATCGCATTCCGCACCTCCAAATTATCGTCCTCGGGGGGGGGGGGGGGGGGTTTGCTTCGGCGACTCATCGTATTTAGGTTGTCCCGAGGGACAATTTTGACAAACTCTCTTTTGACAAAACGATATTCGTCCGGTAACGTCCGAAATCGATCAGCCAGTGTCTGCGTGGCGGAGGAATCGTTTTGAGGTTCTCGACGATCAATTTTGGCGAGTGATTCGAGGAATTTTGGGGATTTTTTTTTTTTTTGGGACTTTGGGTGTCGCTGCGAGTTTCGGACACATGTGAGGTGGGCTTTGAGGGCTTGAAAATTGTTTCCTTTAACTTTCTTGCGGAAACTATGTTTCGGTAAGAAAATAAATGAAAATCGTCAAGATACGAGAGTGTCGCTCTTAAACAAACCCAAAAAAAGACAACAACGAAATCCCCAAATATAAATGATATATTTGGCCATTTTTTTTTTTTTTGGTCCATTTCTTCGTTGAAGGGGAGAAACTCCGTGGCCGTTGTGTGGCTTGTTTATTTTATTTTTTTTTGCGCTCCGTTTTTACCGGTGATTCCTGAATTCCCGTTCAGTATACGAAAATACAATTTAAAAAAGTAAAAAAAAAAATTGAAATTCTCATAAAGTTCCTTTATTTAATTTTTGTGAAAATGGCATTTTTAATTATATTTTTAATTTTAATTTTAATTATAGACACCTCCATTTTATTTCTGCTTTTTTGAGCAAAAAAAAAAACATGTCTCGTCCACAAACAACCCACAAAAAAAACACCAACAAAATCCCCAAATATAACGATATATTTGGCCATTTTTTTTTTTTTTTGGTCCATTTCTTCGTTGAAGGGGAGAAACTCCGTGGCCCTTGTGTGGCTTGTTTATTTTATTTTTTTGCGCTCCGTTTTTACCGGTGATTCCTGAATTCCCGTTCAGTATACAAAAATACAATTTAAAAAAGTAAAAAAAAATTGAAATTCTCATAAAGTTCCTTTATTAAATTTTTGTGAAAATGGCATTTTTAATTATATTTTTTATTTTAATTTTAATTATAGACACCTCCATTTTATTTCTGCTTTTTTGAGCAAAAAAAAACATGTCTCGTCCACAAACAACCCAAAAAACAACAACAAAATCCCCAAATATAACGATATATTTGGCCATTTTTTTTTTTTTTTTTGGTCCATTTCTTCGTTGAAGGGGAGAAATTCCGTGGCCGTTGTGTGGCTTGTTTATTTTTTATTTATTTATTTTTTTTTTTTTGCGCTGCGTTTGTACCGGTGATCGCTGAATCCCCGTTCGGGATTCGTCATTCGGGGGTGCCGGAGAGACGTTGCAGTTCGGGGGCGGGCGAGAAGGGAACGCACTCCGGGCCAGGCAACGGCCGGACCAGGTGTCGCTCGGCGGCCGGGGCGACACAAAGAACGGTTGATGGATGTCTCACCGGCTACGAGGAACCCTTGTCGCAACGTGCCACGACACACCTCAGGTGTCACAGAACGACCGAGACCCTCGGTCAACATCCGCACAATCCGGCGTTATCCGTTTTTTATTCTCTCGTCGAGTTTCTCTTTTTTTTTCTTTTTTTTTTTTTTTTTCTTTGGTTCGTTCGAAACAAGACTTGACAATGGAGGAAGAATGAGAGAACTTGACGAGAACCAGGAGAGCCCAAACAATCGGCCAAAGTTCGACGATAGCCGGAGTATCAAATGAAAATTGAGTGAAAAATAAAAATGGAGTCATTTCGGGGAAAAACAAAATTCGGGGGAATACGTATGAATTTTTTTCCAGATTTTTATCTTTATTTTGATTTTTGCACATTTTTATTGTCTTTTTTTGTTTTTTTTTTTTTTTGCAAAAATAAGAAAAATCAAAATAAAGATGAAAGCCTGAAAAAAAAATTACCGAAAGTACTTTTGGGTACTTTATGCACTGTTACTGAGTACCAAGACCAAAGTACTTGTACAATTTTGAGCATAGCTTCCACACTTTGGGGAAGCCACGTTCGTTCTCCAATGACGCAATATGTTACCCAAGTAAGGTGGGTAACTCCGAAAAATGAATGGGTAACTCCGAAAAATGAATTGCATCTTTCGGAGTGGGTAACTCCGAAAAATGCAATTCCGAAAAATGAACGAAAATGATTCGTTCATTTTTCGGAATACGTATGAATTTTTTCAGATTTTGATCTTTATTTTGATTTTTGCACGATTTTATTGTCTTTTTTTTTGCAAAAATAAGAAAAATCAAAATAAAGATTCGTTCGTTCTCCAATGACGCAATATGTTACCCACCTTACTTGGATAACATATTGCGTCATTGGAGAACGAACGTGGCTTCCCCAAAGTGTGGAAGCTATGCTCAAAATTGTACGAGTACTTTGGTCTTGGTGCTCAGTTGTAGTGCTTAAAGTACCCAAAGGTACTTTCGGTAATTTTTTTTTTTCAGGCTTTCATCTTTATTTTGATTTTTCTTATTTTTGCAAAAAAAAAACAAAAAAGACAATAAAAATGTGCAAAAATCAAAATAAAGATAAAAATCTGGAAAAAATTCATACGTATTCCGAAAAATGAACGAATCATTTTCGTAAAAAAAAAAAAAAAGTTGAGTTACCGCATGTTTCGATGAACAATTTTTTTTTTTTTTCAACAATTCGTTGATAACATTTTGAAATTATTATTATGCAAAATTAGTCTTTTCAGTGCTTGTAATAAGTGTGAATTTTTTTTTTTTCAGATTTCTATGACATCGGCAAGTGTTTACAATTCTTGGCAGAATTTCTCGAATTTGCCTTAAATGAATATCACTCGCTGGAGCTACCTTAAGTTAGTGCTTGCGGTAAAGTCCCAGTAGTCGATGACATTGTGGAATTATTATTATTATGCAAAATCAATATTTTCAGCACCTTCTATATGCTTGATTTTTGTTTTTTTTTTTCAGATTTTTATCTCCTCGCGAAGTGTTCGCAATTATGTCTCAATTATCTCTGAACTCACGTGGGTCCAGGCTGTCCTCTGGCGCTACCTTAAGTACTGTCCAGATCGGTGAGCAAATCCGCGACCGACATAACGTCTTCGGTGCGTCGATTCGCCAAGCGGACCTCTGTCAGAAAGACCCGCAACAGGGGTGTCTCGAAATCCGGAGCCTCGACTCTCCCGCGAACAATCTTCCACGACCTTTTTCCTCCCTTCTCAAGGTTCACCGACACTAAAACTTGCCCCAGCCCGCGGGCTCTTCCTCGTAGGACCGCACATGAATGCGAGGCAATTGTAGGCGCTGCCTCGTCCTACATCCGCCTCAATCTCCGTCATCGAATCCTGCCGGGACATCCCACCAAGAATCCCGAAGGGCTCACCCGATCGTCGGATGAGTGGCGTCGGGATAAATTTACAACCCCACCAAACACCAGTGGTGTGAAAGATCGCAACTACCCTCAGCAGCTGCAGCTGGACCGCGCGCCGGTCGTTAAACTTCATCCGGAAAGCAAGATTCCCAAGAGGCATGACCGAACGAATCACGAGTTCTCCTTGGACATCGATGAGGAATCGTCCGTGGTCGCTGAAGCTCTCGTAACGCGTCGCAAGAACGAAGTACTTAACGTGCCGAAGATAAATGTCTCAGTCATTTTGTTAGTTTCCTTGTAATTCACAATAAACAATAATAAGCCGGCTAAACTTCGGCCAATTTTAAGCCGGCCAGACCAACTTAGTCGGCTGAGACGCGGCTAATTGGCAGCCGGCCAGACCATCTTAGCCGGCTAAGACGGCTTAGCCGGTTAAACTATAATGTCCATTAGCCGCATAAGATTTTTTAGCCCGCCAAGACGGCCAAAACTGTACAGCCCTAGTCGGGTGTCGCTGACGCTTTCGTAATGCGTCGCAAGAACAGAGCGCAGCGCGTGTCCCGCAGCTGAAAGTGGAGACCCAATGATGTCCCGGCGAAGGACCGTGAAGTGACCCGACCCGCCGCGCGAGACGAGCCTCAAAAGAGATGATTCGACCGTGTCGTCGAGGGTGAAAGCCGGCGAATAAAGGAGAAACTCAGCGTCGGTGAAGATCACCAAAGTCTCCGAATCACACACACACACACACACGAGTCACATAGCGTGGCCGGTGGAAGTCTAGACGGTATCTTGGGCCATCGGTTCTTTAGCGCGTTCCCTCCAATCTGGCAACCCAACTTTGATCCTGGATCATCGGGCCGAGGGTCGCGAGCACGTGGCTCGCACCTGGCGAATTCAGGACCATGAAACTCTGGTCTTGTTGGTAGTCTTGCCTAGTCTTGCGTAGTCTTGCGTAGTCTTGATGGACTAAGAGTGCGCCCCGGATAGGCGATGGTAACTTTTCTTTATTCCTCGCCCAGGCGATCTTCCAGCTCGCGCGGTTCATTGTCGTTTGAACAAGGGCGTTAGGATCGCCAGGACGTCTCCGTTGTTGAGGCTCAGGGCGCTGGCTCCGCGAGTAAGGTACGATGTGCCACGCGACCAAGGATTCGTGAAAGCGAAAGTGAGAAGTGTAAAGGAAACTTATCGATACCTAGTTCTTTGATGCGCTGCGGCTTTGGGAAGGTTGAAGTTCATGATGCTCTTTGGGGTCTTGATGAAGAGGCTCTTAACCTTGGGTTTCATTATGCAGAGTCAATCTTTCCGGAAATATATCAAGATCGGAAGTTAAAGCCCTGCGGTCCTGTCGCAATACGGAAATCAATTTCTGCGGAGCACACTTAGTGACATTTTGTCGGGAAAGACAACATATCGCCAACATATTGACATTCTTTGTGTGTGCTCTTCGCACACACAAAGAATGTCACCCAAAAAACAAAATAATAGAACATCATAATGAAAGGAACCAGGTAATATCCCTTGACAAAGTGTTCCATTGGGCGTTCAATCGTTTGGGCGCAGAACTTTGCTCATCGAAAAAGGATCTCACTGACTCTGTTGGCCCACGTCGCAGATGACAATGGGAACTTCGCCGCTGAAGGTCGTCGCCCCAGTCGACGGAGCAAACAGTCGACGTGACACAGTTAATATAAAGTTGCCGTTGTCGTCGCAGTCTTTGAGGACGCGTGCGGTTTGTACGTTATTTTACCGTTGAAACAATGACGAGCGCGGCGCTGCTTGCGGAGGTCGCCGGTCGCACGGTGGCGGGGATGGAAACACCAAGGGACGAGGCGCGGAATGGAGGTGAGAGGGTTAGGGTTGAGGGTGAATGAGAGTGACCTTGACAAAACATCGCGGCCACGAGGAGCGAAGCCGTTGAGGCGCGCGAGAACAAAGAGGCTCTGTCGTTCTTTGTCCGAGAGGCTACCAACTCCCTCGCGGTGCTGGCCTCCTACCGTCGCGACACCGGCGGTGCCCGCCGGAGCCGAGCCAACTCTTTCGCTTCCGGTTCATCGCGCTCGTCGATCCACTTTCGAAGAATCGAGACCGAACTTCCCTCCGAACAATCCATCGACGATTTTTTTCTTTCTCCTTTGACCGATCTCCGAAAATCCACGACCACGACGAGCAGGTTGGTCCTCGCGGTAGTCCTCGCGAACAGCGTTCACTTCGCATAAGTTTCAGAGTAATGCGTAGAAATTGTGGACACTTCGCGATTGTAATGAAAATCTGAAAAAAAAAAAAAAAAAAAAAAAAATCGAGCGTATCAAAGATGCCGAAAGGATCAATTTTTTTGCTTAACAATAATTCCAAAGTGTTATTGACAAATTGATGAAAAATAAAATTTCTTCGACAAATATCCCGGAGAGGTAATTTTTTCTTTTAATGACAATTATTCGTTCACTTTTTTTTTGAATACGTATAAATTTTTTCAGATTTTTAAATCATGCATATTAAAGATGCTGAAAATATTAATCTTGCGAGATTTTCTTGGAGCCGAGTTGGCTCCAAGAAAATGTCGAATTTTTCATTTTCACTTTAAATTCAGACCCTCCAAAATTTCTAATTTTTTTAAATAGCCGGTAGTGACCTCTAAAAGTGTCTTAATTTCATAGAATAATTTCCCTTTGGACATCGCATTTTTAATTTAACCTCACGATACTACGTGCAGGCGCCCAGAAAATTCAAAAAAAGTGCAATTTCCGAACCACCCTAATGACGAGGTCGACGACGAGGAGGAAAGGGGAGGTTGAAGACGTCCGGCTCGGCGATGGCGAACGGACATCAGGAAGTGACCAAAGCGGCCGAGAAGGCCGTTTTCTTCGCATCGGGGAGGGTTCGAACGAATGGCGGAGGCGAATCAAGCGAGCGTAGAGGGAACAAGTTAGGACAACATTTAGACGGCATTCTAATGCTTTTACCGCAACCCCCCCGCCCCCCGACCCCACACGTCGCATTCGTCACGGGGCGTTGTACACGGGAGTCGCAACAGCGGAGAAGAGCCTCGGGTACAAATCAAGGGACATTTGTCTCGCGAGGGTAAATACGTTTTGCCACCCCCGCCACCGGCCCGGACGGCCGCCGCGCGCCATCGTTCTGGCGCCGCAGACAGCGCGACGGTGGTGGCAACCCCCGCATCAAGTATAATGGAAGCACGCGCCGTGAGGGACAACGCACTTATGAACGATGGTATTTACGCGACAATATGCACGGACAGGCACGAGCCGCGGGGGTTGAAATTCTGAGTCTCGGATTTCTGGACTCTTGGAGGATAAATCAACGGAAAGCGGGGACAACATTCGGGAAGGTCGAACCGATTAATCGAATCACGAAGACAACCTACAAATTCCGATATCGAATGGAATCGGACGTCATCGGCATCCGTCAAGTTTTTGGCTATGCCATGGAAGGTACGACAAAGGGCCAAAGATCAATCTTGGGCAAAGATTCATTACATGGAAGTTATCGTCGTTGCTGCAAGTAAATCATTGACCGCGTTCCGTTATCACTTTTTTTTGTAGCGAAATGATTAAAAAGTGTTGGGTGTTGGGTATTGGTTGGTGAGCGTTGAGTGTTTAGTGTTAGGTGTTGGGTGTTGGGTGTTGGGTGTTGGGTGTTGGGTGTTGGGTGTTGGGTGTTGGGTGTTGGGTGTTGGGTGTTGGGTGTTGGGTGTTGGGTGTTGGGTGTTGGGTGTTGGGTGTTGGGTGTTGGGTGTTGGGTGTTGGGTGTTGGGTGTTGGGTGTTGGGTGTTGGGTGTTGGGTGTTGGGTGTTGGGTGTTGGGTGTTGGGTGTTGGGTGTTAGGTGTTGGGTCGTCTTTGTTGTGTGCTTTGTTGTGTGTTTCATTGTGTGTTTTGTTGTGTGCTTTATTGTGCGCTGTGTTGTCTTATGTTGTGTTATCAGCCTGTTAGAAAAGCACCGGTTTGCGAAACTTTTCACCAGTTAATTCTACTGTAGCATCGTTTCAAGTTTCCATTTCCATAACCACCACCAATATTATTTTGCTCCTGAATATCCAAAAATCTATCCGAATTGTGAGCTCGCTTCCTCCACACTCGATAGGCTCAAGCCCACCGCAATCGTAAACAAACAAAATGAAAGCTTCCTCCATCGGATCCCAAACCCGAATCTAAGAAAATTGTGACCTATCATAGATCCAAAAGATCCCAGTCATCATTATCAAACAACAGAAAAAGCTCGCATTCTTCACGAAGTCCAAAGCAAGCGCCCTTCGCATCGGACTCGTCGCTCGAGGTTCATCGGCCCACCGTCGTGGCAGCACGTACCGCCCCGAGCACCCTCGGGTCATCCCCCCTACCCCCGGCCTCGCGACTCGCAAACCCCTTCGGCCCTTCCGCCATAATAATCTCGGGAAAAGATTACTCGAACTTAAATCCACGCAATTTCTTCCCTTTTCATTTTATTTCCTCCATCTTTTTTTTTTTTTTGTCCCTCCACCTCCGGAGTCTACTACGTGGCTATACCGAGCGATTGTAGTAGAAATCCGCGGGGGGGCGCGGGTGGTGGCGAGGGGCGGCCGGCGGGGATGCGAGGAGGACTCTCCATCGCAGTCCGTCGCCTCACCGGGTTGTCGGAGCCCGGCTTCCTCGCTCACCCGAGTGCCCCCCCCCCCCGCGCATGCGCTCTGGGGCGTACGCCCCCACCCCCCTCACCCCTCCCCCGCCCCCGCAGCAAACCCCCACCCCCCCCCCCCCCCCCCCGAGAGCGAACCCTCGCACTCCTCTCCGCAACTCCACCTCTTCACTCCGCGGCTCCTCTCGGCGCGCCACCCCTCTATTGATTTTGTTACATCCAGTGCCAACCCCCGCAGACTCCGGCCTCCCTCGGGCTCTCACGGGCTATCCCTCGCTCGCCCGTTAGCGGAAGAGAAACGTCGGGCGGCCGCGATACGCGCCGGTGCGTACCGCACGGATCCCAGGAGTATGTGCCCTAAACCATGTAGGCGCCCTCTCACCGGTACCGCGCATGTACCACTGTGCGAGGCCCACTGTTATTCCGTATGTGTTTCGTGGAATGTTGCAGAGCCGGGGCATCCGCGATCGCGCAGTAAATTGCGAGGTCGTATATGTAGGGACGATGGGGTGGTTGTGTGGACCAGGTAGGAGGGCGAATATCGAGCCGAGGGGGCAAATGGAGCGGGCGGTCAGTGCGTGTGGGCCGAGGCAAGGTCGTGCAGATCGGTATGGTATGGTCGGGCGAGAAACGAGCCTGGGAGCGGCGTGGATCCCCGACTCGGGCGAGCTCTGACGATTCGAGAGATCTTCGAATGGAGATTGGTGGAGAGACTTTGGATGGAATTAGCGCGGCGGGTCGTGAGATAAGGGGCGGTTGATTGATACGGGCGGAAGAGGCTGTCTCGGAGCATCGGTAACGGAGATTCGCATCTACCGACGACAGTCGGCGGACAAGGGGTTGTTGTGAGGATGCGATGCGGATTTTTAGGGACTTTGCGCAGAGCGGAATCTGTTCGGACTCTGTGCGACGGTTTGGTCTATGCAGACTTTGACTTTTGCTGTTGACTGTGGGATAGTCAAACACTTTGATCTATCTAGACTTTGGTCTGTGTAAACTTTGATCTACGCGGACTTGGGTTTATGTGGACTCTGGTTTATGCAGACTCTGGTTTATGTGGACTTTGGACTATGTAGACTTTGGTTAATGTAGACTCTGGTTTAGGTAGACTTTGGTTTATGTAGACTCTGGTTTAGGTAGACTTTGGTTTAGGTCAACTTTGGTTTAGGTCAACTTTGGTTTAGATAGACTTTGGTTTAGATAGACTTTGGTTTAGATAGACTTTGGTTTAGGCAGACTCTGGTTTAGGCAGACTTTGGTTTAGGTAGACTTTGGTTTAGGCAGACTTTGGTTTAGGCAGACTTTGGTTTAGGCAGACTTTGGTTTAGGCAGACTTTGGTTTAGGTAGACTTTGGTTTAGGCAGACTTTCGTTTATGCAGACTTTCGTTTATGCAGACTTTCGTTTATGCAGACTTTCTTTTATGCAGACTTTGGTTTAGGCAGACTTTCGTTTATGCAGACTTTCGTTTGTACAGACTTTCGTTTATGAAGTCTTTCGTTGATGCAGACTTTCGTTTATAAGACTTAATTTGACTTAATTTGATGCAGATTTTGGTCTATAGAGACTTCATGTAGAATTCTGTCTACGTAGACTTTGGGCTGTGCAGACTTCAGTCTACATTGACTTTATATAGAATCTAATATATGCAAACTTTATCTAGAATCAAGTCTATGTAGACTTTGGTTCATACAGACCGTCATAGTACCCGCCACGAAGTTTATGCCCTGCAATCTGCATAAGTCAACGTAGACTTCCATCAGTCTTACCGACTTTGGTCCCGTCTCCATCCACGACAAACCATAGATCGCAGACTCAGTCCACATTGTAGATTCAACCTCTCCACACCCAACAGACCCAAACAGACAAGTATCAGACTCAATAATCAATCTCCAAAAACCCAACGTCCTTCCACTATCCTCCCGCTCGACCGATCTACGCTTGACGCACAAGATCCATCGACGACTCCATCGCAAAAAAAAAAAAAAAATCTCTAAGATCCCGAAACATCCGTCGATCGAAGAAAAAACTATAACGAATCCGGCGAGCGATGCGAGGCTTAAAAAAAAAAAATCTCCAAGATCTCGGAACATCCGTCGATCGAAGAAAAAATAAAATAAAACGAATTCGGAGAGCGATGCGAGACTTAAAAAAAAAAAAAAAATCGAAGTCTACAAAACCGAGGGAGCGGACAAGCCTCGGTAATCCGCAGCGGCGACATTGGCGGATACGGCGGCTGGCGAACCCTCCGATAGGCGGGATTATTACGGGCTATCATGCGGGGCCCTCTCTCGAAAGCACCGGAGAGCACCGGAGAGATTGTATGCGAGCGAAATCGAGATAGGAAAAAATAAATAGAATAAAAAAAATTAAAAAAAAAAAAAAGCAAAACGGAGCGCTCGGGCGAGTGAGCGGTGAAACCCCATGGTTACCGTCCGAAGTGGGGCGTCCTGGGGGTTCGGAGCACCGCCAAATCCACCGCAAATGCTCTCGAGTACTTCTTGGTCGGACGTGAGCGCAAGGGCGCAACGAGAGCACGTGGTACTTGAACTAGTTGGGGACCACCGAGTGGCTCGGTTGGTTGGCTCCGAGGCAGCAGCCACTACTAGGCAGCAGACTTCGCGGACCAAAGTGGCGGCGAGGAGGAGAACGAACGGGCCGACGGGGGAGGCCGAACGACGCCGAATGAAAGGGTGCGGAAGGGGCGGGGGGCAAAAAAAAAAATAATTTAAATTTTCACGTAAGTCGAAGGTATCTCTCATTCGCACGAAGGATAATGAAAATAGCCGAGTAGACTCGGGAAATCTTGTCGGTGTACGTGCGAGTCATTTAATTTCGCCGGATTTGTTATTTAAAGAATTGTTTAATTATTTAATTTCGGAAAATTATTTGATTTACCGGCTTTATGATTGAAAAATTATTTAATTACTTAATTTCGTAAAATTATTGAATTTCCGGCTTTGCGAAGATAAATTTATTTTCTTTATGAGACGTTCTCAGTGAACTCAGTCACTTTTTTTTTTTTTTTTGAGCCGGAAATTTTTTAGGTTCACCTGAAAGTAGTCTTTGAGCATTTTTTTCAGATTTTTTAAACCAACCATTTAGAATATGCGTTTTTTTTTTTTTCTTTCAAATTCGTATATCTTGAAAGGGATAAGTCGGGCAAAAAATCTAACGACTGAAAAGTTCTCTTTGTTCATTAACTATTTTAATGCAATGCTTGTTATATTTTTGGTCGTTTTGGAAAAGCCATTTTTTAGCAGAATGGAAGGAAAATTATATTTTTTTCGTGCAATGCGACACCTTCGATTTCGCTGCCAATTTTTCAGGGTATTCAACGATGTATAGAGAACCTACAAAAAAAATGGTAAAATGGTACTCGACGGAATTACTGAGCAGAAGAAAATAATAATCTAGTTCCACATCGCCAATTTTTTATTATTATTATTATTATTATTATTATTATTATTATTATTGTTATTATTATTATTATTATTATTATATGTAATATTAATGTGTATGCAAAAAATATGTTTCCACGTAATAATGGATTGAAGCGGTAATTTTTTACGAATTTTTTCGTTCGGACCGAAGATGAGTGAAATTCGCGAGATTTCCCCCTTTTACCATTTTCAACCCCTAATCGGGGATAGCGAAAAAAAAAAAAAGATAAAACTTTAATGTCACTGCCTGCTTTCCGTTTAAGCGTTTCTCGCAACCGCACGGTACAGCGAGAAACTCTTTCGCTGTTTGCACGGGGTTTTTACCCCGTAAAATATTCACTTCGACATCTGGTCGCTTTCGTTTGTGCAAACCTCGGGGTTTGTGCCCGTTGAGCCGGCTACGGCGTAAGTCAGGCGTGCGCTCATTCGAGAGCCTTGTTTCGTGGGATTGTCGGATCACCCAGCACCGCGCGATATTGCGCAGGGAGAACTTTCTCTCTCGGGTGTTCTCCGTTTTCCGTTGTTGCCCCTCTTCATCGCACTCCCAGGCTCCAATTTGCGACTTCCCGGACGAGAGGGATGTATATATATATATATATATACATTTATATATATACACACATATATATAACCTTAAGCGAGAGAACCGACGAATCTGCGACGATCTCTTCACTCGAAAGCCATCTCTCGATGCTTTTCAAGATGGCGCTCGTTCTTCCACGCATGAACGACCAAAGAATGAAAACAACGTACTCGAGATAAGATTGTTTGAACTAATGGCGGGGAAAAAGAATTAGTTGAATTTTTTTTTTTTGCACCGGTGAAAGTCGACGAGTTATTTTTTTGAAAATTTCATGACGGGTATTTGCATTGAGGTGAAAATTCTTGGAGTTCTTAGGTTTGAATTAATGGCGTTGTCACGATTCGCGTTTGAACAATTTTATGTAGAAAATTGTTATAGCGCATGAAGACTCGTAAGCTACTTGCAATTGATTATCAAGGTGTCGAAATAAATGTGACGTTTCGTGTTGCCTTTTCGTGTAGTTGCATCGCTCTAAAAACTAAAGAGTGTTGCGAAGTGTGTTGCAACAACTCGCAAGATACATATTGCACGTGTTGCGTCAGCCAAATGCGTTAATAAAATCAGTGTTGGTCGGCTTGCGTGTTGAAACAAAACGTTTGCATTGGATCTTTCCTCGATTCCGTGTACAACACACTTTTCAGTGTTTTGCTGTAGATCACGCTTGTTAAAATACACGTTATGTGCGTTGTTTCAACGCGTTCAAGGCCGAACAACTCACTTGGTGTAAGATACAAACTAGGTATCGAAATACACGAGATGTCTCGTGTTGCCTTTTCGTGTAGTTGCATCGCGCTGATCGTTGCCGTGGCGTTATTCTATGCGAGACGCTCTAAAAACAATCGGATTGTCAAGTGTATTAAAACAACTCAGACACACATATCATATGTGTTGCGCTAACCAAATGCGTTAATAAAATACGTGTCGGTCGGCCTCCGTGTTGAAACAACACGCTTGCATTGCATCTTTCCTCGATTCCGTGTACACTTACACTTTTTAGTGTTTCGCTGTCGACCACGCTTGTTGGAATACACGTTATGTGTGTTGTTTCAACGCGTTCAAGGCCGAACAACTCACTTGGTGTAAGATACAAACTAGGTATCGAAATACACGAGATGTCTCGTGTTGTCTTTTCGTGTAGTTGCATCGCGCTGATCGTTGCCGTGGCGTTATTCTATGCGAGACGCTCTAAAAACAATCGGATTGTCAAGTGTATTAAAACAACTCAGACACACATATCATATGTGTTGCGCTAACCAAATGCGTTAATAAAATACGTGTCGGTCGGCCTCCGTGTTGAAACAACACGCTTGCATTGCATCTTTCCTCGATTCCGTGTACACTTACACTTTTTAGTGTTTCGCTGTCGACCACGCTTGTTGGAATACACGTTATGTGTGTTGTTTCAAGGCGTTTAGGGCCAAACAACTCACTTGGTGTAAGATACAAACTAGGTATCGAAATACACGAGATGTTTCGTGTTGCCTTTTCGTGTAGTAGCATCGCGCTGATCGCTGCCATGACGTTATTCTGTAAGGCGCTCTAAAAACAAGCGGGTTGTCAAGTATCTTGAAACAACTCACACACACACACACATCTACCATGTGTTGCGCCAACCAAATGCGTTAATGAAATACGTGTTGTTTGATGGAAACTTGCCCGGTAATTGTGTTTGCGCTAATGGCGGGAAACAAAAAAAAATATATTAAAATTGTCATCGGCAAAATTTGACGAGGGATTTTGGTAACTGCTTTATCATGGGAGTTTGAGGCGCGTTTTAGTGGAAGTCCGAAGCCGAAAATGTTCGTTCGACGGATGCGTGAAGCTCGAACCCGAAGTGGGTTAATAAAGCGATATTGCGTCGACGGGGGGTCTGTCGAAGATCCCTAGTGTCCACTCCGTGGACTTTCGGCTCACCGAGAACAACGATTCGCTCACACCCTTCCTTCTCATTCCCACCGTCCCGCGATCTTCCCTGCATTGACCCTTCGCCGTCCGATCCAATAGGACACGAAATTTATAAGACACATTTTCAATTTTTTTTTTTTTGTCGAATACTTCGGTAAGTTTTTCGATATCTATTTTCAATTTTTTTAAATTCGATTTTCAATTTTTTTCATTTCAATTGTCAATTTTATCAATTCAATTTTGAATTTTTTCAATTCAATTCTCAATTTTTTTCAATTCAATTGTCATTTTTTTCAATTCAATTTATTTATTAAAAATTTTTTTTCAATTTAAAGTTTCATAATTTCAATTAATTTAACTTAAAGGACTCATTATTCTGAAAATCTCTGAAAAGCCCTTCGGGTGAAGTTTTTCAGAGAAATTCTCAGTGAAAGATTTTCGCCATGGCATTAACGAATTCGTGGGTGAGAGCGATATAGTTGGCACTGCTTGCCCGACGGAGGGCTGAAAGCGTTTTCCATACCGTGGAATTTGCGCATAACCGGCAACTATGTGAATTTATGTGGAAGCCATATGGGCCGCTGTCCCATGATGCGGGCGTTTTAAGGTGGATGGGTGGATGACCTGCGATAAAGTGTCGCAGGGATAGGGATAATAATAACGTAAGATCGAAAGGTCGCGTGCACACGAGCTTCCATGGCCGGTCATCGTGGAGCAACGCCATCCGAGCATCCTAATAACATGTAAAACACCCGGGATTACCGGGTACGAGGCGAGGGTGCGGTCCGCAGGACCGTCCGCTGGACACCGTTAAGCCCTTGGGATGGCCCAAGGTTCGCCCTAGAGGAAGATATGAACTATAAGTTTTGCGTTGGAATAACCGTAGAGTCAGACTCCATTCCCCAAAGACGATGTTTTCGGAGCTTTCAAATGAGAAAAAAAAAAAAAAAAAAAAATCCGTTCTACGGTAGACTCATGGTAGATTTGGTGGGTCTACGAAAATGCGTCTACAGGAAGATTTGTAGAGGCTCGATGTAGATTTGGAGAAGAACTGTCGAGTCCGACGCTTGTTTACTTGTCTACTTGCTTGTCTACTCAATGCGACACGAGCAACAGCGTTGTGTGGACTTCAACGCATCAGCGAGTAACTCATTTCGAACAGGGCACGAAAGAGTTATCTCGGAATCCAACGAATCCTCACTGTTGTCTCGTTGTATATGTGTCGTTTATCTGTTAACATTTTTTTTTTTTTTGTTCCCCGGCTCATCGTCCTCATTCCGTACTCTCGTGCCCTCGTGCGCTTCGTCGAGCGGGGTCAATTAATAGCGAGCCATTTATAAGGACAAACCGGGGAATCTGGGAATCCGCAATCCGCTGGAGGGCAATAAATCTCGAGTCGGCTGGGGCGCTCCCGGATTGCTGCTGTTGCCGTTCCTGTGGGATCCTCCGCATCAACCTCCCCCCCCCTCTCTCTTTCTCTCCACATATATGTATAACACATCTACAATTGCCTACATATACATATACATATACATATACATATACATATACATATACATATACATATACATATACATATACATATACATATACATATACATATACATATACATATACATATACATATACATATACATATACATATACATATACATATACATATACATATACATGGGGAATTTCACGTCAAATCAGCACTCGATAGGCTGCTGATTTAATTAGTAATGTGTTAATCAATATTTATTCATTTTGCTTCCTCAGGAAGCAAAATAAATAAATTGTACGGAGGTAAAGGACATGGGCTGCTGATTTGGCGTAACTCGCCCCGGGCACATGAGTTCGTGTATTTCTATGTATCATAGAATCGATGTGAATTTTTTTCAGATTTTCTAAAAACCCATTTTAGTAGTTGCAGTTTTTTGTCGATTAAAAACATTCCCTAGTCGTGTAAAAAAAAAATCAAAAAATTCCTCCACGAGGAAGCAAAATGAACTTGACGTGAAACGCCCCATACACACGAGCTTGTCTATTTCTATTTATCCCAGACTCGTTGTGAATATTTTTCAGATTTTTTGAAACCCCATTTTCATAGTTGGTTTTTCGCCGTTAAAAAAATGTCCCTAGTGCTGTAAAAAAAAAAAAAAAAAAAATTCTTAAAAAAATCCCTAGACCCTTACGGATCGATAGCAACATCACCCTAAAAGAGCTTTCTCAATGGTGAAGCAAAATGAATAAAATCCACGGAGTGTCAATTGACACGAGCAGTGATTTGACGCGAAACGTCCCATACACATGAACCTGCTTATTTATATTTAGAATCCCAGAATGACTGTGCATTTTTTTAGATTAAAAGAAAACCCCATTTTCGTAATTGGTTTTTCGACGATTCAAAAAATGTCGCTGGCAGCGTAAAAAAAAATGCGAAAAAATCCCAAAACCCTTGCGGATCGGTATCAAAATCACCCTTAAAGAGCTCCCTCATCGAGGAAGCAGAATGAATAAAATCCACGTAGGGTCAATGGACACGAGCAGTGATTTGACGCGAAACGCCCCATACGCATGTCTATCTCCATGTATTCGATGCTGCCCGCTTTGCGCGGGCGCGGAACGGAACCCCCCTTGTAATCTGGTTGTATAGTAACTATTACCGAGCCATGCATCACTAGCTAACCACACGTTTCTCTCCTCTGTGTATCCGTCTTGTTCTCGCTTCCCACAGGCCGTTTCCCCCTTCATTCTCTCCGGTGCTGTCCCGCCGCACCCCCGTCGAAATGTCTGCTCCTCAGCGGCAGCGGAGCGTTCCATACGCGTTTGATACGAGCCGTAGTGCGAGATACGTGAGGTGGATCGTCGAGGGTGCGAGAGGACGTCTGGGAATCTCCGCAGCTGATACGAGCCACTCTAACAGCTACTTAATGCCGCAGCCACTCTTCTGATGTTGGGGAATGGCCGTGCGTGCGTGGACCACCCAGGTGTTCCATGTCGGAGCCACCCTTCGGCGGGTCTCTCTTCGGCGGTAATTCGCTCTGCAACGATGATGCGGTTGATGCTTGATAAACGCGAGGAAGGTAAGTCCGTTGTTGGGCGCGATATGTTTTCCCTTCCACTGTCAGTCCGTGTAGGTTTTGCTGTGCCGAATGGCAATGGCCCGTGACTGGGCCGACGTCGGGACGACGACGGCCGAGTCTCGAAATTTTCGCCAATGTTCGCTTGGGGACGATATCATTTCACTCATTGAGTTATCAACGTCGCCCAATGTGCTATTATTTCACCCAATAGGTTATCATTTCGCCCGATAGGTTATCATTTCGCTCAATAGATTATCATTTCGTCGAATAGGTTATCATTTCGCCCGATAGGTCATCATTTCGCCCGATAGGTCATCATTTTGCCCAATAGGTTATCATTTTGCCCAATAGGCTATCATTTCGCCCAATAGATTATTATTTCGCTCCATGGGATATCATTTCGCTCCATGAGTTATCGTTTCGCCCAATGGGTTATCACTTCGCCCAATGGGTTATCACTTCGCCCAATGGGTTATCACTTCGCCCAATGGGTTATCCTTTCGCCAAATGCGTTATCATTTCGTCCAATAGATTATTATTTCGCTCCATGGGTCATGATTTCGCCCAATGGGTTATCCTTTCGCCAAATGCGTTATCATTTCGTCCAATAGATTATTATTTCGCTCGATGGGTCATGATTTCGCCCAATGGGTTATCCTTTCGCCAAATGCGTGATCATTTCGCCCAATAGATTATTATTTCGCTCCGAGGGTTATCATTCCGCCCAATAGATTATTATTTCGCTCCATGGGTTATCGTTTCGTCCAATGGGTTAGCACTTCGCCCAATGGGTTATCCTTTCGCCAAATGCGTTATCATTTCGCCCAATAGATTATTATTTCGCTTCGAGGGTTATCATTTCGCCCATTAGATTATTATTTCGCTTCATGCGTTATCGTTTCGTCCAATGGGTTCTCACTTCGCCCAATGGGTTATTCTTTCGCCAAATGCGTTATCATTTCGTCCAATAGATTATTATTTCGCCCAGTGGGTCATCATTTCTTCCAATGGATTATCATTTTGCCCAATTGGTTATCATTTCGTCGAATGAACTATAATGTATTCCGCTTTTTTCCGCTTGTCACAACGTTCGACCCATATTTTTGGAACATAACCGATGTATTTTTTTTTTTCGCAGATATGACACATTGAATCTATTTCACGTGTATATCGTATACCATAAAAATGCATCCTCTATATATTTCAATAATGTATAAACAAAAATAATATATCATATTCCTCGTACATAATTATTACCTTCATTTTTATATTTATATAATGTTTTATATAATTTACAATAAAACAAAATAACCGATAGAATAACTAAAATATGCATCCGGCATTTGTATTTAATCTATCGAGGAATAAATTTTATGCTATAGAATTTTTTTCTTTTTTTTTTCACGTAAAGTATCTAAAAAAATAGTCGTGAAATTTTCGTCGCAAAGTCGATTTCGAACTTGGGGAAAATCTTCGTGCAAAATTGAATCTCGGCAGTATATCGAGGGCTCGAAGGGGCCCTTGGAAACAATGCGCGGAGCCGGGTGAAAAGTGCGCGGAAGGGTTGAAGCCGATGCGGATCATTGTCCTTACGCGGAAAAGGCTTCCCCACTGTGAGGCGTAGCAGGTATTGTGCGAGGGGGCTTTGAATCTTAGTGTTCTCTGTATTGGCGCGCTCGCAACAAGGTCCCGGCGTATTATATAGACAAAGATTGGCACAATAAACCCGGCAAATTGGCGAAATCATCGGGAACAGTGTCGTTGGGTAAACGATCAAACAATTGCAACAATGCGGCGTCGGACAAAAACTTCCGCAGGCGCCGATCGCCGGCAAAAACCGATCGCTTTACCGAGCGAACGGAATGGAAGGGACAATTATTTGGCCGTCGCAAAACGGCCCGATGACCAGGACGAACGTTTTCCTCGGCGCATTCGCTATAAGAAGCGACCGCGAGGGCGACAAGGTGTCACTCAAAGGAAGACCTCGAGAAGAGCCGAGCAATCCAAGCCAACAACGAAACGGCGAGAAGACGATTTTTTATTCGTGAGTATCGAAGATTTTTTTTTTTTTTGAATCGAATGAAATTGTATATGGGTGTTTTGCCCCAAAAATTCCGATAATCGAACTGTAGAAAATTGTTCTATGATTTTTTTTTTTGTAGAATTTATAGAAATTTTCAAGAAAAATTTACAAAAATTTATAATTAAAGGAATAATTTTTTTAGACTCGAAGAACTTTCACTTGTTAATTATAAATATTGTCAGATAAATTTTGGGATATAATGTTTTTTTTTTTTTTTACATTTACAAAATGAATTTTTTCATCAATCTAAAAAATGTATTAAATTGAAATAAGATTTTTGTAAAGATAACAAAAACTTTCATTTATAAATTACAAATCTCATTAAATAAGCCCTATTATAAATCTTCTAAAGATAAATTACAAAATTTAATAAAAAAAAATTCTTTTGATGTGCCAGAGAGAAATGTCAACAAATTTGCACGGAATCGTTTTCTAAATTTTTTTACGACAAATAGAAAAAGAAAAAAAAAATATATATATATATATATATATTTTTTTAATCGCAGGTAAAAATAGAATTTCGACGTCAGGATGGTGAAACTGCCGAGTCCGCCGCAAGTGCCGAACAACGAGTCTTACATGGTGCACTACCCTTGTCCGTGTGGAATCGAGGGTTGCACGCAGCCGGTCGTCATAAACAGTCATCACGCGATGGCCCTGCAGGCCGCCCAAGCTCAGAGAGAAGCGAGAAGAAACGCCGCCTTAGCGGCCGAGGCTGATCACACCGGTGGCAATCGAGATGACATCCAACAGGCGCGACGACGCCGCGCTGGAACCAATCGACAGGAACGCGGAGCTCCGGAAACCGATCGTTGAAACTTCGTCGGGTGAATGACGCGCGAAGTGTGCGAACATTCGAGCAGCGCAAAGACAATCGACACCGTTTCTGTACAGAGTTGGGCAAAATAGTAAAATAATAATAATAATAATAATAATAATAATAATAATAATAATAATAATAATAATAATAATAACAATCATAATCATAATCATAATCATAATCATAATCATAATCATAATCATAATCATAATCATAATCATAATCATAATCATAATCATAATCATAATCATAATCATAATCATAATCATAATCATAATCATAATCATAATCATAATCATAATCATAATCATAATCATAATCATAATCATAATCATAATCATAATCATAATCATAATCATAATCATAATCATAATCATAATCATAATCATAATCATAATCATAATCATAATAACCTAAAATAGAAAATATACAATAATAAATGTATTTCGAATACAAAATACGGTATGTATTTAAAATACAAAATACTTTTTGTACTTAAAATACATTGACAAGTACTTCCCGAAATACTTCGTGAAAGTCAGTGAAATTTCAATTTAAATTTTTTCTAATGAAATTTCACTTTTGAGATTTTTTTTTGACTGGTGCTAATTGTGCGAGACATTCGAAGAGCGCAAAAGACAATCGACATCGTTTCAATACGGAGTTGGGCAAAATACATGTATTCAATTATTTTTATTTATCGTCGTAATAAAATAGCCTTTTTTTAATAGTCACAATGTTCGCTTTTCTTCCATACGATAAATCTAATTCGAATCTAATTTTAAGATTTGCGCTTTTTATTTTTACTCTAGATTTATCTATCAATAAATTTATTGATAAGTCATTTGGCGTATTATTCATTGCCAACCTAAATTGAAGTCGATATTAATTTTAAAGTGTACATTTCAATTTTTATCCTAAAACGGTGACCGTTGACTTCATGACGTTAATTTTATTGGAAACGTTGACACTTCAATGGTCCTTTTTCAATTAACTTTTTCCATCAACATTGAAAAAAAAAAAAAATACTCGCAGGACTTTATAATTAATAGAATAAAATAACGACAGTTGGAATAACCGTGCGATGGCTAAAACGGTAATTTTTTTCTATAAGTACCATTTTTAAATCCGAGTAAAAAAAGTATGCTCTTTAAAATTCATTTCTTCCCTCAACATTGAAAAAAAAAAAACAAAAAAACTCGCAGGACTTTATAATTAATAGAATAAAATAACGACAGTTGGAATAACCGTGCGATGGCTAAAACGGTAATTTTTTTCTATAAGTACCAATTTTAAATACCCAGTAAAAAAAAAAAAAAAAGTATGCTTTCTAATATTAATTTTTTTCCCTCAACATTGAAAAATACCAGCAAGATTTTTGACCGAATAGAATATTGACTCTAGGAATGGCTCAGCACGATGGCCAAAACGGTAATTTTTTTGTCAACGGTCAGCCGGTTCATTAGTCCGACAATCGCCCAAACTGACCCAATGTCCGTCATCGCGGTTTGCGCTCCTCCAGCGAAAACAAAGGTCGCAATGTCCCAAAAACTTTTACGGGTCAATAATAACGGCAACAATCGGGGGGAGTTTCTCGGTAGGCGCCCACAGAGCGAGAACAATGGCGCGGTACCGGCTGAGAATGGCGCGCGGTTGATCGGTAAAGAGGCGACGCAGGTATGCCGAAGTCCGATGGAGCGTGAAAGGTTTTTCTGGCAATCAGCTCAAAGCTGGCGCTACAAAAGAGAGCATTGATTGGCCGCGACAGTTTCCGGAGCTTTGTCGAATTTCCGTCGAGGCGTCGCCGATAGAGACACTTAAAAGTCAATCAGAGACTTTAAGATCGTTCGCAGTTGCGAACTGGCCGTGGTCTCGAGGACACAAGCTCGGAGACGATCGCTCCGAAGAAGCCGATCAAGCATCAAGGAACTTCCGAACGGAGCGAAGTGTCGCGGTGAAACTTTGCGAAACAGGTGAGTCTTGTCAAGCGATCATCAACTTTTATTTCCGGAGACGTGGCACGTCAGATCGTTGACGAACCGACCGTAAGAATTAAAATCAGATCCTTGATCAAGAATCGTAAGGTCAGAGATTAATTTCCCAGTTAGCGAAAATCGTAAGGGTCGAATTTTAAGACTTTAGTTTGAAGTTGAGATCGCTCTTGAGAGTGAGCTTAAGATCGAAGTTTGATTCAACGTCATTGTAGGATTGAGATTTATCTTAGGTTCGAATTTAAGGTAGATCTTAAGGACAGAATGTAGTCCGGGAAACGTCGTAATGGGCTGCATCGCACCTTGATCTAACGCCTTGCCAATCATCTCTCAGAACTTCCCTCGCGCCTTGACTCATCCTTTTGCCAGGAATTTATAAGGAACCAATCTTCATCCTGATCTTGATCATTCTAACGTACATCACAAGGTCAGAATTCCCTTTCCCAATGTCCTCATATTCCAAAGCGTTGCATCGCACCTTGACCAAACGTCTTGCCAATCATCTCTCAGAACTTCCCTCGCGCCTTGACTCATCCTTTTGCCAGGAATTTGTAAGGAACCAATCTTCATCCTGATCTTGATCATTCTAACGTACATCACAAGGTCAGAATTCCCTTTCTCAATGTCCTCAGATTCCAAAGCGTTGCATCGCACCTTGACCAAACGTCTTGCCAATCATCTCTCAGAACTTCCCTCGCGCCTTGACTCATCCTTTTGCCAGGAATTTGTAAGGAACCAATCTTCATCCTGATCTTGATCATTCTAACGTACATCACAAGGTCAGAATTCCCTTTCCCAATGTCCTCATATTCCAAAGCGTTGCATCGCACCTTGACCAAACGTCTTGCCAATCATCTCTCAGAACTTCCCTCGCGCCTTGACTCATCCTTTTGCCAGGAATTTGTAAGGAACCAATCTTCATCCTGATCTTGATCATTCTAACGTACATCACAAGGTCAGAATTCCCTTTCTCAATGTCCTCAGATTCCAAAGCGTTGCATCGCACCTTGACCAAACGTCTTGCCAATCATCTCTCAGAACTTCCCTCGCGCCTTGACTCATCCTTTTGCCAGGAATTTGTAAGGAACCAATCTTCATCCTGATCTTGATCATTCTAACGTACATCACAAGGTCAGAATTCCCTTTCCCAATGTCCTCATATTCCAAAGCGTTGCATCGCACCTTGACCAAACGTCTTGCCAATCATCTCTCAGAACTTCCCTCGCGCCTTGACTCATCCTTTTGCCAGGAATTTGTAAGGAACCAATCTTCATCCTGATCTTGATCATTCTAACGTACATCACAAGGTCAGAATTCCCTTTCTCAATGTCCTCAGATTCCAAAGCATTGCACTGCACCTTGACCAAACGTCTTGCCAATCATCTCTCAGAACTTCCCTCGCGCCTTGACTCATCCTTTTGCCAGGAATTTGTAAGGAACCAATCTTCATCCTGATCTTGATCATTCTAACGTACATCACAAGGTCAGAATTCCCTTTCTCAATGTCCTCAGATTCTAAAGCGTTGCATCGCACCTTGACCTAACGTCTTGCCAATCGGCTCGCAGAACTTCCCTCGCGCCTTGACTCATCCTTTTGCCAGGAATTTGTAAGGAACCAATCTTCATCCTGATCTTGATCATTCTAACGTACATCACAAGGTCAGAATTCCCTTTCTCAATGTCCTCAGATTCCAAAGCGTTGCATCGCACCTTGACCAAACGTCTTGCCAATCATCTCTCAGAACTTCCCTCGCGCCTTGACTCATCCTTTTGCCAGGAATTTGTAAGGAACCAATCTTCATCCTAATCTTGATCATTCTAACGTACATCACAAGGTCAGAATTCCCTTTCCCAATGTCCTCATATTCCAAAGCGTTGCATCGCACCTTGACCAAATGTCTTGCCAATCATCTCTCAGAAATCCCCCAGCGCTAGTTCTTTCGCCAGGAAGCCCTAAAGAACCAATCTTGATTCAGATCTTGATCATCGTCTCTTCTCCGCAGGATAAAGGAAAAACCCACATCAACCGCAATCAACAGGTGATCTAGGACCCAGCTATGAGCTACATAACATCCAGTGTGGCGACTTTCCAGTCATTCTCCCTGGGCGTGTGGGGTCCCCTGGACAACGCCACTCAGGACTCCCGGGAAAGCAGACTCACCCTTGGTCCTTACAACGCCTCGAACAGAATCCGGCACACCAGCATCAAGAGCATCAAACTTCCGGACCAGCAACGCGATTACCTCGGTCACTTGGCCGGAATATCCTGTCGTCATTGGGACAGTCAAGGCGCGACGATCGGCCGGTTTCTGCCCGGTTTCGCGACCGTTCAGGAGATCCTGCCTGACCTGTGGGACGTCGAGAACTCCCAACGAAACAGCTGGCCAGAAAGGGTCGATCTTGCCTGCCGCGCGAACGATCCCTGGGAGGAAATCTCCCAAGTTTCTCAGCCGATTCAAAGACGACGTCTTACCGGTTGTCTGGCCACTTTCGCCGCCATCCGATCGGTCTTTCCTGATCTTTGGGACCAAGTCGACAACAGCCCGGAGGATCCTTGGCCGCGAAGGAGCGTCGGACTTTTGGTCCACAAACGGGACCAACCGGCGCCGATCGCCAGACCGGACCGACCCGACGACGACGACGACGACGACGCCGAATCGGTCTCGTGGCGAAGCGCGACCGAGAGCGAGTGGGAAAACGACTTCGAGAGCGATTGGGACGTTGATTCGGGAATTGTTTCGTGGAGCGACGCTTCCAGCGCTTCCGGCGACAGCAACGCGAGCGAGTTTTCCGGTGGTGAGGTTGATCATTGGGAGTAAATCGGCGAACATTTTAACGAAGATCGCTCTGCGGCGACGGAAAAATAAAATCGATTCGGATCCATCTGTTGAATCTGATCTGTGCTGGGTGAGGCGCGCACAGTCGGACGGTTAATTGTTAAGGGACGAATTTTTTGTGAAGGCGATCCTGCGGAAAGTGTTCATTCGCTGGTTGGTTCAACCTGTTGTATGGTTTTTGTTTTTTTTTTTTTTTTTACGTATTTTTGCGTACTCCGTGCAGCGTTAAAGTACATTGTAAATTTTACGTACCGGAACTTGAAATTTCGTTACTTTACTTATGATAATCGAGGCTTGAGGTACTTTTTTTTTGTAAAATTGAAATATCGGATATCAAAATTTCAAATCTTTTGCGTGAAATTTACAAAAATATTCATTAATAATTACCACTTTATTGTGAAATTTTAACATGTGTTTGAAATTTTAGAAACAGTTTATGTGAAAAAGCTTCCGATAACTTTTATTAATTTGCAAAAAAAAAAAAATTGTAAAAAAAAAATGTACAATTGTGATGAAAAATGAATACACTTTTTCATTGAGATTAAAGTAAATTATAAAAAATGTTGTAGTATTTTTATAGTAAAAGTAAATTAATAATAAAGTATCTGCATTCTTTTTAATGCACTGATAATTAATTTTTCATCGCATTTATACATGACACTTAATATATCAGTTCTTGCATAAAAACTTCCAGTCCGATATAATAATTTTTTTTTTTTTTTTTTTTTTTTTTCAGTGTTATGCTTTTCGTGTAAGGTGATTTTTCTGCATGTAACTACGGTCATTCGAATACAAAATGTAATATTGCGTCCCGTTGATGATATCGAATCGATGTCGACCGACTTCTAGTCACGGGATAGAACTAATCCCCAAAAATCGTCACTCAACAAAATCAAATTGCAAACCATGCAGTGTGTACTGTTGTCGTAAATTTAAGATACTGTTGTCATAAATTTAAGATTGTCATAAATTTAAGATTTTTTTTTTTGTACAAACAATAAAATATTTCCAATTATTGTTAAAAATTCAATAATTTATTAACATAATTTATTAGCAAAGACCGTTTCGATTGCGGTTTGAAAATCCAATTTTCGACCCATTTCTCGATTGAAAAAAATTCTGAAAAATGCAGCGTTGCATCTAAAAATTGTCAAGCAACAGCATAATCGAATGATTTTTCTTACATTTTTTTTTTTCGAAAAAAAAAAGAATTAGAAAGAGAAATAAAAGTTGACGTCAGCCCACTTGGGCTCAAATCGTTAAAATTCTTATACGTAACACGATTTTTCAATAAATTCCTTTTTAAATTACAAACAATTGCAAACAGTCCTAAAAAATCCAAAAAAAATTCCGAGTGCTCTTGAGAGTCGGTTCAATCATATGAAAAATCGCCGGTCAAATTCAAGATAAGAAATGCCATACCCAGGTCGATTTGGTATGCGTGCGTCTCACGCGTGATTTGCGTGACACACGATTTTTCAATAAATTGCTTTTTAATTATAAATAATTGCAAACATTTCAACAACAACAACAAAAATCCAAAAAAATATCTGAGTGCTCTTGAGATTTGTTCAAATCACATAAAAAATCGCCGGCCAAATCCAAAATAAGAAATGCCATACCCACGTCGATTCGATATGGAACACCTCATACGTGACATACGTGACGATTTTTCAATCAATTTCATTCTTTAATTACCAATAAAATTAAAAACAGTCCTAAAAAAATTAAAATAAAATATCTGCATGTTTCTTTGAGTCGGATGAATCATAGGAAAAAAATCGCGGACCAAATCCAAGATACCCAATGCCCAAACGAGATCGATTTGTTAGGGACCACCTCATACGTGACGCGCGATTTTCCACTAAATCCCTTCATTAAATTACAAACAATGCCAAACAACACCAAAAAAAAAAAAAAAATCCAAAAAAATATCTTCGTGCTCTCGACAGTTAGTCCAACCATACAAAAAATCGCCGGCCGAATCCATGATCCTTAACGCCCTAACCACTTTCGATTTGTCACAAAACACCCCACAAATTTCCCCGCCTCATTTTTTTTTCCCACCAAACTCTCGGCCTTTTTTTTTTTTTCTCCATCCTCCGATCTAACAATCTCTCTCCGCCACCTTCGAACCGGAAGTTTCCTCGCTGTACCTCTCGCCGAAATTTCCGACCGTTCTCTGCCAGCCGTATTTAACGGAAGCGCATCGCCGCAATGCCGTCGGCATCGTCGGAGTCGTTGAACAACTCTCGCCCGCCTGACATTATTCCCACAACGGGCTGACCGTGCGTCAGATAATCCTCTCCCGGTCTTCCTTCCGCAAGGGCGAGTACCCTTCGAGGTGGTAATGACGAGAGACACGAAACCCTGTTAATGCTTCCGTGGACCACCCCAGCGCTCATCGGGCTCGGTCAAAACGTCATATTTCATGTTTTCCATCGGTAAGACGGAAGATCCGGAGAATTAATGTGCTCCGAATCGGTTCGGTAGAGTCGCGCGCATCCCCTTCGAAAACACTTTGCTCAATGTGGATTCTCCGTTCGTTTGCGCTAACGATCCAATTTATTTCACGTAATTACGACGGCCCAAAGTGATTGTTTTATCGCTTCGAGTCACGCGATAGGCTCGTTAATCGATCGACGAAATGTAAAAGGAAAATTAATACAATATGTGAGAGTGGAGTAAACATTTGTTTTTTTTCTTTTTTTTTTTTTTTAGATCCAATTGGTAAAATCATCGAAAATGGATTGGATTGGATGTTTATAAAAATAATGAAGAAAATTGCTTTTGAACAAAAAAATACTCATTTTTCATCAAATTCGAAATAATAAATAAAAATTTCATAAAATTTAAACGATTCCACCGATTATTTCCAAATTCAATACCGATCATCGGTCGATAATGGTCCACTTGTGTATAAATTTTTAGCACGATATCTCAAGCCGTTTTCGAATTATGAACGTTAAATGATTTACACACACATACATACATACATACATACATACATACATACATACATACATACATACATACATACATACATACATACATACATACATACATACATACATACATACATACATACATACATACATACATACATACATACATAAATACATACATACATACATACATACATACATACATACATACATACATACATACATACATACATACATACATACATACATACACACACACATACATCCAGACATTTTTTCTAAACGTGTTTTTTTTGGATGTTTAGGAACATTCTGAACACGTTTACATAAAAATCTCGAAAACTAATTTTTTCACGAAACCAAAGCTTCCTCTATGAGAAAGCAAAAATTGTTGGTCTACGGTAGAATTGTGGATTTATTATGTGGATCTACCAATGGTCGGCCTTTCGGGATGATTGCAAGTGGACGATATGGATTTCGATAATTACTGTTTGGTTTGTTGCTTATCTTGTCGAGTCTAGAGTCTGGGTAGTGAGTTCGGTCTACATAGACCGATGTGTCTACGGTCTAGCGGGGATGGACTCCAAGCCGATGTTTACATAGACCGAAGTCTACATAAATTCTACATAGAAGTTTACACAAACTCTACATAGAAGTCTACATAAATTCCACATAGAAGTCTACATAAATTCCACATAGAAGTCTACATAAACTCTATATAGAAGTCGGCATAAACTTTACATAGAATTCTACGTAAACTCTACATAGAAGCTTACATAAACCCTACATAGAAGTTTACATAAATTCCACATAGAAGTTTACATAAACTCTACATAGAGGTCGACATAAACTACACGGAAGTCTACGTAAACTCCACATATAAGTCTACATCATTTCTACATAGAAGTATTCATAAATCCTATATAGAAATCTACAAAAACTCTGCACAGTAGTCAACGTAGAGTTTATGGAGTGAAGTCGACGTAGACGTGGGTAGATCGTAGTTTATAGTAGTTAAACTTCACAGCAGGCGCCGTCAAAGTCTATAGACTGCCAAATCGATTCTACATAGATCGAAGTCTACACAGACCGAAATTGTTATAGACTGCAGACCCGAGTCCAAATGTGTCAGACTCAATAGTTATCGCCCGATTCTACATTCTACGTCTCCACACGACGGATCTACCGCGATTCTACCGTAGACCAGATTACTTTCAGACCTTAAACTCTCCCCGAAAAAAAAAAAAAAACAAAAATACCGCTTCTTTCTCGACCAGCACCGAGAGCAAAAAAAAAAATTTGAAAACGATACAAGCGAGAGAGGAAAATCGTCTCGCCTTAGAGTTTACAGCAGCGAACGGCGACCTGGTTGGACCAGCGGTGGAAAGAGGTCCAGGGGATAGAAAAGGGAGATTTCCTATATATACATATACATACATACATACATATATACGGATCCGAAGAGGGTCTACAGCTGCGCGAGTGCGGACGCGGCCTCGGGAGCGTTAAGGGGATGACGGCGGGTGCACCGGCCTCTCGTTTCGCGTATACTCTTCATCGCGCCCTCGCACCGGGCGCTATAGTAACAACACGGGGGAAACATAGGGAAATCAATATGGCTTCCCGTTGGCCTCTTTCACCACCTCGCGCCTCCCTCGCGCGCTCGCCCTCCCATCGCCGAGCCTCGCAACGGGGTAACCTTCCCTCCGTGCTCACCTTCCTCGCTCCTCCGCTCTCGGCCACCCTCGCTCTTCCCTCTCGTTTCAATTCTACCCACCACCACCACCCACCCCCCCACCGCCGCCCCTCCGCCCCTCCGCCCCCCTGCAAAACCCGCCGCCCTCCGGGCGCTCGCGCGGCCTCTCTCGGACGGGTGAACCCATTATGAGGGGGTGTTACTCCGGGGCCAATCCCAAACCATCCCCTAGACTCGCGACAAAGTACAAGAAGGGCGCATGTGCGGTTGCTAGGGCCGCCGGATGGGTCGAATAGGACGCGCGAATCGGCCACCCACCGCTAACTATAGCTTCCGATGGATATAGATATATATATATGTATGTATGTGTTTGTATACATCTATGTATATGTATGTATACGTATGTGTATGTATGTATATGTGTGTGTATGTATATGTATGTACATGTACATATACATACATATACAGTAGAACCGCGATTATCCGAACCAATTGGGGTCGAGACCAGTTCGTATGAGCGATTATTCGGATAATCGAGTTATGAATAAAAAATATTATAATAACATATGTAATGGATATGAGTTTTTTAAAATGTAAATTCGCATACATACGTTATATATATATATACACACTTTGGAACATATTATTAAACGCTTACTTTAAGCATTCTTTTTGATAAAGTCGTCAGTTTTTTGTTGTATAAACGCATGATACAAAGTTGCACACGCCTGCAACAAAGTAACGCTCGACGATATGTAACAACGAAATTTTGCAGCATGGTTCGAATAATCGAGGTTCTACTGTATATGTATGTACATGTATGTATATGTGTGTATATGTGTGTATATATATGTATATGTATGTATATGTATGTATATGTATGCATATGTATGTATATGTATGTTTATGTATGTTTACGTATGCATATGTGTGGATATGTAAGTGTGCTATGTTGAATATACGCATGCACGGTATCTATGCAATAGGCGCTCAATCTATATTCGGTGAGAGGGCGGTGAAAAAGATGAAATGGTAAAAAAAAATTTTTTGGAAAAAGAATAACTGTCCGACCTGAAAGATCGTTAATCTACAGAAGGAATTAAATGAATCTACCCAGTGTAGACTAAAAAAGCGGTGTACGATAGTCTCGCTCCAGATCGGTATTGTTTACCTTTGCAATACGGTGGATTAACTTTTTATTGCGTATTACCAAATTCTGTAAACCGATATCTCGAGGATATTTAGACCGAAATCTACATAGACTCAAGTAGATTCTAGATTGCCATTGACAATGCTTTATTCCGAGAGAAGAGCCAGTTTCCGTATTACCAAATCCTGTAAACCGATATCTTGAGGATATTTAGACCGAAATCTACATAGACTCAAGTAGATTCTAGATTGCCGTTGACAATGCTTTATACCGAGAGAAGAGCCAATTTCCGTCACGACTCGCAACATATCTCCCTGTTAATGCAGCTGTGCACTCTGCGCCTCGGAAATCTACTAATACAATCTACTAAAAATTACTAGAATCTACATGACTAAAATCTACACAAATCTATCATGCTATCGCTATTGCTATTGATCTACGCCATTGTACTGCGTATTATTGTGCACTAACAATGTTCATAAACTAACAACTTAAGTCTGCATAGACTTAAGTTCAAGTCTACACACAGACTTAAATAGACTGTAGATTGTAGATTGCAGTGGATAATCCGCATAGAGTAGAAGTGGTGAATACGAACAGGTTCACACACTATTGATCAGCGCGCTAATCGCATTGGTCCATATTCACCACCTATTAGTGTCTACTATCGAAATCTATCAAGAGACGACTTGAGTCTACATAGTTAAGTCTACATAGACTGCGTAGACTTGAACAGAGACGTCGAAGAATTAACAGCTACTTTCGAAATCCACTTGAGACGTCTGCAACGACTTGAGTCGGCGGACTTTAGGCAGATTCACGTGACAAATCTACCGCGAGTCTACTGTAAAGAAATTTTTTTTTTTTTTTTTTAATACAAGTCTACACACTTCATCATTCGCAATTTGGACTCTCAAGTATCGATCCCTTTCGTTTCAAACTTCAATGGATTTAATAGAGTCATCGATAATTTCAAAAAAGGCTAATAAAAAAAAAAAAAAAAAAAAAAAAAAAAAAATTGTTGTCGAGAAAAATTCTATCGATTTACATTTAAATTCTACATTCAATTAAATTCAGTGAATAAATATGAAAAAAAAAAACGATATTATTTTCATCGGGCCGATAGAAATTAAATGAGAGATAGGCTTGGCGAGAGGACGGCGACAGCAAACGGCGCTATCTGGCGGCGCCTCCGCGAACCGCGACGAGGATGCGAGTTCGCTGGAACACCGCAGAGCGGCTTCGTATCTGCGGTCGGTCAAGCGGATTACCCCTCGATAAAACACCATCGGATGAGTCGTTGAAAAGAAAACAAACAAAAAAAAATCGTGGCGGTAAGTTCAAATGTCAAGAATTTCAGTCTAACATCAACAATTGGCAATTGAGACAATTAAAAATTCGATGGAAATTAAAATGCACGAGAAGAATTTCTGCCATACCGACGGTGGATAAGTTTCACTCTCGACTCGTTCCCCGCAATCGTGACTGTCGTTAAGAACTTTGCGTCTGCTAACTCTCTGATATAATGCAATGATCGCCGATACAAATGTACATTCGAAAATTGAATAAATTAAAAAATAAAATAAAAATTAAAATTAAAATAATTACTAGTATTTCTATAAAAAAAAAAATGTCTACACTAATATTTCTATATGCAGGTTTAAGTTTCACTCTCGACAGTTCTCCGTCTGTTAATTACCTAATACGATACAATAATCGATAATACAAACATCGATTCGAAATTGAATAAATTTAAAAAAAAAAAAAAAAATTAATAAATAATTAAATTACCAAAAAAAATAAAAAAATGAAAATATCAATTCGAAATTGAATAAATTAAAAAATGTAAAATAATAAATTTAGAAAATATCAGTGAGGAAGTAAATTAAAAAAAAATAATAATAATAATAAAAATATCAATTCGAAACTGAATAAATTAAAAAAAAAAAAAAATTAGAGATTAAAATAATTTCTACTATTTCTGTTATTTGATATGAGGCTCAAAGTTCCTTCGCCCGCCAATTCACCGATGCAATACGACAATCAACATTCCGAATGCCACTCGAAATTCAATAAATAAATTTAAAAAAAAAATAAAAAAAAAAAATAAAAATCAATAGATAAATAAATTTTAAGAGATTATAAATGAAAAAAAATAAATAAAATAAAAAAATTAAAATGTTTAGTCACACTTTATCGAATTTCACTGTTCGCAGACGCTTTCGTGCCGATCTGATTGTTCACGGTCTGTCCGTGAAACGCGTCCTTCGCTAATACGTAACGACGATAACACGCCTTTGTAACCGAAAATTCGTTGGCTGTATTGAAAAGCTCAGCTTGTACACAAGACGACGATTGTGTCGACGAACGCACACGCCGACATAATTTATACCTGTTGTGCGTCCGCGGATCGAGCAAAAGCACCGGCTCGACCGTCGGCGATTTTAGTGTCTCCGTTGATGTCGCGACCGAACTGAACAGATCGCCGATCCACGTCCCGAAAAATTTCGGGCCACACGCATTATTCTATCGAAAATTTAATTCCGGGTTGGTCAATTGAATTTTATTTGATTAAACGAGCTTTTACGCTTTGCTCCAAAAATTTCGGATCAATCTTTATTATTTTGCTCTTTTAATCGGTAAAAAAAAAAAAAAAAAAACAGAAAAAATCGTCAGAAAAATCGCACGCGTCGAATCGTTCGCGACTGTGTCGTCGTCGAGTGGAAAAATATCGGGGTTGGTGTGCGAAAAATCGGCGGAGAAAAATCGTTGAACAAAAAAAATCGGAGGTTGTCGAGAAAGGAAAATATGGAGGAAAAAAAAAAATTCAAAAAATCGTTACTCCGATAATTTTTTGTATTCGAGGGAGCAGATTTTTTTGTTTTTTTTTTTTTTTTTACTCTACCGAAAACGCTCGAGAAGAGACTCGAGAAATTTTTCGAAAAAATAAAATCCACCGGCGAGTGAAAATTTAAACACATTCGTCGATGTCGAATCGTCGTCGCCGATGAATAATCGCATGTCGATCGAGTAAATTTTGCTCTTCCGATTGTCTCGTTCATTGTTCACTTAAATAAATTACATTAAATAGTTTGTTCGAAAATTACCAAGAAAAAAATAGAAAATGTTAACAAAAAAAAAATGTTTTTTTTTTTTAATAATGCTTCTCTTCGTGATCGCGAATGACAGAATTTCTTTTTTTTTTTTTGTTTACCGATGAAAATAAATCGTAAGAAAAATTCCACGCGTTCAATTGAGTGCAGTCGTTTTGTCGAGTGAAAAAAATAAATAAAATAAAAATAAAAATTAGAACTCAATAATGGAAAACAATATGGAGAAAAAAAAAGGAGGAAAAAAGTCCCAAATGCGCCAATTTTTTGTATCCGAATCCGCAGATTTTTTCACACTACAGCAAGACTGTTTGCGAGGACGGACAATAGATTTTTCGAAAAAAAAAAAAATTTTACCGACAAGTAGAAATTTGCCCACTCCGATTATCGACCTTTAACTGTCTCCAATTATTAAATAATAATGGTATTAATAATTCTTATTATTACTATTATTATTTAGACTAATTTTTCGAAAAATAAAAAAAAATTCCACCGACAAGTAGAAATTTAACTGTCTCTAATTAAATAATAATGGAATTAATAATTCTCATTATTACTATTATTATTTAGACTGATTTTTCGAAAAATAAAAAAAAAATTCTACCGACGAGTAAAAATTTGCCCGCTCCGATTATCGATCTTTAACTGTCTCTAATTAAATAATAACGGTATTAATAATCCTCATTATTACAATTATTATTTAGACTAATTTTTCGAAAAATAAAAAAAAGATTTTACCGACAAGTAGAAATTTGCCCGCTCCGATTATCGACCTATAACTGTCTCTAGTTAAATAATAACCGTATTAATAATCCTCATTATTACTATTATTATTTAGACTAATTTTTCGAAAAATAAAAAAAAAATTCTACCGACGAGTAAAAATTTGCCCGCTCCGATTATCGATCTTTAACTGTCTCTAATTAAATAATAATGGAATTAATCATTCTTGTTATTACTATTATTATTCAGACTAATTTATAATAATTATTATCATTGCTATTATTTGTAATAATTTTTCATAATTCCTGAAAAAAAATTAGAAAATATTTCGATCGATAATCACGTCGAGGAGAAAATAATAAATGTCGCGATCCATGAACGAGGATTCGTCGCTTTCGTTCTCGCCTTCCACACAAAAAAAAAAAAAAAAAAAAAAAAAAACTGCTTCTTGTTTTGATCGCGACCGACGCGTTCGAGTCGTCGCTGCTAGCGGGCCGGATACAAGGAGAGCTGCTGTTGTTCGTAATCGAGTAGACTTTTCGTTATGTCTCACGTCGCCTAAGTTTCAGAGGGACATTAAAAGAGCATAAGTTCTGTCGAACTTATGCGAAGTCTCGCTGCGCGCTGACTTCGCATAAGTTCGACAGAAATAAGAGAAAATTGCAAGTACTTCTTGATGGTATAAAAATCTGAAAAAATTCATGCATACTAAAGGTACTGAAAGTATTAATTTTGCATAATAATAATTACAAAATGTTATTAACAAATTGATGAAAAAAATAATTCCTTAACAAATTTATCCGCAACGCAACTTTTTTTTTTCGTGAAAAAGATTCGTTTATTTTTCTGAATACGCATGAATTTTTTTTCAGATTTTTCAGTAATCGTTGATTTTTCCATGAAAAAAAAAAAAAAAAAAAATCAACGATTACTGAAAAATCTGAAAAAATTCATACGTATTCAGAAAAATAAACGAATCATTTTCACGAAAAAAAAAGTTGGGTTGCGGGCAAATTTGTTAAGCAATTATTTTTTTCATCAATTTGTTAATAACATTTTGTAATTATTATTGTGCAAAATTAATCTTCTCAGTACCTTTAGTATGGATGAATTTTTTCAGATTTTTATACCATCAAGAAGTACTTGCAATTTTTCGATTATTTTTGTCGAACTTATGCGAAGTCACCCTCAGCGACGAAAGCACTGAACAGTAAAAATTTGTACATTTAACAAAGTACATAACGAAAGTACTGAACAGTCAAAATTTGTACATTTAACAAACCTTTTTTTTCTCCGCAAAAGTCCACAATTATTTTGCTGCTGATTTTACAAAAAAAAAATATTCGTAAAACTGACAGACATTTTTGTAAACTGAACAAGATTTTTTTTTGTTTGTAAAATGAACAGGATTTTTTTCTACAATGAACAAGATTTTTTTGCAAAATGAACATTTTTTTGTAAAACGAACGAGATTTTATGTAAAATGAACAAAATTATTTTATAAAATAAACAAGAATTTTTTGTAAAATGAATCAGATTTTTTTGTAAAATGAATCAGATTTTTTTGTAAAATGAATCAGATTTTTTTGTAAAACGAACAAAATTGTTTTATGAAATGAAAAAAAAAAAAAAATTAACAAAATTAACAAGATTTTTTTGATTTTTTTTTTTTGCAAAATGAACAAGATTATTTTGCAAAATGAACAAGACAATAATTGCGGACATTTGTGGACAAGAAACGTTACCTTTTTTTTACAGTGTGCCTTAAACTGTCGCAGGGAATCGGCCGTAACCACGGACAAGAAACGTTACCTTTTTTTTTTTACAGTGTACCTTAAACTGTCGCGGGGAATCGGCCATAATCACGGACAAGAGATACGAGAAGATGGTCCTGGCCTACGCAATGTCGCTCGCGGGTCTGAATCCCGAGGAGTTCGGCGGGCTTATAGCGAAACTAACGCCGTCGTCGAGGCTCGGAGTACTTCCGGCGAACGTCGCGCGTCCTTTATCGCCGAGCGCGCGAAGCGAGTCCAGCGGAATCGGCAGTTTGGCACCGTCGTCGACAAGGTCGACGGAAGGAAGTGGCGCTTGGCCGACGCCGTCCTCCTCGAGGACGCCCTCGATCCGATCGACCGGAAGTCTTCCGTCGCTGACGCCGTCCTCGTCGCGAGCGCCGTCCGTTCGATCGATCGACGGTTCGACTCCATCCCTTACGCCGATCTCATCGAGACCGGAAAGCCCGACGGACGACGCATCGAGCGACGAGACGACGGTAAAAAAAAAAAAAAAAAAAAATCTTTATTTCGATCGGTGCGTAAAGTGCAGTTTTACGCACGCTTCGCGCGCGCAAAACTCACACTCGTCAGAAAAAGTTTTATCGCACTAGTATCGTAATGTACTATGATATAATGATAAAATGTTTATTTTATTATATTATTTATTGTAGTATAGTATAATAAATAATATACTAAAATAAAAATTATAGTCATAATTATATATAATAATATAATATTAATATTATATTATTATGTATAATGTATAATTAGAATTTTTTTTTTTTACTTATAAAAAAAAAATAATAATTATACCATACGATATTGTAGTATAATATTGTGTAATCTTTTTAGGGTCGAGAGGTGGGGAACGAAAAATAGTTTGACAAATAATTGGGATAGTAAAAAAAAAAAAAAATTCATGTGAAATTGATTCGTTGATTTGTTTTTTTTTTTTTGAGCTAGTATAATTTTTTCCGAATATTCTCAAAATTTTTGAAAAAATGAATGCATTAAAAAATCGCTGTGACAAAAAAAAAATGTATATTCAGAAAAATTAAGGAATTAATTTCACATAAAAAAAGAAAGTTTTCTCATTATTTATAGACAGTTAAAAAAAAAAAAAAATGTAGCTCTTGACAATTTGTTAGGAATTAATAATTATGCACAACCCATCTTTTCAACATGTTTTAACATGTTAAAAAAAAAAAAAAAAGTTTTAAAAATGATTTTCTTATTTCGTTGTTGCAGGTAGACACGACGTTGGTCGACGTGGCGAAGTTACGCCGTGACATATTGAATCTCGCGGCTAACATAAGAGAACCCGGATGGCAAGTGATAAAACCGCCGATGACCCATAACGATCCATTTTCGTACGTGGGCAACAAAATCGTCAATCGCCTCGAGGAATTTAATCTCAAAGAGGATTATCCAATGGTAAAAAATTAAATTATAATATAATATAATATAATGTAATATAATATAATATAATATAATATAATATAATATAATATAATATAATATAATATAATATAATATAATATAATATAATATAATATAATATAATATAATATAATATAATATAATATAATATAATATAATATAATATAATATAATATATTAATTTTTCATTTAGACTAAAAAAAATGACCACTTTCTTAAGATTTCAATTTTTTTTTTCTCGCCCTTTGTTTCAGAGATATTGCGAAAAGTGCGGTTTTGGCCAACCTTCGCCGTACCTGGTTTGAAAATTGGACCGATATGATTGACATCACGGACAACTATTGAGCTGTGATAAGCCATGAGCGGCAACCGGTTCGAGACGGGCTTAAGAAAAAATTTAAAAAAAAAAAATAATAATAACCGACGGATGAAATTTAGGTAAAAAAAAAAAAGAAAAAATCATTTATTTTTATTCATCCGTCGCAAAAAATCGAAACATTGACAGTGCAAAGAAAAAACTAATCGCGCCAATGACGAGGGAAAATTAATTTCTTTTAAACGCATTAAACTCAAAAAATTCGAAACGTTGATAGTGCAAAAAAAATTGATTAATAATGCCGAAGCGAAGGAACATTATTTTTCATATGTACATGTGGCATATTCGCTCGTACATTCATTTTTACGAAGACGATAACGGTTATCGATTTAAAAAAAAAAAAACCCCCCGAAAAATGAAATTTAGGTAAAAAAGAAAAGAAAAAAAAAATGAACAATGCCAAAGAAAAGAATTTTTTTTACAATTCATCCGTCGCCAAAAATCGAATCATTGACAGTGCAATATAATAATAATAAATAACAATAATAATGCCAAAGAGGGGAAATAAATTTTTTCAAATGCATTCAACTAAAAAAAATCGAAGCTTTGATAGTGCAAAAAAAAGCGCGAAATGCAAAAAAAAAAAACGAATTGAAAAAACATAATTTTTTATATGCACACATCACGAAAAAATGTTAACTATTGACACGAATAAGGCAAGAATTAAAGTTAAACGCACGTTTTACTTTGAGGAATTAAAATGCGTTAAATTTTGCGGACGCGATTTTGAGTTTCCTCAAAAAAAAAATAAAAAAAAAATTTCTTTGCAAAGACGATAAAATTTGTTGAGTTAAAAAAAGCCCGCGGAACCGGAAACGGGCTGCGACATTTAGTACCTAATTAATGGTAAATGTTTATTTTGTGTGTGTTTTTTTTTAAATTTTACATTTTTTTTTCCTCGCGATATTACGACGAGGATTTGATCGAATCTAACTGAACACACACTATACATATATGTATATATATATTCGTCACGAAAGTCTTTATTTTTTCGTGAGCGAAGAGGGTAATGATAAGAGCGCTTCCGAAAATAATTTTTACGTCGACAGTTCGATAATTTGTATTAAAAAAAAAAAAAAAAAAAAAAAAAAAAAAAAAAAAAAAATTATTGTACAAAATGTCGTAAAATTTGTTTAAATTTTTTTTTTTTTTTTTTTTTTAATTCGACTGAAGCGAGAGCTCGGAAGCGCTGCGACTGTTGATGAAACTCGCTCTATCGACCAGCGCGCTGTCGACTACATTACAATGTGAATGTAATAGGCGTTTGTCTGTCTCTTGTGCCGTTATTGTTTTTATACTGTACTTCGTTACTCAATCTACCCTCGCAATTGACTATTGTCTTTACATCGATAATAAACCATATTTTCTAAAAAAAAAAAAAAATTATTTAAAAAAAAATTTTTTTCTATAAATTTGTCCCACAATGTAAAAAAAAAAAAAAAAAAAAAAAAATCGTAGGCAATTTAATGTACCGGCAATGAAAGTCTTTACGCACAAAGTGGTATATTAAGGAGGGAGTCTCGCTGAGGCTGACTTCGCATAAGTTCGACAAAAATAATAGAAAAATTGCCAGTACTTCTTGATGGTATAAAAATCTAAAAAAATTCATCCATACTAAAGGTACTGAGAAGATTAATTTTGCACAATAATAATTACAAAATGTTATTGACAAATTGATGAAAAAAATAATTGCATAACAAATTTGCCGGCAAGCCAACTTTTTTTTTCGTGAAAATGATTCGTTTATTTTTCCGAATACGTGTGCATTTTTTTCAGATTTTTCAGTAATCGTTGATTTTTTTTTTTTTTTTTTTTCATGGAAAAATCAACGATTACTGAAAAATCTGAAAAAATCATGCGAGTTTCAGTACTTGCGAGACAGAACTACCCTAAAGTACCGAAAAGTACTTTGATACTTTAAGTACGTACTTTAAGTACCAAATAAGTACTCATGTACCTTAAGGACTGCCCAGCTCTGGTCCGTAAATTAAATTTGATGTTGCTATTTTTTTATGCACACAAACTTTCGGTCCAGTACATTGAGTTTGCAATTTTTTTTTTGAACAGTGCAAAGTTATGAATCGGACGGTTTCGGTGATTTCTTCGATCCAAGAGCACTCAGCGCCGCCTGACGAGTGAGTTACGAAACTACGACGACCGAAGCGTATATCGCAGCGAGGAAAGCTGCTTCGGGAGGTACCGGCGGACTCGCGACGCGTCTACCGTCGGCAAGGAAGACTCCGAATTAATTTTACTCCCGGAATCTACCTTACCGACAGTGGTAATGACCGCATAATTTTTGCAGCAGAATTCTGCAGTCTTAACCGTAGATAAAACTTTGCGATTTTAAGATAGAATTTAAGGTCAAACTTGAGATGGAATCTAAGTTTACACTTAAAATGGAACTTAAGTGTAAACTTGAGATGGAACTTAAGTTTAATCTTGAGATGGAACTTGAGTTTAAACTTGAGATGGAACTTAAGTTTAAACTTGAGATCGGACTTGAGTTAAATCTTGAGATCGAACTGAAGGTCAGACTTGAAATCGAACTTGAGCTCAAACTTGAGATCGAACCTGAGGTCAAACTTGAGCTTGAGCTTAAGTTTAAGCTTGAGATGAAACTTAAGTTTTGTCTGAAAATGCCCATAGATGTATATAGAACGAATTTGTATATAGAAAGTAGATGCATAGCAAATGTGACGTTTTTCGCACATTTTCTTTTTTCAAGTGAATCCGTCTATAAATAGAAAAAAAAAAAAAAAATTGACTCATCAGATCGAAGATGAAAGAGTAAAATACACAAGATCTTATCTCCAGACCGAAATTGTAAATAGAATGTATATAGACCAAAGTGCAATTGTAAATAGACATATGTATAGTCTCAATTGTATATTAAAAAAAAAGTTAATAATTGTTAGATTTTTCAGAGACTTCTCATTTTTTTTTCTATTTTACTTTCAACAAAAATTTTGTACAAAATTCGATATACTTTGTAATATATTATGAACATATGTAACATAAACATGTATATTCTTTATGTATCACATTAAAAATCCTGGATAATTTGCAACAACGTTGCTTGAGAGAGGGAGAAGGAGAGGGGGAGGGGAGGGGAGGGGGAGGGGGAGGGGGAGGGGGAGGGGGAGGGGAAGGGGGAGGGAGAGGGAGAGGGAGAGGGAGAGGGAGAGGGAGAGGGAGAGGAAGAGGGAGAGGGAGAGGGAGAGGGAGAGGGAGAGGGAGAGGGAGAGGGAGAGGGAGAGGGAGAGGGAGAGGGAGAGGGAGAGGGAGAGGGAGAGGGAGAGGGAGAGGGAGAGGGAGAGGGAGAGGGAGAGGGAGAGGGAGAGGGAGAGGGAGAGGGAGAGGGAGAGGGAGAGGGAGAGGGAGAGGGAGAGGGAGAGGGAGAGGGAGAGGGAGAGGGAGAGGGAGAGGGAGAGGGAGAGGGAGAGGGAGAGGGAGAGGGAGAGGGAGAGGGAGAGGGAGAGGGAGAGGGAGAGGGAGAGGGAGAGGGAGAGGGAGAGGGAGAGGGGGAGGGGGAGGGGGAGGGAGAGGGAGAGGGAGAGGGAGAGGGAGAGGGAGAGGGAGAGGGAGAGGGAGAGGGAGAGGGAGAGGGAGAGGGAGAGGGAGAGGGAGAGGGAGAGGGAGAGGGAGAGGGAGAGGGAGAGGGAGAGGGAGAGGGAGAGGGAGAGGGAGAGGGAGAGGGAGAGGGAGAGGGAGAGGGAGAGGGAGAGGGAGAGGGAGAGGGAGAGGGAGAGGGAGAGGGAGAGGGAGAGGGAGAGGGAGAGGGAGAGGGAGAGGGAGAGAGGGAGAGGGAGAGGGAGAGGGAGAGGGAGAGGGAGAGGGAGAGGGAGAGAGGGAGAGGGAGAGAGAGAGAGAGAGAGAGAGAGAGAGAGAGAGAGAGTACCGACGAAAGAATCGCCAAGAATCGTGCCAGGATGTTTCCCATCGTGATCGATTGATCCCTCGAGGCGTCGATAAATTTGAGCTCTTCAACCGCAACGCGTTCGCCGTTATTGTTTCAAGTTTCGGGACATAAACCCCTGCCCGCCGCCCATCGCCCGGAGCCGACACCGGCGCTCTCAATTGTGATCCCGCAGAGGTCCCGAGGAAACGATATACAGCGAATCCGTTTACCACTCCTATCTATCCATCTCTGCATGTCGTCGTCAACTATAGTCACCGTTGCATATTCCATCTCCCCCTTGCGTCTCCTTCCCACCGGTCCGGGCCACCTCTTTCTCCCACGCTCGCTCGTCCCGTACGGTTAAAGCACCTTCAGAAGTGTGCCCCCCTCTCGCACACCGCCGATCCTCCATCAAGTGCGTGCGAGATGTGCACGACTATTCAGATATTGTTGTTATTGTTAAGGGAACAATCGCCCGTCAATAGGCCGCCCCGGCACAATGTATCTATTCAGGTACGGCCAGGGGAGCTCAACCGATCGAGGCGCCTTCGACAAATTAACGCTGCGAATGCGGTTCACGAATCAACGAAGTCTCTCGTTCAATGGCGATCGAATTGATCCGCGAACTGGAAATGATCAATCATCTTCGGGAGAAAAGAAAACAACAGCAACAAGGATGTCAAGTGCCGAATGAATGGAGTGCGACATCTCATATGTGGCGTTCTGGCGGGTCTGGTCGGTTGACTGGGATGGGTCACGTGTCCGAGAATGCGGTGAGGTGGGAGAGATTCGACTGCAGTTTGAAAGCAAGGATCTCAAGCCTCGAAGAAATAGAGTGGAAGCTCCGACGTGTCGCAGTCAGATCGGTCGCGAAGTGGTGGGGACGATTGGAGTGATCCAATTGGGCTAGGAGAGGAACTGCCTCGAGTGAACCTGAATTAGGTGACGTGCGGGAGACTTCACTGTAGTTCGGAAACAACGATCTTTCATCTCTAATGACTACGATAGAATCTCTCACATGTCGCATTTAGGTACATCGAGAAGCCAAGTGGCAGGGACAATCCTAGTGCTTCCAATTGGACCGCGCGAATGGGTGAGGAACTGGGCTGCGAACTTGATTCGCTCACCGTATGGATCATTTGTCCCTGAATTAAATGACGTACGAGAGATTCCACTGTAGTTTGGAAAAAACAACCTTGCACCTCGAATGAGTACAGTGGAACCTCTGAAATGTCGTATTCAGGTAGATCAAAAAGTCAAGTTTCGGGGGCAATCCTAGTGCGTTCAATGCGTTCAATGACCGCGCGAATGGCAGAGCAACTGGGCTACGAAGTTGACTGGCTCAACCCTTACAGGTCACGTGTCCTCGAATTAGGTGACGTACGAGAGACTCCACTGTACATTGGATACAACAGCCTCGTATCGCAATTGCCTACAGTAAAATCGCTCACATCCCGCATTCAGGTAGATCAAGACGCCAAGTACTGGGACCAATCCTAGTGTTTACAATTGGTTCGCGCGAATGGGAGAGAAACCACCATGCGAACTTGATTGGCCCGTCGCACAGGTCACTTGTCCCCAAAGTAGATGACGTACGAGAGATTTGACTGTTGTTTGGTGACCGTCGGTATGCTTTGACCCGGTGAGCCTGGAAATTGGAGTATCGTCGCATTGACACATCGAGAACCCCTGGAAGTTTCGCCGATGTACCCGGTGGCCTCCGCCGGTGCCCATAGCGATGATTACGTATGCGGGAATCATTGTCGAGGCAACGCGAGCGTCGATGCACATGCAAAGGCCAAAAATCGTCGAAATCAGTCGAGTTCAACATCAGCATTGTACCTGGGCTTTGTCTCTTCCTCATTGTTATCGGTACTCTGGGTGTACAACGCGCGAATGCCGCTCGCTAGCTCGCGTTTTCGTCCTGCACCGCTCGCCGACACGTGCACGTGTGTGTGTGTGTGTGCGCGCGTGTGTGTATGCGTGTGTGGATTGTACACAGACACACACATACAAACGGGCAGAGAAGGAGGAGCGAGATGAAACATCCACGCGTACTGGCAACCACCGATGCGCGAGTCACCACTGCGCTATTTATGCTACGAGATCCCGAAAATCGAAGCATTGTTGTACGGTAGCCCGAATCCTCCCTTTCCGTAAACTGTACAACAAACCCCCGCCCCCTTCTGCTCGCCCCGCTGCTGCTATCACGTGGAGAACGCTCCATCGATTGAGATTTGCCGTGCTTCCGAGTAGGAACTCGTCGACGAAAGTCATAAACATCATACCCTTATGTGAAACTAATGTTTGTACGGCTTTGAGATATTTGCTTATGAGGGATGATAGATAGGATGATCTTTTGTTTTTAATTTTTTATGACTGCTCGCTGCGACGAAAGACGGGAGCTTCCGCGTTTCACTGAGGTTCGATGATCTTTGCTGTTTTCGTTGAGAAACGAAATTTTTGTTGAATCAGTGACTCTTAAGTGTCAGCGAAGTGTCAACGAGCAATGTTTCTTTATAAAATAAGCACGACAGATAAGTTATCGACGTACAATTTCACTGATCACGTCGCAAATTAGTTAACGCAAATGTCCCGGTAATTGACACATTAAGACGTCGATAAGTGTCATTACATGTTGTAATCAATCATTATACTCTTGTCAACAAACAGACAAATAACATAAAACTTGAAATGTGCAAATGTATCAGTCATGGACCTACTAAAGTCATGGTTCGCCCAGTAATCGACCCGTGTATGACAATTGTATAGCTTTATAGTTCTAATTTCGATCGCTGTAATCTCATATTTGCAGTGATATCTCTAAGCGATATAATTTTCTAATTATGTGTTTCTCCGATAAGACTTTCTATCAGTTGTTTCTCAACGATACGATTTCTTAAATGTGTATCTCTCAGATAAAATTTTCTATGTGTCATTCCTCTCCGATACAATTTTATACGTGTCAATCCTCTGCGATACAATTTTCTTTGTGTCATTCCTCTCCGATACAATTTTCTATGTGGCATTCCTCTCCGATACAATTTTCTATGTGTCATTCCTCTCTGATATAATTTTCTATGTGTCATTCCTCTCCGATACAATTTTCTATGTGTCATTTCTCTGCGACACAATTTTCTGTGTGTCATTCCTCTCCGATACAATTTTCTATGTGTCATTCCTCTCCGATACAATTTTCTATGTGTCATTCCTCTCCGATACAATTTTCTATGTGTCATTCCTCTCTGATATAATTTTCTATGTGTTATTACTCTCCGATACAATTTTCTATGTGTCACTCCTCTCCGATACAATTTTCTATGTGTCATTTCTCTGCGACACAATTTTCTGTGTGTCATTCCTCTCCGATACAATTTTCTATGTGTCATTTCTCTGCGATACAATTTTCTGTGTGTCATTCCTCTCCGATACAATTTTCGATGTGTCATTCCTCTCTGATACAATTTTCTATGTGTCATTCCTCTCCGATACAATTTTCGATGTGTCATTTCTCTGCGATACAATTTTCTATGTGTCACTCCTCTCCGATACAATTTTCGATGTGTCATTTCTCTGCGATACAATTTTCTATGTGTCATTCCTCTCCGATACAATTTTCTATGTGTCACTCCTCTCCGATGCAATTTTCTATGTGTCATTTCTCTGCGATACAATTTTCGATGTGTGTCATTCCTCTCCGATACAATTTTCTATATGTCATTCCTCTCCGATACAATTTTCTATGTGTCATTCCTCTCCGATACAATTTTCTATGTGTCATTTCTCTGCGACACAATTTTCTGTGTGTCATTCCTCTCCGATACAATTTTCTATGCGTCATTCCTCTCCGATACAATTTTCTATGTGTCATTCCTCTCCGATACAATTTTCTATGTGTCATTTCTCTGCGCCACAATTTTCTATGTGTCATTCCTCTCCGATACAATTTTCTATGTGTCATTTCTCTGCGACACAATTTTCTGTGTGTCATTCCTCTCCGATACAATTTTCTGTGTGTCATTCCTCTCCGATATAATTTTCTATGTGTCATTTCTCTGCGACACAATTTTCTGTGTGTCATTCCTCTCCGATACAATTTTCTATGTGTCATTCCTCTCCGATACAATTTTCTATGTGTCATTTCTCTGCGAGACAATTTTCTGTGTGTCATTCCTCTTCGATACAATTTTCGATGTGTCATTCCTCTCCGATACAATTTTCTATGTGTCATTCCTCTCCGATACAATTTTTAAAATGTTCCATGTCTCCAATGCGATTATATGTATCATACTCTAAGATACAACTTTATAAATATTATATCTCTTAAAAGCCAAAAAAAATTAATCTATACAGTAGACTTCAAAAAGCATAAAATAAAAAGTAAGTTTAATCTCCGATTGCAAAAAAAGGTAGTAATCGAAAAGTTCCTAAAAAAAATAAATATACACGTTATCGCTTCAACCCCGTCTGGAATCGCAAGAGCCCAAACTAGAGCGGAGACACCAATTTTTATCTTCTTCAACCCTCAAGCAAATTCTACTTGACTCATTGACATTATGTTTCAGCGCACTCCCCGAGAACCAAGAACCGCATCTTCGTCATCTTTCCCCCCCAATCCCCCGATTCGAAGAGCCTCATCCCCACCGCCAACCCCTCACCGATTCAATAATTTATCCGAGCGCGAATTCCAATACAAATATTGTTGAATCAAGATACAAAAAAAAAAAAAAAAAAAAAAACAGAAAGGAAATTTCTTCGGTACGATGAATGCGTGAGAATTCGACGTGGTACGACGAGATTTTCGCATTGATATCGACGAAGAAGCGAGTTGCCCCGCGCCAGGGGGGGGGGCGGTCGAGGGGGGTGGGAGAGCGAAAGGGGGTGGCGGGTGAGTTGGACGAAAGAACGACGGGTGGATGGACCGGCGAAAAGGGGGGGTGGGGGAGTGTGGGGGTAGTTTGAGGGTGCCGAGAGAGCCGCGGCGAAGGGGTGAGGGGGGGGGGGAGGAGTGGGATGGGTTGGGATAAAAGGGGAGTGAGGGCGATGAGGGCATAGAGCAGCTGAATAGGAAGCGACACAATGGAGCTGGGTGGCTGTGGAGGCGTGTTATCAAATGGGTTCCTCATTCACATACTGCGGCCTGAGCTACCTGTGTCTGTCTGTACCGGTGTCTGTCTGTTATACTTATTCATACCAGGCCATTGTGTCTCCACTGTTGAGTCGAGTTCAGTTCAGTTGAGAACGCGATGGAACGTGCCACAATGCACGAATATGGGGCCTCACTCATACTATTTCGTTCTGTTCCCTCCCCCTCCCACTCAACCCCTCCACCCCCCTTCTGCCCAACCCCTCTCGTTGTGCAGCCTCTGGTACCCCTTTCGGCCTCGCACGGAGGAAGACCCTCGCGCAACGGGCTGCGTAGCCGAAGCAACCCCTAAGGCCGTTCGCGCCGCACGTTCGGTCGGTTACGGATTCGCACGCGAATCCGTAGCGACCCAAGCCGTTGAAACTGCATCGAAGAAACACGAAAAATGTCTTTGGGATTGTTGTGCGTTGCGCGCGTAGAGGCGCGCACGAGAGCCCGGGGTGGAAGTTGCTCTTGGTATGGGAGTGGAAAGAGCCCGCACGCGGGAGAGGGTGGTTCGACTTCGGGAAGTTGGTGACCGATGATGAAGATGCAATGCAATCTTGAGGACATGCGGTTGTGATCCTTGGTAAAGGGTTCTTTGTTGAGGGGGGCAATGAAACTCTGAGATGTCGAAGGATATTGCTGTGGCTCTGTTCGAGATGCGAAATGCTGAAGCTCGGATAGGAATTACCAATGTCCGACTTAACAGGATGAGGAAATACAACAAATCATGCTGATAAGAACATTTTTTTTTTTTTACAAAAGTTCTTTTGTAAAAAAGAAAGCTGATTCTTTGATTCGCTGATTCTTTGATTCGCTGATTCGCTGATTCGCTGATTCTATGATTCTATGATTCGCTGATTCTTTGATTCGCTGATTCTTTGATTCGCTGATTCTTTGATTCGCTGAATCTTTGATTCGCTGAATCTTTGATTCGCTGAATCTTTGATTCTATGATTCTATGATTCTTTGATTGCCTGATTCTACGATTGTCCGATTCTGCGATTGCCTCATTCCCTCATTCTCTCATTCCCCGACATCATATGAAAAATCGCGCACGAATCGAAAAGAATATTACATCCCATTGTCTCCCATCTACAAAACACTCCGAAACGAAGCCCGCCGATGCCGCCGTTAATTACAAATCCCGACGTAGTCGTTCCCACACCATCCACCCAAATCCTACACCTAACTAATCAAAACCTCTTCGTAACCGACGAAAGGACTGCCAGAATACCAAATCAAAAGCTCCGAAAATAGTTCAAAGGACAAAAAATCCCAACGAATCAGCCGGAATCCTTCGCGCAAGAGTCTGCACGAGAAAACACGGCTTAAACGTCAGGACATCGTGACATCGATGAGCGAACTCATACAACCACCGCTCGAGCACGGCCTGCCCAGCACACTGCCACGAGAATAAACGGCCGAATACTGAAAAAAAAAAAAAAAAAAAAAAAACCGAGAGCGATGCTAATTAAGCCCGACGAAGATATGTCTTCGTCGTTGATCAATGCGGCGCGAGCGGGAGGAGGGCGTCGGTACGCTAACGAATTTCTCTATCCGCTGAGGGGTGCTCTGAGAGCGGGGAAACTCCGCGGCACGAACGATGAGGTTGAATCGCATCGCCGGTCGTTGCATCGGAAATCTTTGGATCCGGTGGCGTTGAATGAAGATAAAGGAGAGCGAGACGGACGAAAGCGGAGAGCAAAGTACAACGCAAACGGTGGATGACGAGGAGAAACGCGCCGAGGGAAAGAATGCGAGCAAGATGAGGAATGAGGGCGGTTGAGAGCGCGCGTTCGCCTCCGCCTGGTGAGGTAAAATTTGTGCTTAGAGCACCAAATACACTGCATAGACGCGGAACAGAACGGGCTGCGAACGAGACGAGGACGAGAGGCTGCGCGCCGTTCGCCACGAGGCTGCTATGGCATACAAAACTCGCTCAATACGTCATTCAGCCGAATAATACCGCTCGTTCCCGCCAGAATGAGAGTTTCAAAGGGAATTAAGGATTCAAAGGCATCTTTGCGCGGCGGCTCACAAAACTGCCGCGGCTATATACGCTCATCTTGCTATCTGTCTCTTCTACGTGTGTGCATGTGTGTGTGTGTGCGTGCGCGTTTCTCAACTTCCATGCCCGGCTCGGTCGTGCAAACGTGGAATCAGATTCGTGTTTATTTCAACTGTGTCTCTTCATTGTCGAAGGACCTTTCTTCCTTCGGGCTCGTTAAGTTCTAAGTCGCGAGACGGAGGATTGATGAAGCGACGGCGCTTTGATGGAACGCCAATTTGAACGGGTCCTCGTACACGCTGACGGGAGAATCAACGACACGAATGTGTAATTTAGGAACATTGGCATACAAACTGTGGACTGGAGTCGAAGAAATTTGGCGGGTTGATAATGAAACTAATGATGATAGTATCCGAAGAAAGAGGGTGCGTAAGGTGGAGTTGTTTTTCGTAGCATTGAAGCAAGATTTTGTCGTTGAGAGCTGCCACGTTCGAAGTGGTTTGATAATGGAAGGTACTTTTGTTTTTAGGTTGTGCGATGAAGATTGTTATCGAATAGGCATACAAAATGCATGAAGAAAAATAATGAATTGCCTCGACCAACTGTGTAGTTAAATACAGTTCAAGCTACTCGTTGGTAAGCAACTGATTTGTTGACAATCAAGTGATTCGTTGATGATCAACCAATTCGTTGATTATCAACCGGTTTGATGGCAACCAATTGATTTGTTAATGACCAACTTGTTTGATCGCAATCAACTGATTTGTTGGAGTCCAATTTGATTGATGGTAAACAACAAATTTGTTAGGAACCACCTGTCCTGTTAGCAACCAACCAACTTGTTTGCAACCAACTGACCTGTCGACAACCAACTGAACTCTCGATAACCAACTGAACTGTCGACAACCAACTGAACTGTCGACAACCAACTGAACTGTCGACAACCAACTGAACTGTCGACAACCAACTGAACTGTCGACAACCAACTGAACTGTCTACAACCAACTGAACTGTCGATAACCAACTGACCCATCGACAACCAACTGAACTGCCGCCAACCAACTGAGCTACCGACGACCAACTGACCTGTCAACAACCAGCTGATCTGTCGACAACCGACAGACCCGTCGACAACCAACTGACCTATTAGTAACCAATCGATCTGTTGGGTATCAACGGATTGTTGGCAATCAACTGACCTGTTAGCAACCAATCGAGCTGCTGGCAATCAACGCATTGTTGGAAATCAACGGATTGTTCGCAATCAACTGACCTGTTGGCAACCAATCGAGCTGCTGGCAATCAACGAACTTATTGTCAACCAACGCACTTGTTGACAATCAACTAACGATTACACTGCGCAATTGGTTGGCCCAATTAATAAATTCTCTACGTGTACATTGAACAAGAACCATTCGAAGACCTATCATCCTGAAACGAAAGTCTTCTGCAGTCAATCTCCTTCCATATCCTCGGAAAGAAACGAAAGAACTGACAGAGAAGCAAAGAAATCCCTCGCGTATAACACTTTGCACTGCTTACTTCACTCCCTCGGTACAAAGGTGCTCGTATCGGCCGTTGTGTCGTTTTCCTCCGAAGCCCCGCCAATTCTTCACCCCTCACCCTTCGTCCGCTCTTTCATTCCTCGCCAGATCTACCGCCAGTTTGTCCCGGATTTCGTACATACCCACTTTTCCCTCTTTTTTTCTCCTCAAATCCCACCACCGATTTATGTCCATACACATACATACACACACACATACATACATACATATACATACATATATACATATATATATATATATATATATATATATTTCTCTGGATTCCAGGCAGCGTAGCAAATTCGCGTGACAATTTTTGTTTGCTCGAGAATCCCATTCTTTTCATCTTCCGGGTGAAGAAAAAAAAAAAAGAAAGAATGACATGACGACGAGGGATGAATCGTCGAGCAGTAGGGGGAAAAGATGGAACTGGGAGGGAGGTTATGGTGTATATCGTTTCGGGCAAGCTTATTAACATAAAAATGGTCCGGTAGCTCGTAAAGTGCGCTCGTACCGACTGACAGTGGCTCTATGCCGCGACGTAGCACCCGCGTTATTACGCTGAGGGTTATAGTTTTCGATTGTTATTCATATCAACGGCAGTGCCGCTTCGGGGGTGAGTCGACGGAATCGTCGGGTATTTCTGCAGCGGGGTCCTGACGCACGCGTCGACGTTCGCCCGTACAGCGTCCGGCAAGCTCATTATGGCTCTTATCAATTTTTCTTTTTTTTTTTTTTTTACTGCGGAATAAACAATATTAACAAGTGAAGAGCATGTTAAAAAAAAAAAAAAATGTTAATGCGTTAAGTTCCTCAAAAAAGTTTTTCTGCGTCTCTTTCGTTGTGAATTTTATTCTTCAGTTGTTTCATTTCAGTTCAGTTGTTTTGTCGTTATCGTTTTTGGAGTAAACCGATAACGTTCTCCTCATTATTATTTTTTATGTTATTTAATATGTTTTTTTTGTTTTTTTTTTGTTTATGTTTTTCAATTATGTCAATACGTTACCTTTACCTCTAATTTCTCTGAAAACTTATGCGAAGCGGACGCTATTCGCAAGGACTACGTTAAAGGCTTTGCTCGAGTTAACCACGTGCCGGGTTCGGGGGAGGCGCTCGAGAATCGAATGAATACGATTAACGCCGGCTTACCTACGGTATTTGACACGCGTCGAGCGAAGGGGTGCGCGATCAGACAAAAAAAAAAAAAAAACCACTTACCGAATGTCGGGTGCCTGGTTGATCCGCGTGTCTGTAACAGAAAATCCCTTATGATCAGTGAAGCCTCGATTTTTTCATTAAACGAATCAATGGGCAATGGGCGCGTGTATACGACGCGCGTAATAGTGAGAAAAGCAATGAAAACACCACTAGAGACTGGAAAAATAAAATCGAAGTCAACCACTCGGTATAGAATTCTATTATTGCAAACCATTTTTTTCAATTCTCGTTTATCTTTCCTTAAACACCCAAAACACCCAAAACACCCCAAACGCCCAAAACGCCCAAAACGCCCCAAACACCTCCAACGCCTCCAACACCTTCAACACCTTCAACACCTCCAACACCTCCAACACCTCCAACACCTCCAACACCTCCAACACCTCCAACACCTCAAACACCTCCAACACCTCCAACACCTCCAACACCTCCAACACCCCCAACACCTCCAACACCCCCAACACCCCCAACACCTCCAACACCCCCAACACCCCCAACACCCCGAACACCCCCAACACCTCCAACACCCCCAACAGCCCCAACACCCCCAACACCCCCAACACCTCCAACAGCCCCAACACCCCCAACACCTCCAACACCCCCAACACCCCCATCAGCCCCAACAGCCCCAACACCCCCAACACCTCCAACACCCCCAACACCTCCAACACCCTCAACACCCCCAACACCCGAAATACCTTATATGCCTTATATGCCTTACATGCCTCATATGCTTTATATACTTTATATACTTTATATACTTTATATACTTTATATACTTTATATACTTTATATACTTTATATACTTTATATACTTTATATACTTTATATACTTTATATACTTTATATACTTTATATACAGATAAAGGTATGTATATTCGTATATACACGTATTACATAATTTCTTTTATATATCCGCATAGAAGGGGAGTGAAGCACACGGACGTAGCTTCGCTTGCCGCGGTCTTATCGGCAGTTATCGGGCCGTGATGTCACACAATGGGGCAGACAATGCGCGGGACAATACACCCTGCTTCCTAACCCTCGACCCATACCCTCACTACCACACTCACCTTCCGACAATCTCTCCCTCTCCCTCCCGCTAAATCCTACAAGCT
>OY754497.1:14850119-15115119 GCA_963575735.1 Amblyjoppa fuscipennis
GGGGGGCGGCTTAGGATATTTTTCTGCATCGGGCAGCGGGCAAGCGTTTGTCCTGCTAAGGCGAAATAACATGCAGAAATAAAACGTTACACAAATAACATGTTAGAAAAAAGAACATGTTAAAAAAATAAGACACGGTCAAAGTAATCTGGTATTATGTTATTATGTCATGTTATTAGAGATAATATTAATAAATGCATTCGTATTAGATCGTGTCGTATTATTTTTGCGGTTGGCGTTTAGTGGCGTGTTATTTTTTTATTGTGTTATTCGAACGCTTTTGATTCTTAAGGTTGTCCTTGCGAATAGTGCTCACTTCGCGTGAGTTTCAGAGAAATGAGAGGGAATTGTAAACGCTTGTAGATGGTATAAAAATCCGAAAACATTCGAGCATATTAAAGCTGCCGAAAGTTTCAGTTTTGCATAATAATAATTCCAAAATATTGTTAAATTGATGAAGAATAAAAAAAAATTTAATGTAAATGATTCCTTCACTTTTCTCAATACGTATGAATTTTTAGGTTTTTAAATTCACTGTGAATTTCTTTTTGTATGGTGAAAAGTGTAGAAAGTCACCAAAACCGATGAAAAAGGTTAAAAAAACAGCTTCCCTTAAGCTGCCTTATTTTCACATGGTACTCAAATTGTTTTCTCAAAAAAAAAAAAAAAAAAAAAAAAAAAAACTTCGATTGCTATTGGAAAACGATCATTCAAAACAATAACAAGACTTCCGACAGTTCGCTCTTGCGCATTGTCATTCGAGTTCAAAAAAATGTGTTCCGCACACGCGAGCTCGTCCTCCGCTGCTGTCCGTGCATGATATCTGCATGAATAAATTAAAAGAGGATTTTCCTTTTTTTATACCTGTACGATGAAGAGAGCGAGAGAGAGAGGAATATCGAAAGCGGGATGACGGAGATCCGCTTGTTCGAGTATGAAAAGCTTGGAAGGAATAATGGTTTGGTTGAAACTCTCGAGGCCTGCCCCGCTGGGTTGCGTATGACGTGTGTGTATTTGACGATCGATTCGGCATTTCAAGATTCGAGAGGCTGTGCGAGTTCCGTATAGCGGATGTACACACATAATACCTCGGGCACTCGAGCAGACAAGCATACACACGGGGTGAGGGCGAGAGGAGATGAGAGAGACGCAGCACCATCGACAGGAACGCGCGTGGGCCCTCGATCAATCTCGAGCGCGAGTCGAGAAGCGTGGCTGGCTGCGACACGAGCTCGTCTATGGCGATCGAGAGAACTTTCAACGAGACCCCCCAAACTCTCTCTGTTTCTCCTTCAGTCCGTTGTCATCGATCGGTCTCCATAGCTATCGTGACACTCCACTTCTATATCAGTTCGATCCTCTCGCCGTGTACAAGCCCTCGGGTATTGTGATCGGACGATTGACAGCGATTAAATAATCGTCGAGTACTGGTGGACAGGTATAACGCTCGGAGAGGCTCGATTCAATGAAGATATCGAGGGTACGGAACGTGTCCCGGTGGGATGAAACGCTTTTGTCACCGGCGTAATTATCCCGCGTCCGATTCGCAGAGCGGAAAGAGCTATATCCGATCTTGGACGTTTCGTCGACTGCGTTCCGAGGAATTCCCAGCGATTGGGACGATGAGACTGGTGCAGTCGTGTTCCTCTCTCGAAACTGAGGATATACTTTCCTGAACATTTTTTTCTACGATGTACCGTTCGCGAGTTACGGACGGTTGAACTCTCGGCTAATGGGAGGGCTGCAAAACATGCACGGTTATGCGCTTTGCCCATTGGGTGAAACGTTTGGACGCCTGTAACTTGAGAAGCGCTCGGTGTACGAAGTTTTGACAAAGGGAAAAGTTACTCGGTTTTGAACGCTGCGTACGACTGTACACTTTTTTGTCCCGATTTTGGGACATCGTGCCCCAGGTGGGATAAAAATGAGAGGCCTTTAGCGGGTGAATCTGCAATCGGTTATAAAAAAAAGTATCGACTGGTAGTTGAAACTGTAAGAAATATCGTGATACTTCTTTGACGATCAAACAACGGTACCTTAAGTCGGCACGACATGACAAAGCGCGCAGAAGGGGGTTATTCGCGATTAGACGATAAACAATAAACAACTAAAGCTTGTAACTTTACGATTAAATTCAATGAATTTTCCTACTCTGAAAATTGTCAAGAGAGGAGTGAAGTTGAGAGAAAGTCGAACGATATCGTGTTCCATCTGGTGCAGAACTTTGTGGAAACAAATATTTATCTACCACCCCTCATCGTCGTCGGAGTCACCGACATTCGCTTCCCATCCTCTGTGCGAGAATTCTACGATTGCCTTCGATGCCGCTCTGGATATACGCCATAGAGTTGAGGGCCGCGGTATCGCGTTACGGAAGAGTTCGCTCTCACCGAGTTCGCAAAGCTATCTGAGCGAAAAGCGTGTCAACAGTGGCGATAATACCAATTCTAAAACTTTGAGAAACGTCGCTGCTTTCCCACCGAGATCAATACACTATATTATTATTCACGGAAGAACTCAAGAAGTTCCGCCTCTAGTTATTTAATATTATTCCTTATAGGATTTGATGAAACAGCAAATTGGTACATACACCATGTTAAGATAATTGGTTTTAGTCCAAGTCTCTCTGGGTCAAAATCGCCACAAGTGTCATCCCAAGCTCTGATTATTTTAAGTCTCCTTGGATCAAAGTCTTGTAGCCTTTGATCCAAGAAGAGCCTTGCAGCCTTTCCAAGAAGAGCTTGTATCCTTCCCCTGGGTCAAATTCCTCAAAGAAGCCCTTCTAGGACCTGATTGATGTAACTCCCTCTGGACCAAGATTGAACTTAACTCAATTTATATGTCCAACCTTAAAAAATCACAACTGCCTTATGTAAATGAAGTTCAGACCCCGATCTTCTTCCAAGTCCCACCGGACGAAAGTCTTCACCCCATCAGACCCTGATCAACCTAACAATCCACCCGGATCAAAATCTTCAAACAAGCCGTTCTAGGACCTCATTGATCCAAGTCCTTCTGGATCAAAGTGTTCGCAAGAGCCTCACCAGGACCTGATTATCCCAAGTCCACCCAAACCTACAGGCGTTCCCGCTCTAGGGTTTAAGTTCTCCCGGGTGTGAAAGATGCGCAACCAATTTATTTATCCAAAGCCTTAATCCTACCATTTCCCTCACGCGTCTCGTTGTAATAATTAATTGGCTATTCGCCCTCTTTTTGCGGCTAAGCCTGATGGCTCCTAAACTTTAATGGACTTTTAATGGCGCGCCCTTGGCACGACCCCTGAGGAACCATTAACCGGGTCACCATTGCTACGAGCATAATACCCTTATGATTAAAACGACGTAAGTTCCTTAAGTGATAATCCCGGTTGCACGTCTCGACCAACCGGACAGGAGAGCTGAGACCAGGACGGCGTCCTGGTGTCAGCTCGGGGTAAATGCGGTGGTTAAATATCGGACAGGGCTTTCGTAGAGGAGTTCGGCCCGACGTGTCCTTAGTTAGCCGAATGATAATATGCGAGGCACGAGTTCTCCACCGCTTCCTCGTGTAATCACGCTCCTAGTGAGGCTGTGCGTTGAAGTGGGCGACGCGGAGAGCCACGAATGATGAGAGAGCTTGCAGACGAAGGATTCACGGGGCCGAATTAGCGCAGAGGCGGAGAGGCTGTGAATTAATTAGAGTGTTTCGTAGGGTGGAACGTGCGTCTGGACGTGGCTTGGAAGGGGTTGAATCTCTGCGCTCTCCTTCGCGATGCAACCCTCGGTGCATCCTCAACGATGCATATACACATTTATACAATATATGTATGTATATATTTCATGCGCGCGGTCGCTTTATTAAGGGGGCTATAGGTAAGGGGTGTTGCCGCCGTGCGCGAGGCCGTTATGTGGATTTATATACCATACACTGTGGCATAATAGCGGAATCAGAGACATGTTAGACCCTCGGACCGTAAATTATGCTCCTCGGCATGTTACCACCTCAGATCATCGAGTATTTACGGCGACCCTGTGCGGGCATTGCTCAAGTTGTGACTTAAGTTTAAACGGAAATGTGAAATTCCATTTGATATTGAGCTTGAACCTAAGTTGGATATTAAGTTGAACATTAAGTTGGATATTAAGTTGAACATCAAGTTCGATCTGAAGTTTGAACCTAAGTTGAACATCAAGTTGGGTATCAAATTTGAAATCAAGTTGGGTATCAAGTTGGGTATCAAATTTGAAATCAAGTTTGACGTCAAGTTTGATATCAAATTTGAACTTAAGTTTCAACTTGTCCACTTAAATATCCAGCCTAAAAAATCTCAACTGCCCTATGTAAATAAGTTGCACTTGAGCGTCTTGAAATGTAATTTGACATTTGTCCTAATTGTTATGTCACGTCGATGTTCTCGACGTGCACTTTTGCTTGAAAAATGTCCGCATCGCCGAAAAAATACGTAGCGCGAATCTCGAGGTTCCTGCCTCGAGGGCGCGGCTCGAAGAATTGCGAACAAGTTCGTAGACGAGCGCCTTCTCGAGCGCGGCATCCGAAGGGGCGAAAGTGAATGGACAAACAAACCGCGCGAGGATGCACAGTGTTTATCAGTCACGAGGAATAAGCCAGCAGGGCGAGACAGACATTCGCATTTCGTAGAATTCTAAGTGTCTCACGTTTGCCGGAGACCAGCTGCTGTATAGTAAGCGCTGTTTCGACGGCCTTGCGCCTCGGCGTTTAAAGGCATGCATATGGATGTGCTCGGTTGAGGGTGGGATGGATGGCCGGGAACTGCAACGAGAGACATCGGGTGTCGAGTGCTTGAGGGTAAATCGCAGGTAGCCTATGTGTAAGTGCCTCGTAGCTTTGCATCTGTACGCTGCAGCTCGATGCTTCAATTTGCAGGGTACTGAACGCGGAGTTCCATTAATCATCCGTCCTCCAAGCTGTCCAACCTCACTATCTCTACTGTCAATCGGAACTTTCGGCTTTCGACTACCTGCAGGTACGTCTCTTAGAACTGGTATCCGACACTTATCTCGGATATTAAATTTCTCGTGCATTAAATCAAATTGAAGCCCAGTGTCGGGTTCAGTATAAAGTTCAATTTTATATTGAGATCAAAATTAAGTTGAAAGCTGGGATCAAACCCACGCTCTTAATTGAGATCTATATTGAGTTCAAACTTAAGTTCAAGCTCAAGTTCAAAGTCAAGTTCAGAGTCACGCTCAGAGTAAAGTTCAAACTTCAGAACACAGAAGTTCAAACTTGATATCAAACTTAAGCTCACACTTGGAATCAAACTTAAGTTCAAAGTTGGGATGAAAAAAAAGTTTACACTTGGGAGCAAACTTGCGTTCGAACCTGAGTCGAAATTAAGCTCAACCTTGCAGAAACTTAAGTTCTGATCTGAATTTGGAGTCTTTATTTTTTGTAGAAAGAAAAAACAACAAAAAATCGCCGATAATTTGTAAATTTATATTTCTCCGTAAAAAAAAAAATCTCCCCCACTCCAGTCGGACATACCGACGGTGCGCGATTTTCAAGCAAAAAATATATAAAGGTAAAAGATAAATAAAAAAAAATTCAACGGTATCGAATTTCTGTTCCCTTCCTTGTGTCTGTTCTCGAGGTTTTTTTTTCATTTTTTTTATTCAGGACGAAGCATCGCACACAGCGGACTGCTCCGCGCAAAGGCAAGCTTCGATGCACAGATCTCTCTTGTGTGTGCATTTACCCTGACACGTCGGATTTCCGGCGATATACAACTGTCTTTCTCTACCGTGGATTCTCGGGGAAAAAGCTCCGGTTTCCTCGATTCGGCCTCGAGTCCACATCGGCTATAACACAATACCGTACAGAATCCGCGACTGCACGGTCCGCAAAAAAAAAAAAAAAAAAAAAAAAAAACGGCCGCCGTTCGCGGAATTACGGATTACGTGTGATCCCCTATTTAAAAGAGCTTTGATGCGACCTGGAAACGACAGAAGAAAAAAAAAAAGAAAACCCTCGTACGGAAGAGCAATAAAAAACAAAAATAAAAAACTACCGCTAATGCGATGAAGGGTGGAAAGACGAGAGACTTTGGACATCGTCGATTTTTTTTTCCTTGCTTAAGATTTTTCTCGCCGCAGGACGAAGTCGATCGAGCGTCGAGATTTAAAAAATTATTCGACTACTTGAGGGAAATAAAAAAAAAAAATTAAATTACGAGAATTGATTTGTAAAAAAATCAATTTTCATTGATTGACTATCAACTACGACTGTTATCATTATTATTTGTTATTTTATTTATTTTTTATTGACGTGAATAGGCGACCTAAATAAAGAAGAAAAATATTGTATCTTATTGTAATTAATAATCCACAATAAAAATTATTATTGTGATTGTGTTTTTTATTTTTTGGTTGTCGGTTTTTGGTCTTGCCCGTCGGTACTTGCGGGTGAAGTCCGAGGAGAGTTCGTGCTTCCGTAGACGGAGCGTTGCTCGGAAAAAGGCCGACGGGAAGAGCGCCAGGCTGAAGACTCAAAGGGCAAAAAAAAAAAAAAAAAAAATGAAGGGAAGCTTTATGGATCGCTTGACTGCTTAAACCATCCCCTTGAGTAATACATCGGAAAGAAGAGATATACCATGGAAGACGAGAGAACTAAAGCCACCCCCGCCATTCCGCGACATCGTATTGTCGCGTGACGGAAAAAAAAAAAAAAAAAAAAAAAAACCAACAAAAAAAGGCTACGGTTGGGCGCCGGAAACTCTTAATAATCGGGCTATCTCGCTTCGCGAGAATGGTGGAAATAAAAGTCGTGGAGTGAGGATTCCCTCTCGTTTTATCTCGAGGAGGAGATAAAAATGGGGCGAGGATAAACTTTATCAAGAAGCCACATTAATTCGGATTTATATGCCAATCCGCCATGTTGTTGCATCGTTTGCACCCTTCGTGGATGGCTTTTTATTTATTTGCGAAATCGAAATTTACATACTTTTGGAATGCCAGTCGTTTCAATATAACGACCAAGCTTTTGATTTGTCTCATTTGATTCTTTTAAAATTTTTTTTCACAGAATCTCGATCATCCAAACTACTTCCGGTTTGGAGAAGTCCAAACAACTTCCGTTTTGGAAGTCTCCAAACAACTTTCATTTTAGAAATCTTCAAACAACTTCCGCTTTGGAAATCTCCAAACAACTTCCGGTTTGGAAGTCCCCAAACAACTTCCGGTTTGAAAATCCCCAAACAACTTCCGCTTTGGAAATCTCCAAACCCTTCCGTTATGACGTCACTTCTAGCAAAAAAAAATGAGATTTTGCAAACCGGAAGTAACGTCTTTCTAGTATAACGCCATTTCCGGTTGAAAAATGAAGTTTCCTAGCAGGAAGTGACATATTACCGGTATGACGACACTTCCGACCGAAAAATGAAATTTCCAGACCGGAAGTGACGCATTTCCGGCATGACGCCACTTGCGATTGAAAAATGAGTTTTTTAAAAATAAAAAAAAAATGTTAAATAAAGAATAAAAAATCAGGCTAATCGGCCGAAAAATTGATATAGTTTCTGCGGCATCTTGAGCTTTATAACGGGGGGTGGTGGAAGAAGGCACAGCCGGCTGCGCGGTTATCTCCAGGAGCTTCGCGTCGCCTGATGAGTTTCCAAATTGCAAACTCTCCGATGGAAGCCGGGGAATCCCCGTTCGTTTAATATTTCCCATCGTTACCGGGGGGGAGGGCGTGTAAAAGCGACTCGTCTTTTTGGAGAGCCGGCTACCGTTCTGAGGTGTCGGCGCATCCGGAAGGATGCCTGGAACCTCGACGAGCGAATCCTCTCGACGAAGTCGAAGCGGGAGAGCGGCTTTTCTCGATCAAAGTTTCGCCGTCGAGATACTCGCGCGGGGGAATAACGCCGCCCGGCGACATAGCCTGGCAGTTAGCCTCATCTTGGCGGTTGGTGAACTTTTACGATTAGTTTGAAGGAGAGGTAAACGCGAGCAGGCCACCCGGAGCTCCATGACCAGGACGACGGACTCGCTCGGAGAGGCGCTTCTGGAAAAGCAGAACCCTCCGTCGGCCCGGAAGCCATCACCGACGAATTATAGGATCAGTCGCACTCATTTCTTTTCCTTTAGATTTTTTCACTGTTTTTTTAGATTATTTAAAAAGGTTTTTTCAAAAGGTAATATCAAAAGGTTATATAAAAATATTATATCAAAAGGTTATATCAAAAGGTTACATAAAAATATTATATCAACAGGTTATATCAAAAGGTTGTATCAAAAGGTTGTATCAAAAGGTTGTATCAAAAGGTTGTATCAAAAGGTTGTATCAAATGGTTATATCAAAAGGATATCAAAAGGTTATGCCAAAAGGCTGTTCGATGCGATGAAAACTTTTCGCGATCCTTAAATCATGCAAAAAAAAATCTAAAAAATATCGTCGATTTCTCACTCGAGATTTCATGAAATTATGTCGTCGCTTTTCTTCGTTTTTCCTTTTACACCGCCGAAAAGCTTCTTGACCAATGTGAGAGAGCTCCAACGAAAGTCCTCGAGATTTTTTTATCGTTCATATTTCATGTGACGAGGTGGCCGAGTGGTTAAGGCGTTGGACTGCTAATCCAATGTGCTCTGCACGCGTGGGTTCGAATCCCATCCTCGTCGACATTTCTTTTTTTTTCCCCCTCTTCATTTTTTCAACAATTTTTCAACAATTTTTATTTCCTCCACCCGACTTCTAAATTTTTCATTTCAATTAGCCTCTTCAGTTTTATTATTCCGTTCACTCCGAGCGTCGCGCGATGTATTCTTATCCGCGCCGCAATCAACATACCGCACAGGGTAATAAACACATTGCCCCTCTGTTTGCCACTGCGTGTTTGTTTTCTCAAGCCGAGCACAGAATCAAGCTGTACCACCAATTGCGCCTCCCGGGAATACGATTATATCAACGTGTGTCGGCATTCTCTCTCTATATAACTGTAGCGCGTGCGTTTGGTAGGTGCGCTCGGTGGAAACACACGCGGAGACAGACAGACAGACAGACAGACAGACGGACAGAGGGACACCCACAGGCACACAGGAAATACGCGCATGGATGCAGATTCACAAGTTTGGCCACAGATGTGCTGTCAGTAACGAGGAACGAGACACATCACGTTTGTTTGTCACATTTAGCCGTGCATCTCTCTTGTCTGCCGAATTACTTAGCGTAGGTGCGGTTGCACTCTCTTACAGTCGGGCCTCCGACATTTCGTTCCCTACAGTCCAGGAGCCTCGATTATTCAATGGCAAAGTTCATTGATTTCTTTCACATGCAGCCACACACCGCTTTCCCAATGAAAAACTCCTTGTACGATTGTCTAATTGCCCGTCTGGCTATTTGCCCGTTCTTCCGCGTTGCCGATCCTCCGTGATTATCAGATTGTCTGACTGTAGGATCGTCCGATTGTCAGATTCGAGGATTGTCTGATTCAAGGATTGTCCGATTCGAGGATTGTCTGATTCAAGGATTGTCCGATTCAAGGATTGTCCGATTCGAGGATTGTCTGATTCAAGGATTGTCCGATTCAAGGATTGTCCGATTCGAGGATTGTCCGATTCGTGGAATGCCCGATTCGAGGAATGTCCGATTCGAGGAATGTCCGATTCGAGGATTGTCCGATTCGAGGAATGTCCGATTCGAGGATTGTCCGATTCGAGGATTGTCCGATTCGAGGATTGTCCGATTCAAGGATTGTCCGATTCAAGGATTGTGTGATTCAAGGATTGTCTGATTGCACGATTATCTGATTCAACGATTGTCTGATTGTCCGATTCTCAACAAACAATTCATTGTCAACAAAATAAATCACCTTAAATGTATTCAACCTCGTATTTGGCTGGTGCAACTAATTACTTTTTTCCGATCGATCATGACGCCTGGATTAATATTTATTTCCGCGTCAATAATATTTGTAATACAACTTTAATATGCCGTCCCGATCGCGACCGCCCGCTTCACGGATAAATTTAATCCGGTTTCGAGTTGAACTTCCCCGAGGATTCGCTATCCCTCTCTCTCTCTCTCTCGAATAAAATGCTGAATCGAAGTAAGCCGTTCGAGTTTAAATTTATAGCTCGTAATCCCATAGCAAAACGGGGGAATATTCGCTTCTAGCTGGACGACGCGGAACTACCCGGGCGCAAAGGACGAAGGAACGTTAATAAATGCAAATTGTGAAAGGTCCGGCGGACGGTGCCGGTGATTGGTATCGCCTCTTCTCCCAGCTCAATTGAACTTTCAACCCTCTCTATACCCATCTTTCTCGTTAAATAACACACCTCTCTTACACCCTCATTATATAGTTCTGCAATATGTGAAGTTTCACAGATAATGAAAAATGTCGGAATCCATTTTTTTTTTTTTTTTTTTTTAATGCTCGTCTTCGATTATCGGTGGTGGAAAGCGGTCATCGGTAGGTCACACAAGGTCGTCGGTTTCAGACTCCATGCTTGGTATTTAAATCGCTCAATATATATATATATATATATATATATATATATATATATATATTTCTTTTTTATCGTTCGACGTTTATCAAGTTGCTCGTAAAGCTTGGAAAAGGTTTGTTAGCTGTAACGACAAAACGACGGAGTGGCGGCTTGCGCGAAAGCAGGGTTGTTTAGTAGACGAGAAGTGGAAAAAGCACTGTGGGAATGCACACGAGGGACATCCGTGCGTTGAAGTTTTTAATTCGTTTCGTTGTGGAATAAATTTACTGGACGCTTTTTTTATACATTTTATTTTATTTTATTTTTTTTTAAGTTACTTCCCCTTTCTTCGTTCGCTGCACCCTCGTCTCGCTGGGAGAAACTTAAACAGTGGAAACTGCAGGGCTCCCGAGGCTTACGCGAGTTGTCTAAAGTTGCGGTTTAATTTTCCGCCACTGATTCGCGCGCACCACCTGCAAGTGCAAATCCTTCCTGTTGTTTTCAGACCTTGTTTTGAATGTGAATAATATTGTTTTTTCGTTTCCTTTCCTCTGAAAGCACACAGGAGTTACAGGAGTTTTCAAAGTCTGATCTTCCGACTGTTCATCTGACCTATCTACTGTTCGAATGGTCATCTGATCGTCCGATCGTCCGATCGTCGGATTGTCTGATTGTCTAATGGTCCAATTGTATAATTATCTTAATTTATGATTGTCTGATGGTCTGATCGTCTGATCGTCTGACCGTCTGATTGACATCAATTAAGCAACTGTTCTCCTCCGCGACTGCCACATCCTCGAGCATCCAATTTACGGCAACAACCGAGACGGAAGAAGAATTGCTCGTTAAGAATAAGCTTTTGTACCTTCTTGAACAAAAAAAAGTCTGAAAGCCCATAAGAAGAGAAAGAATCTCGGGAATATTATGAATCCGCTCGCGATATCGATGCCCGGAGGATAATGATATTACCATAATATAACGAAGGTACAGAGGACCTTGCGTTGCGAGGGATAAAATTTCACAAGGGTATAATGGGATATCCGTGCAGCGTGAATAAAAAAAGAAGTGAAAAGAGTCGATAAGTGCTGCTTAGCAAAGTGCTCGCCGCACAGGAGGCGAGAGGGATGAAAGGGGTGAGAGGTCAAGCTGGACACCGGTGGCCGAGCGCTATCATTCCAATTACGGCAATTATCTGTTCCGCGTATGGGGTGAATATAGCATATCGGACAAAGGGAAGTGGGTTGGAGGGGGGAGATGCGGAGTTCAAGGGGGGAAAGGGGTGAAATTGCGAAGCGGAGCACTACTGCGATGCGGCCGCGATTCGCGCGCGAACGAAGAGACACTTTTTTTTGTTAATCGTATTAAATCACCGACGAAGGGCTATTACCGCCACCCGATATTAAGAGTTCGTCCGCGGGTAAATTAGTTTACGCGCGGCGCGGTGGGGGATTGGGGTTGGGAGAAAGAAAAATTATTATTAAAAAAAAGGGCGCGTCAAGGTGGAAGGAAAAATTGGGTCGCTTCTCCCGATGCATTTTTTTTTTTTTTTTTCAACGCTCGATCCAGACTTGGGATCGAAAAAAACGTGAAAACAAATACATTAACAATTGAGGGGGGAATTGAAATGGACCAACAAATGATTGTCGTGGAATTGTTTGGGAAACGGGTCGCGAAAACAAGGGAGAAAGCGGTTGGTGCGCATTCAGACACTTGGTCTGACAACATACTCACCGCAACTACTGGGCAATTTATGTGACTTCAAAAAGAGGGTCATAACTTTGGATCTGTAGTCGGAAAAATTTCGAAAAAATTCACAAAGCTGTGTACCAACCCTTCGAGTGTCTCGTGCCAATTTGGTAATGGTTCGTCGCGTCTATCCGACGTGGCTCTCCAACCCTTTCGGGCGCGGTCTTTCGTCTCCGACCACAACTTTGAAGTGTAAGCTGGGGAGGAAAAATCAGGAAAAAATGTTGAAAAAAAAATGAAAAACTACACCAAGCATAAAATACAAGAGACTGAGAAATCCGACAGAAGTAATAACATGTCGGGACCAAGGCAGGCCATTCCGGGCCGGGATTTGCCTCGATAAAGTGTCACGGGTAAACAAGTATCTTTGCGAGAGGCAATAAAGACCGGTTCGTTGAAAGGGCGAGTTACGATCTCGAGATCGGAATATAAACCGTCAAAACCAGTTGGGACCGAGTGGAGAGCGCTGTAATACACTCCACCGGGCGGGACAGCGATAAAAGTTGGAGGGTGAGAAAAATATTATTCGTTAAAATTTTCAGCCGGGATATAAAGTTCCCCTCGTATATCCAAGAGGGATTTTTCCGAGAGCCGAGAAACACGTCGGAACTCCGCGACGGCTTCAAATCACACACGCGCAATTCTCGCCTACTACTTACCGATATTATGCTCGGGAAATTTCAACCCTTTCACTCTGGGGGGAGGGGGCGGTGGAGAAATACGTTTCGCGAGTGCCTTTGCACTGTCTTTTCCACTCGTAATTCTGTTTCTCTACGTTTTCTGAAACCACTTTCTCGCTCGTGTTTATGAATCCACGCACAAACAAAATGTAGCCATGTCTCGAGCCTGTGTATTTTTCTGAGGACGAGACTTGATGAAACTAAATATTTTAACGCCCGAGCAAGTGCAAACGCGTGTAAAGTAAACTCCGATAGTCGGATTTTGTCGGATGGTTGGATTGTCGGTTGGTTGGATTGTCTGATTGTCTGATTGTAAGACGCTGAGATACTTAAAGCTTCGCCATGGCTTCGAATCGCTTCGCCTACTTCGTACCGATGTTATGCTCGAAAAATGTCTATCTTTTCGCTGGCGGAGATAAAAGAACATTGCGCTCGAGTGCCTTTGAACTGTCTATTCCACTCGTAATTCTGTTTTCCTATGTTTTCTGCAACCACTTTCTCTCTCGAGTTTATGAATCTACACAAAACATATACATAAACACACACACACACACACACGCACGCACACACACACATACGCATACGCAAGCTTATGTGGCAGTGTTTCCAGTCTGTGTATTTTGCAGAGGACAAGACTTGACGAAACTAAATATTTAAACACCCGAGCAAGTGTAAACCCGTGTAGAGTGCACTCAGTGTACATTTCGGCGTCAGTAGTGCATCATCTCTCTCTCCTCTCCTGACATCCTCTGCGAGCTCTTTTGAATTTACGAGTTAACCGAACATACGTACGTGTTACTGTGCCGTAATATATCTGGAGCTTTCGGGCCCGCCTCTTGGACGCGTTTAACGCATTGACTATAAAAACTCACATAGCACGAAGAATATTATGACCATTGAACAGATGAGGCTTTTACTGCGGAAAAATTCCGTCACGGAAAACTTATTTTTCTTTTTCTTTTGTATGTTTTGGATGGGTGAGTGAGAAAGATCTTTTTTTACCCCAAATTGCTGGAGAATAAAATCGAGTTTCAAGTTAAGCTCAAACTTTAGGGCTGAAGTTTCGGTTTCAGATCAGATTTAAGTTTCAATTTTCAACTTAAGTTTCAATATTCAACTTCAGCTGTCAAAAGTTAATAAATCCGGATTGGGTTTATTAACTGAAGGGTTTATGAACTCGACGAAAGAAATAATTTTATACTCAAGTTCGAACTTGAAGTTCAAAACAATTTTATACTCACGTTCGAACTTGAAGTACGAAACAATTTTACACTAAACTTCGGACTTGAAGTACGAATCAATTTTATACATAAAGTTCAAGCTCGAACTGAGAATCCTGTCGAGCGAATATGTTTGTTTACCTGCCGGAGAAAGAACAAAAAAATTCGAACCATCAAAATTTTTGATTTCCTTGATTGTTAATTTCCCAATGGTGATAACTTTGCATCGAGGGTGAACCCTCGTCCGGAAATTCGAGCCCAGCCGGAAACCGCCAAATGTTCCTCCGTCACCCTCGTATAAACTTTCTTCCCCTCGTCGATCGCCGGTAATCTTTTTCGTGAACCAATCGAGAAAGTCGAGCTCCTGACAATTAATTCTCGCGGAAGTGCCGTAGACGCGCTAATATTGCCGCGGAGCTTCCGTCTTAATCTTTCCTTTTCACGCTTTCACAGCAATTTCCACTCTCGTCCGCTCCCTGGCGACACTCTTCGACAAATCGAACGCCATCTCCTGCCTTCGTTCCTGATCTTTTCGCCATCGGGGTAATTAAGGAAATTCTACTCTTAACTTGTGAGAGATTTATTATGTTTTTTTTTTTTTTTTTTTTTTCCATTCGTGTAATTTTCTAGTGGAAAAACATCGCTTTGACAAATGACAAGGAATTACCTTGTGAGGATTTGTAATTCACATCTCTGCTATTCATATCTGTAGTCGACACTTCCGGTCAGGATTAAATTCCAACTTTAGCCCAAGCTTATGTACGAGCTCAAGTTAAGCTTAAGTTCAAACTTAAAGTTCTGAAGTGCAAACTTAAATTTTTTAAGTTTACACTTCAATTTCATAAGTTGAAACTGCAGTTTCTCAAGTTTTAATGTAAGTTTCTCAAGTCTAAACTTAAGTTAAATCGTAGTTTTGGGATTTAAATGAAAAATATTGGTTTGGGAGTAAAATAATTTAATAAGACAGACATTTTTTTACATTATGAAAGAGGTGCAAAGTAATTTGCACATGGTTTTCTCATTTACTACAATTTTGACCGTAGCATCCTCAAAGAGCGAAGCTATGCTCAAAATTGTACATGTATTTTGGTCTTAGTACTCAGTAACAGTACTTAAAGTACCGAAAAGTACTTTGATACTTTAAGTACGTACTTTGAGTACCAAATAAGTGCTCATGTACTTTAACTGCTGCCCAGCTCTGGTTTGAACTTAAGTTTCTCAACTTTAAATTTAATTTCCTCAAGTGTCTACGTAAGTTTGTCAAGTCTAAACTTAAGTTTCTTAAGTCGGATATAAACTTTCTTAAGTTTGAACGTACGTCTCTTAAGTCTGAACTTGACTTTCATAAGTTTAAATTGAAGCTTGAGTTTAATACTCCCAATTCGGTCCGAAGACCGAATCCTGTTGATCGCTCCAAACCCTTCGGCGCCTTAATATGACTACAGTCCACAAACAAATCAACATAATGAACCAGTAAACATTCCTTCGTCGCGTCCGATCCCGCTGCATCGCCCTCTCCGTTGCTATTCCTCTTCTTCCGGCGTTAATTAAGAAGATACACAGCGATACGCGGAGACGTTGGAAAGAGCCTTTGATTCCTCTCTGTGTCGTTGGCCTTGGCCCGCCGTCGTCCTCAACTTACCAGTCTGCTCGAAGCCCCGCTGCTTCTCCTCATTCTCATCTCCCATTTCTCCTCTATTTTTCAAGTGGTCACCACTCGACGGCGACTCTCCGTAACCACCCGAGTACCAGCGGGATTAGTAACTGGAGTGGCCTGGTCTCTCCCTCGGTCACGTAGAACGTGCGACGAAAGCCAGGAAAAAAAAAAAAAAAAAAAAATCAAACGTCTTGCTGCGCAACACGACGACGTGGCTGAGAGGGAGGACGAGAGATGAAGAGTAAGGTGCAAAGGGTTGCGCGAGACGAGCGACAGAGGAGCGTTCCGCCCTCGAGGACCCTGCCGGGATTCTGCGATCCCTTTCGCATGAGTCTGACGATGACGACGACGAAGCCACCGAAGGGTCTCGCCGGGAAGTGCGGTTGCCTGCGCGCAAGAGAGGGGACTGCGCGATGCGAAGCGGTTGAGGACTTCCGAGGATGACTAGACACTTTTTTTGTCGCTAGGTAGGAAAACATCTTCGGCGGGGATTTCATGGTTAAGATCTCCTGAGAAAGAGTTCTGTGGCAACTTCGATGTAGGTTTTAGGGTCGCATTTTGTGTCTTAAAATGAACTTAAGATCGAACTTAGGATCGAATTTTGATCCAATGTTCATTACGTGGTTCACGATCGAAGCGCAGTTCGCTACTTGTTTTCGTGCTTATGTTCGGTGCCTGATTTCTTAAGAATCTTGAGAACTTCGGGAATCTCAGTTGAAACTTCGAAACTCAAGTTCAAAGTTACGAGACTTAAGTTCAAAGTTGGGAAATTTATGTTTGAACTTGAGAAATGTAAGTTTAAACTTGAGAAACTTAAGTTTAAACCTGAGGAACTTTAGTTCCCAAGTTTAAATTCGGGAAACTTAATATCTTGGCAAACTTAAGTTTGATTTTCAGTTTGACTTTGAAAAATCGGAGCATTTTCATTACATTAATTTTTATTTTATTCTATTAAATTCCCAAACTACCGGAAATACTCCAGCGTACATTTTTATGCCGCTGAACAAATTTCGCAATGTTTCTCGAACCTACGAGGGAACACGAAACTCCTCGAAACGTTGTAAATACGGTAAAAAAAAAAAGGACCATTTCCATCAATTTCCGTGCTACTGTTGGACAGGGCGAGCGTAACGAATGGCTTTCCATTTGTTTCCGTGAAAAAAAAGAATACAAAAAAAAATTCCCCTAGCCGAAACTTTTTGCATCGAAGCGAGGCGACAGATTTTTCAGGTGATGCGCGGAAAAGGGGAGGCGATGATAGTGACAAGTTGTTCCGAGGATAACAGAGCCCGAGGGAGAGAAAGAGGTGCGAGTGTATTTTTCGCCAATTTATCGAGAACGGATTAGAGTCGAGAGCTCGATGCTGCCGCTGCTGCAGCCGCTGGGTGGGGATCAGAGAGTACGTACGTACTGGCAAAGCGCGAAGTATGGACATACCGGTGGGCGGGAGAGAAGGGTCGATCCGGTAATTCGCACGCCACTACACAAACAACGAAGCTGTCCGACGGGCAGAACTGTAGCAAACCAAAGCGAGGAAGCTGTGGAACGGTTGCGCTCTCCAAACCACCCCGGGCGATCCTCTTACTCGATCGAGGAACTTACTTTTTTTTTTTTCCTAACACAAAAACGTTTTCTAACCAGATATCTCGGACTTTTTTTTTTTTTTTTTTAAAGTGGCACGAGACTGAAAAAAACAATTTCTTTCGAAAGAAATAACAAAATTTTGTACCTTCTTATAAATACTTTAGAAAACTGTGGATTTTTTTGTCCCGTCTAAAGTCCCGGAGTGACTAATGTCCCGGAGTGACCGAAGTCCCGGAGTGGGTAAAGTCCCGGAGTGACTAAAGCCCCGGAGTGACTAAAGCCCCGGAATGACTAAAGCCTCGAAAGTGGCTAAAGTCCCGGAGTGACTAAACTCGCGGAGTGGCTAAAGTCCCGGAGTGACTTTAGCCACTCCGGGAATAATGAAATAGAATACGAGTTTGTTGGAAATAGGGATTTTAGGATTGTGGCACATTTCGGAAACGATTGCGTCTAAATTTATAATAACACAAAATAGGAAAGAAAAATTGTCCATTTTGAGCTATATCTGCTGACGGATGTCGCATCTTATTTTATAGACGCAAGCGCGGCAAGTTTTACGAGGGGACACCTCTCGGTCTCTGGATTGATGTAACAGTAGATAGATTTTCACAGAGAATATAAAGGGTAGGAAGAGGGCTCTGTAGGGTACTATATTATTGGTACTGGTCGTTCGAGAGGCTTTCCCCATCGGCGCATACTCGCGCGGAATTGGCAATTCCGTTCGCTTTGAGCCGTGCGTCCGAGGCGATCTCGGTATAGCAGTAACCGGCGCACAGTTCCATCTAGTACAGCCCATCGAGTCCACTTCGAGTAGAGAGGAATGCTACCGAGAGGAATATATACAGAGTAGAGGCGCTTGATCGTCTGTTGGAACTCGAGAAATTGCCTCGTGACCGCAACGACTCTCGTTTAACGAGATGCCGGATGCTGCTGCTGCGCTATATATCCGTTTCGGATAACTTTACGAGCTACGATCTTCGGCTGTGCGAGGTGATTCGGATAATTTTTTCATACTTTTTTTTACAAAAACTGAAAAAAATCGCGTAGCGCAAACTACATATTGTCATCACCTTCGGGGAAGGCGTCAACGATTTTAGGCACCAAAACGCGTTGTATTTTTTATCTTGGTAATATATTTGTTTATCGAAAACCCCCTTCAATAGAGTATACTTTAAGGTGATCTGAACACGTGAAAAAATTCCTAGATCCCAATATTAACAATTGTTTAAGTGACTCAATTTTTCTTCGATGTGGATAATACAGAAAATGAATGGTATTGGAATAGTTGACTTCGCAGCAATGAATCGGCAATGGGTGGAAATGTGCGAATTTTTTTATAAGCCTATGAACTCAATCTCTCGATGTTTGGCAAAGGCTAAATTGATTCGACCTATGTTAACAGAGATAAAAATTGTAACGTACGAATACAAGGAAAATAACAATTTTCCCTTATCATACAAAACACTTATAGCGCTGTAATTTTAATAACTTGTTTTCATCCAACTGTCTACAAATGTATTTTGAAGAAACATTATGAATTCGAGCATTATCATGAAAGGGGTGACAAATAAATTAATTATGCTCACGACCAAGGTGTTCTAATTGAATCGAATGAAGACCCCATGGGCGACGTTTAGATCGAACTGCATGCAGTAGTACGACTGCTACACGCACCCGTGGTCAGTACATACACATTAACCCTTGCGTGCCGAAACCGCCTAGCACGATGTATATGCTGCGTTACACGATATCTGCGGTTTCCATCTGAGACCATATATCCGACGACCGAGAATCGTAAGGGCATAACTGCTCGTCTGAGAGTACACGAGTTAAACCCTTCAGATTCTTAGCTATAGATGTAGGCGTACATGTCTCTACTGATATCGGGGTGTCGAGGAAATCACTAATAGAGACCAACTGCCCTCGGGCTTGTGGCTTCAGTTTACAGCTTCCGTAGCTGTCGCACGTAGGTGGCGAATTCTGTTCTCGAATCGAAGTCAAGCTAGCCGAGAGGCATTTAGGACAAATGCACAGTCCAAATGTAACACATGCACTAGCGATCGTTAGTACGGCCGCATAGCAGAGGCAAGTTTGGAGGCGGTACATATCGTCCAAATTGCGTTAGTTTACGATTGGCATCGTCAATCGCGTGACCTGGCGACTCGATTGCAAATCGGGGACACGAATCGACTAATTGAAACACAATGTTCGATTGAACACCGTGAAATGGGTATTTCGAAACGTTTCGACACGGCAATGTAACATGGAAGTTGCATGCGATGTAGCGATGTTATTGTCGTGATACGGAGCAGATGTACTACAACGAGGCAGTAACATTTATCGAGTCACTTGTTCAATGCAGGTATTGTGATTGTTGCATGTCCTTTTGGTATTAGAGTCATGTTACGATAATCAGTCGTGCGGCGCCGTAGCATTGAAAATGCAAAAGTGCCGTTTGCAACAGGCCTAATGACCGATTAGTTTTCGCGTTCGGCCGCTAGATGGCCTACCGTCGAAGTTATTCTCGCAAGCGAAACGTAGCGCCCACAGCTATAAAGAGACTCATCGAGCACCACTTAGAGTTGGCGCCCAGTGCATCACTGAAAATCTCTGAGCGTGACGGATTCGCAAATCGTCGATCCATCATCTGTTATTCATCTGAATTGCGGAAAATTCAACGGGACTCGCACTTTTTTCATATTTTTGCAGCTCTAACGTCATTGAGACACAAACTTTTCGACGATATGCCACGAGGCTAAAATTTGATTTATCGGCGAGGAGAATAACGAAACTCCGTAAATTGTCGATCCATCATTAGCCATCCATGGATTTTTCTCACTTAGTGGAATGTGCAATTGCACATTCCACTAGGTGAGAAAAATCCAAAATTAGTTTCCCCGAATCGATTCGAGCTTCACTCCTAATCACCGCCGGAGAATTCAATGAAGGCAACGGGTTTTTCATATTTTCTTGACGTCATTGAAAGATGAATTTTACTAATTTGGCGGATCTCGACGAAACGATTTCCGTAGATTATCAATCCAACATTGACAACAGTTGATTCACCACTGTGCCAAAAGTTAAGCAATTAGTTGATCCGTATTGTGTCGACTTTTACCCTGAATCATTAAAAATTCGCAGGGACGCGTGGGATATTTTAATTCCGTTTCTGTTCGCGGTTATTGTTAACGTCTGGCATAAATATAAATGATGAAGTGGTATGAGCCGGATGTTGGCCGCATACCGTCGGGCAACTACGGAACAAACCACCCCAAACAGGAGAACTAACCGAGCAGCAACAGCGGCACTAAGCGATGACGCGCTCGGCGCGTACTCGCGGGGAAGCTGTAATTTATGTTTCTACCGGAGAATGAAGATAGGGCGGCGAAGGATGGGCAAGAGATTCGAGAGATTGTGGAGGGGGTTGCTCGAGCTTACAGCAGTGAAATTTGGCCAAGGGAATTCCCAGGCGAAGAGAGATAGCGTTGAGGTAAACCCTCGAAGTTTTGTGCTGCTTTCGTCTTTATGGTACCTGGAAACTGGGAAAGTACACGACTACGAGGGAATCCGAGTGAAGTTTACCTAAAAGGCAACGATCTGTATATCTCCACGGTAACTGGCTACGGATTGATGATGGTCTACCTACCGTGAGGAACTCTGACGGACAAAGTGATACGCAACGAGGAATTCAAATATCAAATGCAATTTCATCCTTGTGTTGTCGTAACCGGAGGAATTCTGCCGGAAAATGGAAGGATGAATACGTAACAAAGTGAATCGACGAGAGATGAAGTCTGCCCGGGAATTTTTATTCCGGACTTAGAATAATCGGAGTCTGGCACGGCTCTTGGGGAGACTTTGAGGCATATGGGATTCGAATAATCAAGGCCTGGGATGGCTTCTCGGGAGATTACCACCCAGATGGACTTACGGTCGAATCTTGAGACGTAGTGTGAAGTTGAGGTCGCTCTTAAGATCGAACTTAAGTTCGATCACTTAAAGTGATACAATTGTTCTCCAGCAACCATTCCATAGAAACGGATTCAAGAAATCCTTTTGCCAGATCACCTCTTCATGACAGTATAGTGTCATCAAAGTTAACCGTATTTGGGATCCAAGTTAACCGTATTTGGGATCCAAGTTAACCGTATTTGGGATCCAAGTTAACCGTATTTGAGAAAAAGCATTAAAGTTCGCTTGAGTGGACTGACTGAAAATCGATCCCAAACAACAATGAATTTTGGATTCAGTCTTGAGCTCGAACTTAAGATAGATCTTATTGAGCACGCAATGAAGTTCAGGCCAAACTTCGATCCCAAGTTGGTTCTCAAAACCAAACCTAAGTTCAAACTAACGTCCTAAAATTCGTCCCTTGGTGTATTGTTAGGACTTGGGAGTGGATTTTTAGGGAACCTCAACGCCAGGAGCCTGGGAAATAATCTGTTTCTAGGCGAGAGCCATTCTCCCCGGGTCGTGTCTCTTAATAATGCCGGATAACCTTGGGAATTCATATACAATGGATAGGATTGTACGTTGAGTATCGATCGCGGTATTACTGAGGGATATCGATCAGGTCTTCAACCGGGCCGTTGGATACAATACCCACATTAAATAATATATATGTATATGTACATATATACATACATGTGTCATAAGGTGGATATACGTACATATATGTGTGATATATAATAAGTGTGGAAGACATGAAGATAAGTCGCGATAAATCTTATCTGACGTTGGAGCGTAACGCAGCTCGCTGACTGCTTCAATAAAGAACTCCATTCACTTGGATATTCCTCGTCTATATCCGTTCGATCATTTTTTTTTTTTACTTTTTTTTAATCTTCTTTTATGCGTGAGCATATCAAATCCATCGAGAGCTACACGCACGTATGTATGTATATATATATTTTTTATATTGTAGATGACTCACGGCGACCGATGTAGGGAAAGAGACGGCGTGAGAGTTCATTCGAATCGTCGGAATTACAGTTGTCAGCACAAATTTGTATTCAAATTTCATAAATATTTTATCTAAATTGCATTAAAAATGATATCGAAATTTTATTTTAATTTCGTTTTAAACTCTTCGCACGATCCCCCACCTGTGATCTGACGTTTGAAATTCACATCAGGCTAAAATTCGATCTGGAATTGCAATGTTATTTAAATGGCAAATAGCAATTTATAACTTTAAATTTGAGATAAGATGTTGCCATTGTCCTCTATATTCATTCTCAAGGACAGAAATGCACGTCGAAGAGATGCGAAGGGGTTTAAGAAGCTTTGGGTATTCAAAAGCGGCGGCACAGATAAGGGAGTAAGATAAATCGAGGTGGAATCTGTTCTCTGACTCTCTTTTGTGTCTCGAGGAATGACAGAAGAAAACTGCGCGACACAGCGGAGCCTGAGCCACTTGACTCCACTTGGCATGCATAGGAAAGTACGCGAATACTGCTGATGGGAGAACGGAGAACACGGCGTATCCGTCGAGGCCAACTGACGTCTGACCAAAGTCAACTCGTTCTACTTGCACGTCGTTGCACTCTTAGCTTCCGCGCTCTCCGAACGTCAAATACGTCGAGATCATTCGTATTGTCTTGTCAATATTCATAAGGTTCTATGTCTCCGAACAGACATATGCAATGTAAAATCAATTCCGTTTGGGAATTTAAGAAGAGCGTGTACTTATAGGCTTGAAAATCATTCGACGACGAGATTATGATGCAAAGTCAATTTTCTTGACATTTCTAGCATGGATAATTATGTTTGCTTTTAATTTTTGTCGTTTAACAAAGTCCTCTTATTATGACGGAATTATACCTTTGGTTGAGAATGTTTGCGTGAAGTATCGCTGAAATTCGCCGAGGGTAAAAAGCAAACGAAAAAAAAAGTATAATGTTGGTTCAATCATATGAGCCTTGGATCTCATACCTCATGCGTGCAGGACAGGCAAAGCTCCCACGCCCTGGAGCAGCACAGCAGCGGCGGAAGAGCGCGAGGGTGCAATTCCCGGCGGGGTTTAAATGATCCCCCGTCGACCTGTCCTCTGGGGAATCGCGCGGACATCAAGAATGACGTAGATAATATAGACGCAAACACACGGATACCGCTGTATTTGCGGAAAATATATATAAAGTTTTTTATACTGCCTGCAGCATTTCAGTCATAAAAGTGTATGACACACGGCAAGAATGTTCTAGTATTTCAGAATATCTCTCAAGATGAAAAGCGATTGCTATTATTTATTTTTTTTTTTTTACCGTGCTTTGACGTTAAGGGCGAATTTTCGCCGATTTTAGGCAAAAAAACACGTTTTATTTCTTTTCTCTGTACCAATTTTTGTTTTTTTTTTCTCGAAAAACCCCCACAACCTGTTATCCTTAAAGGTAATCGGATCGTGTGAAAAAATGTCCATGTCCGAATATAAAAAATTGTAAGAGTAGTTCTGAATTATGTGTAGAACATATTTGTTTTTGAGTGAAAACATTTAAATATAATAATACTAACAGGTCGCTGTGGCTCAGGCGCTTGGCTATTCACCAGAAATTCACCAGAAATGAATCTCTTCCGGTTTGAAAATCTCATATTTCGAGCGAAAGTGACGCTTTTCCTATTTAAGAATTTAAGTACCACTTATTTAGGAATAGCATAATAGGGCAACAGCTATCACGGCCTGAGGGGCCCCTAAGAGAACAAAAAATACAAATCCACAACTTTATAAAATATATAACAGGTTATTATTTATTGTTGTTACGAATACTAATAATTGGAAAGGTTATTACGGAATTGGCTTCGTCAGCTTCTGTACAGGACAAGCGTAAGCGAGAGGAAGCTACGCTTTTGAAAAATTTAATTTGAATATGAAAAGAAACGTGGTTCTCCGGAGGTACGGGGCTATCCTATGGATTTGATGTAGTATAACTATGTACAAGGCATAAGTAAAGAAATAAGTGTGGTTCGCTGGTGGGGTTCCAACTAGCCAACTCGTCTCTCTTTCCTTCTCATAACGCTTCCGCCTTTTATCCGGGAGCCCCTTTTTATTGGTTTTTCCCAGTGTACTTTCTCGTTAATATACGAACGCTGCCGCTCGCCGTGACCCGCCGCTATATGTTTTACAAGATACAGCCACGTTCGGGATAATGGAGTCAAGTTCGTTTTTTATGAAAAAAACATCTTAAAGTGATATTAAGACACGGCTTTTTTTCCCCTGCGCCTTATCTCTCATCATGGCACAATTTGATTAATTAATTTTCTCCGGCACTTTGTTTGAATAATATTTTACTCTCCTTTCAACTTTTTCAAATTATTTCCTGCATCAACATCTTTGAGATATTTCACAACGAATTTGCAGAATCTTTCTCACACGTTACGATTATTTCCAGTTCGGTAATCAGTAACATAAAGGAATAAAGAGGGAAAAAAGGAAGAAAGTGGAAACAGCTACAAAGACGAACCAGGCTCTTGGCACTTGAGCATCTAAAGGAATGAAAGGAAATGATGGAAAGATGTTGAATAAATAAGAAAAAAAAAATTATATATATATATATATATATATGAATCTCTCTGGGCCGAGAATGAATTTCTCTTCATGTATCGAGTTTCCCTTTTACCGTACACAGTATATGCATTCCATCTCCCACCGACGATTCCTTTTCGTGCAACTTCATTTTATTTTTATTTTTATGTTTATTCTCTTTTTTTCCAAATGAAAACTCGTTTCAGTCCCCGGTACGTTGGTAAGTAATCAGGAACTCGTTTACGCGAGTTGCCGAGAACAATGGAAGAGAGAGGAACTAACAAGATAGAGGTGCAACGAAGCGTGGTGTATTGTATAGCAGAGGGGTCAAGTAGTACCAGCGTAAAGAACTTTTCTTTTCCCTACCCGTGCAATTGAGGCTGTTGGTAAAAAAAAGCTGAAGTTGTTTTATTTTTGTTTGCTGCTCTTGAAAATATTTTCGAATACCCGGCGATTTGGTGTTCCTCTTCATGACGGTGATTGGACAATCTCGTTCGAATGATGATATCGGGAACACTCGCGTTCGCTCACTCAAAAAGGTTGTGATGACCACTGGGGCCCATTAGTTTGAATGGGCAAGCATCACACCCAGGTTGAGTGAGTCCACGCGAGCGTCATTGCAGCATCCATTTAGTCTTCCTCGTCTTCGGCCACTTTCTTCATGCCATTTTCACGGTTCTCCACGCAAGAGCCATTACAGGATCCATTTTGTTTTCCTCGTCTTCGGCCATTTTCTTCATTTCATTTTACCATTCTCCGCATGAGCGCCATTACAAGATCCATTTTGGATCTTGTAATGGAAAACTGTGCTCTATCATATCCTATCATTAAAGCCCTAAAATGCCCATCATTAAAGAGCTCTGAACCTTCGTTATGCAACAGCAATCGAACTGCGTCTATCAGAGATCCCATTTCCACTGGATGATTAGCTGTGTGGTCTCCAATGTTTCGGCACTCGTCTGAAAAGAGCATTACAGTGTTCATTACCGACCAGGACCAGTTGCGGAGTGCGCGAGGTAGAGTCACTTCGTCGCACCAACCTATCGTTCATTAACGGCAGGTAATTAACACCTTCATTAACGCTTGGTCTGTTCCTCTACAGTAGCTCCATTCAGATCGTTCGGGCGTTAATGATGCGTGGAGTCCATAAAATGAAGCACAAGAAGTGTACAAATCTCGACGTGTTTTCCAGATCGACGTGTTAACGACGTGCTACGGAGAGCCAAAATGGCGCAGTCAAAGTCGCCGGTGATTCGGACGGCTCGATCCTCAAGACACTCTAGTCCAACCATTCCGTGTCTGCGGTTTTGATCGATGACGCAATTGGGTTGCAATCTCTCAAAGAGGGGCCTTTCCAACTTTTCGATCGTCCACACCAGCTTCCAGCTTTCGTGATCGTGGCTGCCACACCGCAGGAATTGACTTCACTGATGTCAGTGGTAGCGAGGACCATCTGATGGAATGACTACACGAATATCCTCATACCGAACCGCCAATGCAAACACAACTAGGAATACTTGTAGGCGACCTTTCAAGGATTCGGCGCCCTCAACGGCCAATTCATTTGTCTCGATACAGCAATGAATCCGGTGATCTTCACCGCCAATCCATTCACCCTCAAAGCACCGGAACCCTGGAGATTCGTTGGTTCCTTTGAAAAATATCCCAGGCCATTCAACGTTTACGAGCGAAGGTAACGGAAGGATGGGACCACCTGCGACTCTTTGAATTTCCCGAAGACAACAGATTTGGGTGGCTATCCGTTATGCCATCGGCTAACGACTGTTCTGGGTCTCGACTAAAATTGACCGTCCTTGGTCTTGGCAATGAAAAACCAAACTACCTTGATAAGTAGATTGGATATAATGTTTGGCAAGTGTTGCAATTAAATGATGTGAACTCACTAATGCGTTACACATTTAATTCGTACACTTTTTGTGGTGAAATGAAATGGCGATTTACAGTTTATGATCCTATAAGTAAGCAAGTGTTGGATATTTGCGGTGTACGATTTATTTCCGTGATAACGACGAGTCTATGATTGAAGGCGCCTCGAATTTTCCTGTTAATTGTCCCTTCTACCCGTTTTTGATATCACAGTCTGACTTGTTTTTTTTTTTGTACTAGTTTTTTTTTACCCAATGTAATGAAGTGTTTCGTGACACACAAAAGGGCAATGACAGAAGCGCAGTTTGAAGTTCCTCTTGGCTTTGTGATAAACGCCCGGTACACCTGCGGGTGAGTTTTACGTCGGCTTCCATACTCGGCCACTCTCTCCCATTGTCGTTGTCATTGTCGTCGATCTCTCGAGTTCTACCTCTCACACGAGTCTCTCCCACAATGGCAAAGAGACGGCCTGGACTACGAGGATAATTTCCGGCACCGGAAGCAGAGAAGTAAATTTAGTCTTCCCTCAGAGTGGCTTCTCACTCGATTCCCTTGACCCTTTGCGCCCCTTTGCTCCCGAGTGCAGCAAGTACCTGGCTTTACCTCCTATGTGTTCCGCGTAAAAATGAAAAAAAAAGTGGAAAGTGATCAGTTGTTGTCAAAAAATATCTAAACAAAAAAATTAAGATCATTTATTGATTTTTAAATTAATCACTTTAAACCCAGCTGTTTTTGTGACACTTTGAAATTTGGACGAAACCTGTAATTATGTCGGTCCGCATTGATCCCCTCGTTTCGGATGGCTCGTTCGGAGCGTAATGGAGACCGGAAGCCATAGCAATGCCGTGAAACGATGGTCGGTTCAGGGCCCGATTTAGTTTGGGGGCTTCGGTGTCGTTTTACTAATTAAGAGGATCGCCTGACTCCGCTTCGAAGTCGACGAGGAGACGAGAGGGTTTGCTCGCTTGCCAAGAAGAATTTAATCGGAATCGTCGGAATCGACCCGTAAAACGAAGGAAAATGCTAAAGGACAAGCAAACGATTGAATGGCTTTGGTTCCCTTTCCGCGGCGTTTCATTCGACATGGATCGGGAGGAGGTACGACGAGTAAAAACATCGGGAACGAGACGGCGCGATGTAAAAAGAATGTAGAAATAGCTGGAAGAGTAATAACCGGGCGTCTGGCCTCAGGAAGCTCAGCCAAACGGCGTAGAAGAGTTTAATGATCACGCGACGCCTCTCCATTCTCTCTCCTAAGCTTTCTCCACTTTTCACACCGACCGATCCCTCACCCTGGCGTTCGAGTAATTAACGTCGCAGGGCACCTTCTTCAGAGCGGCGTTGGCCCATTATCGCGTTCACGGGAGAGGCGATGAAGAACGAAGAAAAGAACACGATAGTCGGTTAGCGGATAACCGAGTCGGATCAGTGGAAACGTCGTGGAACCACGGAAGAACCAGTTTTAACAACGATCCGATTCCCCGACCTGATGTGTAAGACTGTCTGCGTCGTTTCCATTGAAAAACAAATTCCTAAATGACCACGAATGATGGAAAGGCACTTTGCGTGCTATCTGGTTCAGATGGGACGAAACGAAGATCAAGAACGAGAACCGTCGACAATTATTCACCTCTTCCAACTAGGAATTCACCTTTCCAGGGATAAAAGCGATTGGTGGTTTTATCTTTTACCGATTGAGGACCATTGTGGTACCTCAACAGCGATTGGTAAATTGACTTTTATGTATTGGAATCGCAAAGTTCCAGCGCCTAAAAACCCCGACAGCCGCATAGACGGACTTCCGGTTTGTATGAGGAAGGTCTACCGTGTTGCGGTCAACCTTTGAAGCGTCGTACAACAGCAATTACGCCCGTAACTCGCCTCTTCGCCGTGTCCTTTGAGTCTAACCGAGCAAAAACTAAAATCCCCCTCATTCAGGTGACGTTGATACCTGCACCGGTCGCGGTATTCACTGACCAGCCTCAATACGCTTCCAGCTGATGAAAGGTGTCCAAATTGATGCAATAGGTACCAAACTCCCCAACGCGCATACATTTGACCCTTTTAATGGGGTCCCGCGCCTCGTCGGTTCCAATTTCATTCCCACGTTGAATGGCCGTTGCAGCTGCGACTGCCCCGCCACGCTCTAAGTGACGCTGAAACGAGGGCTGTAGAGACACAGAGCAGAGAAGGTGGATGTTGGGGGCTTGTGAGGCTTACGGCGAACCTACCAGGACCAACCCACTCGATCGAATTAAATTGAGAGCCGTCGGTACGCTCGACGACAGGGTGTGCAACCTACGTGCGGAGGCGAACCTGTTCCACCGAGTGGGCGTCCCGAGATGTGCAACATGACGCGGGGTGTCCGAGTCTTTCTATTACCCCCTACCAGGGCTTTCAGACAGAGTTGGTCATCACGTCGGGTCTTTCCACCAACCGCTTCGACTTATGTTACGTGGTCTTATTCTAACTCCCCAAGAGGTGTCACAATGATCTGGAGCTTTCTGATATGTGCAACATGACCTGGGATGTCAGCTTATCGATTACCTTCCACCCGCGCTTTTAGACAGGCTTCGTAATCGTGTCGGGTCTTTCCAACGACCGCCTCAACATGCATTGCGTCGCCCCCTCAAGAGCTGGTGCTTAAAAATGCTATCTTAATCGTCCTTTCGCTATCCGGATTGCTTGTCAATAGTCCAGCAAGTTCTTCCCTTGCGGTTCTTCGGTAGAAATCTGGAAGGGATTCATCATGAACATTGCTCCTCCAGCACGGTGGGCGAAACACCTTTGGCAGTATTCCCAATCCAGCATATGACGAGCCTTGTACTCGCCAATATCCACAACCGCCCATGCCCCGAGTGCATCACCATCCTCTGTGGCGCTTCCAAAAGGCTGAAGTGACAAGAACCAGTCACGAAGGAGATGGCCTAGCGGGCTAACGCAAGCTCTCAAGTAATTAGGTCGTGTCACTTGGAGGCAAAGGATAGCGACCATCACCGGGCGGCGGAAGAGGGCAAGGTGAGGGATGAGAGACGGTGGTGCAGGATGGAAAGGTTCGGTGATGGTGAAACGTCGCCAACCGCCACAACCAGCCGGATCCATCAGGGAGGGCAAAGGAGGTAGCGAAGATGCCTTTGGCACCTAAATGAAAAGCGAGTAAGCCAGACGCCCTCAGCGTGTACCGCGCGGAAAGTGCCCGTGCATGTGCGACGCGAGAGACGCTTATTCCCTTGTCTGATGGAGAGAGCTCTTTCGGCCCCGAGCCATGTGGCGAGGGTGCTGCAGTTGCCAGCTCGGGGCGCCTGGAACATCGGGTTCTCCCAATCCAAGAGGCTCCCTACGCGGAGATTCCGGTCCACGGTCATGAATGTATCACTCCGAAATACCTCGAACTAACCGGGTTCGAAGCTTGCTTCACATCTATGTGACACGGTGCACACATCATGTGCGATTTGCAGTTCGTCGACGCCATTGAGACTGGTCGGAGAGGGGTTTACGAGCCCGGGACCGCGCGGGAGACCTCAAGAGGAGTGAAACTAACTGGACTAAATTGCCACTCTCGTTTTCTCCGGCACGCGCATTCGCCATTATCTCCGCACCGCCGTTGTTGCTGATGCTCCGGCTGACGGTTCCACGAGCGAATTACCGAAGCCGGAGTACACCCGACCGCCAGTCAGTGGATAGTTTCTATAGCCGTTCAGCGTCCAACGAGATAGGACGCGGACAAGTATTTAATATGAACGCGTACACTGATGACACACGCAGATGGGTGAGGAGAATGAGGAGTGTTGCAGTTGAGTTAGTGTCACGCGTGTGTCCCGTGCCTAACGACCGGTAATGGAAACGAGGCGAGAGGGAACCAGATAGAAACTGAGCGAGGGAGAGAGAAAAAGATAGTGGGGGCGAGAGAGATGGAGAAGTGGCGGATCTCTCCGGCAGACTACTACTACAGCCGCTGGTCCCTGGGCTGGGTTTCTAAATAGCTCGTAATTGCCTTAATAAAACGATTAGCGGCAATGCCCCGGCTCGCACGTATGTGCCGCTGGCCAGGGTTTCGAGGGGTTGCGCATAGTTAGATATGCATACATATATACGTAGTATACACATAACTATACATATACATTTGGGTGGGTATTAGAGGAGAGAAAGAGGCGCCAGCAACTGGAGACTATGGAGGAACTCCCGCAACAGCCCGGGCACCAGCTGCTCGACCCGTTACGCTCTTCGTTGTGAATCGTGTGGTATAGATTGTTATGTGGCGCAGTGATGCGTTACTGGGATGGAATGTATATGCAATGGATGAGGAATTAATCAGCGCTTCAGTGAAAGAGGCTGCCTCGATGGATCCTAGTTATCGCGGATGGGGAAACCCGGAAGAGAGACCGTGAAGTGCTTTGGCGCTAAATGCTGCGGTAGGATGAATAGGATGGATTTTAACTGCTTTGGCGAAAAGTGCTTTTGGAGCGTATTGCGACGGTGGCAAATGTTCGTGCGCCAGATTCTTTGGCCCAACTGCATTTCGCGCCAAGGAATCTGAAATATCTTGGCGCTAAATGCCGTGGTTCGAATCCTTTTCAGGGAACTGCTTTGGCGCCCGACTAGCGAGATTCTTTGGCGTACTTCGGCGCGAAGTGCCTTGGCGCTACAATACTTTGGCGCGAACTGCACTGACGCTAAACGTTCCTGCTCAAGATTCCTTGGCGCGCCGACAGCGTTAGCGTCAGATGCCTTGGCGCGAAATGAGCTCGGCTCTAGGCGTTATCCGCTCACCTCTCTGGCGCCAAGTCTCCAAACTCAAGATTCTCCGGCCCTAAATCTCTCGCCGGCGAGACACTCTCGCGCGAACTGTCCTATCCCTGAACGCCTTGGCGTGAACTGCTCCGACGAAGCATCCGCATTCATACATGATCCCGCCGTCGAAAAAAAGTTTGCCTCTCCCGATGACGCATTCGATCAGCGAATGGGAAGTGACGAATCTGACGAGAGAAGTCATCGGAAGAGCGCCCGAACAGTCGCGGCAGGAGGCGAGGTGGCGACGACAGGTTGAAAGGGAGACACCGATAGCGTTCCAGTTCGCCGCCGCCCGGTGAAGAGCCGAAGAAGGCGTATAATAGGAACGAACCGCTCGTCGATGCGGAACAGAACTTATCCGATGAGACGTGAGCTGAGTAGCGAATTCGCGAACGTGCGCGCTCGCGCTCCGTTGCTCGAATTTGAAATGCGAATCCCATTTGAATGCAGGCGAACGGGACGGACGGTGGCGGGGGAAAGTCGAAGACACGCTAAGAAGGGAAGGGTCACGGAGGGTTACGTGACTCTACATCCCCCGATGATGCGGAAAAGTGAATTGAAGCTATCCTCCCGCCTCGGGTTCTGATAAGGAATAGAGTTCTAGCACTTCCTCGAAGGATACAGCAATTCGCACCTACCGCCTGCTGATTCTCGATCCTTTATCTCTTTCCCCCTTTGGCGTGAAAACCCACCGCCCCCTTTTTTTTCTTTTAACCTCTTCCTCCCGTCGTCTTTGGACGCGTTTCGCGGCGCAATATGACGTCGACGGATTCTCACGACAGGGGGTACACATTTTTTTTGATTACTCTACGTTTCAATCTTGTCGGATCGAATGAAGTTTTTTTTTTTTTTTTAGTGAGATGTAAAAAAATTTAATCACGACTCGGGCTCGTGGATCACCGTTCGGTCTTTGAGACGGGGTCGCGATAGATATTATACTGCGGATGGAAAATTAAAAGCGAAGAATTTATTATGAACCGTCGGAGGCGCGGCGGCCGCGCTGGCGCCGATACACGGGCGAGGATTTCGTGACGCGTTATTAAGGCACGCAGCGAGCCGGTGACGCCGGATTACGTGCGGACTTTGAAGTACGCGTAATGTGGAAATGGCGCTGAAAGGGTGCGACGGAAAAGGTGGCGGCTTTTGCCGTACCACGTCTGTACAACCGTGGCTCGCTGCGTAGAATTTCTCGCGATTCCCAAAGCTACGCGCTCCGCACCGAGCTCATAACGGGCGACTTGATTTCTCATCCGAACGTTAACTTCGTTCGCAGATTATTAGCAAAAGCGTCGCAGTGAATACTCAGCTTCAATGAAGTTCAAACGCGCGAAGGTGTTTCAATTTCTCTTTGCTGACTTTGTTCATTCCTGCAAATGAAGTTAATAAAGTTTTTACGTGTGAAGTTCAGACGCGCAAATGAAGTTAATAAAATCTTTGCGTGTTGAGTTCAGACATGCAAACGAAGTTAGCAAACAATCTTTGCAAATGAAGTTAAAATGCGCAAATGAAAAAAAAAATACGCAAATGGCAATTCAAATGCGCGATGGGAATGAAAAAATTCACAAATGAAGTACAAATGTGAAAACGAAATAAAAAGTTTCGTACGATCAAAGTAAAAATTTAATTTCCAATTTGCTGAAAAAAAAAAAACAATTAACTAGCCCGATTGCCGTCGTGACATTCGTCTTTTGAAAATTTCGTTGATGTAATCGATCGAAAAACAAATGAATTAAGAGGTAGGAGCAGAAGGGATTGCGAAAGTTCGAGGCGGCGAAATCCGCAGCGACGAAGGTAGCGACCGCGTGTGAATCGGTAGGATTCTCTCGTACCGAAACTTACGAGCGGCAATAAGATATTCCGTGCCATTTGTGGCGACTCTAGCCGTGGAAAACGTGACCCTGTTCGCTACATCTCCTCTCGACCTGCCCCGTTTTCACGCGATTAAAAAAAAAAACACCTACATTTTCTCAATCTAAAGAAAACACATAAAATTGCTGAACCTTAAAAAAAAAAACAACCAAATTTACTCAATCTAATAAAATAACTAACATTGCTAAATCTTTTTAAAAACTTCTAAAATTGTTTAACATTAGATAAAATCATCTAAAATTGCTCAACCTAAAGAAACGCGCCTAAAATTGCCCAATCCAAAACACACCTAAAATTACTGAACGTAAAGTTTTGCTCGACGTTAAGAAAAAAAAGTTTCTTGTTTCCTTCGTTATCTGGCAGCAATTATATGTCGAGGATCCCGATGGCGAGGAAGAAATCGGAAAAAGCACCGTCAATTTAAACGCGGAAAATTACGAGAGTAGCCCGGAGTGGAATAACGAGACATTTGGAATGAAAAATCTCGTAATTGTAAAAAGTATAAGGGTAACATGGAAAGGTACGGAAAAGAGGGGGGGGGGGGGAAGAAAAAGAGTGAAACTCACGAGAATTTAATTGTTCCCTCGGTCGCCAGGGGTTTGGGTAAAAAAAAATACTGAGAGAACGACGTGGTATGAGGATTAATAGCGGAGGATTGGAAAAAAAAAATATCTGCGAGGAGGGGAGGTGAGCGGTTTTCGTTGAGAACCGATCGATTAATCGAGAACTCGTTATCGCGAATGAAAATGTCAGAGAACGGGAGGTTTAAGTTCCGTGATTACCGCGGAGCATAGGGCGCGGTATTGGGGTGCAAAAGCGGGGCAAAATGGACCACTGTCCCTTCACTGATTACAACTACCAGGGGGTCCAATAGTGTCCACTGGAGGTTCAGTAGTTACTGCTGGCATTGCATAGTTAATCCACATGTAGTTACTACTGCTTGCCAGTTACTCCACATGTAGTTACTACTTCTTACTAGTTACTCCACATGTAGTTACTACCTCTTGCTAGTTACTCCATATGGAGTTACTACTTCTTGCCTGTTACTCCACATATAGTTACTACTTCTTACTAGTGGCTCCTCAAACGTCAGCAGTTATTACTGAGGGGACGTAGTGGTTCGTGCATCAGTAATCATTACTTGTAAGCAGAACTACTGGATATTTCGGGAGTTCCTAGTAGTTAACTACTGGACACTCAAAGCTCTTTCGCGTATTTTCAGTAGTCCGCCAATTTGGCACTGGGTAGTAGTTCAGTGATTAATTAGTAGTTGATTAGTAGTTAATTAACCAGTAGCAGTTAATTTATAGTTAATTAGCCAGTAGTATTTTCCAGTAGTATTCGGCAGTTCTTTTCGGTGACGCCGCAAAAAACGGATAGTTTTTATCTTTTTTTGCGGTCGGACTTTTTTAAATTGGGCATAAACAGTCCGTTTTGTCCCGCTCTCTCCTGTATGATGGCAAGAACTGGGGGGGGGGGGTGCAGAGGGTTAAGGATAAAGCTGGAACCTTTCTGCTTTTCTCATTTTTGTCTGATCTCGACGATTGGGCAGTACCGACTGACCCAGCGGAAAAGGAATTAAAATCTCGCGACCATCCGGGGGAGGTCTAATTTTAATTGAATCCCGAAGCTGGGGGAGACGCGCTGTGGCGATTCAATTATTGTCGGGGCTTAGCAAAATATAATTTTATGCGGAGACTATTATTTTAAAACAATTATACCCTGGATTGGCTCTTTCTGCTTCAATCCTTTGGAGCGCCGTAAAATGCGGTATTCCTTCGAAACTGAGGGTGGAAAAAAATTGAAAAAATTCACACAGTTGGGTATCGGCTAGCCAGAGACCTCGTGAAAATTTGGCAACGTTTTGCCGAGCCGCTTCGAAGTTGCGGCAATTCGAAGGCCAGCATAGATTCACACGTGATGTATTTCGAAAGTTGTTAATCAGATTTTCCCTCTGGTTGAAAAATGGTCGGGAAAATTCCGAAAAAATTTGAAAACGTATGTGCCGTCCCGTCGAGGATGGTGAAAAAATTTCGCGATATTTTATCTGGTCGTTCGACAGATATCGCGCTTTCACGACGCAGCCCGCTGCCTCGCTAATCGCACCGTGCTTCAAAGGATCAAAGTCGCGTTTCCAAGTCACATACGAATAAACAATTTGCCATAATTTTACCCATATTAACAATAGATAAAATATTATATTTATATAATAATAAAATAAAAAATATATATAAAATTAACATATATTTTTTATTTTATTACAATATATATCATTATATATAGTAAACATTTATGAAATGATTATTAAAATGATTTATTGATCATTAAAGAAGTTTTAACAAAATTATACCAACATTATCTTTTTTTTTAATTTTATTTCAATTAATTTTTGTTTTAATGCCGATCGACGATAAAGAGAATAAAAATATAGAATCGAGTTACAGCGAAGCATATCGAGCGGCTGAAGCTCCTGGTATGGTCGCGGTACTTTGCAAAATTAGGAAGACCGAGAGAGACTGCAACTCGTGTCAGTCGCGGAAATATAGAAACGAGGTTGGAGCAAAGTTCAAGCGGCGACCCGGTGCACTTCTTCCCTTCATGAATTTGTAAAGAGCCGCGAGAGCCTCCGACTTCTGTTGTTCACGAGACGAGTTACAAGAGCCATTTCTGAGTGCAGTCGCTCACTCTCCCCCTACATAATCAAAACGCGACCCGAATCGCGTCCCTCGAGGTAATGAAATTTTCAAAAAAATTTTTTTTTCAAATTTTAGAAAAATATTTTGCCTACGAATAAAAAAAAATGAAAATTGGTCTAAAAAATAGAAATGCGTTTCCAGTAAAATCCGGAATTCGACCGGAAATAATGTTCACGCGATTTTCCATCAATCAAAACGCCACCCGAATCGCTGTTCCGTCATGCAACAAAATTTTCGAAACTTTTTTCGAAAAATATTTCGACTACGAATAAAAAACCGACATTTTTCTTACAATCAAAAACGTACTTATTTTCGGTAAAATCCGAAATTCGTCTCTCCATCAATCCGATCGCCAAATACAAGAATTTTCAATGACCGATCCGTCAAAAAAATTTCGACCAAAAATCTACGAGTCGATTTTTTTCTCAACATTTTTTTCGATCAATTTCCAAGTTGACATTAGTGCTAAAACTTGCCATTGTTGCCGGTCGTGCGAGGTCCGGTGTATCCAGGAAAGCCATTTTTCTTTCTTCCAAAATTACCCAACGAAATCAAAACTTTTGTAAAAAAAAAAAAAAAAAAAATTGAATTATAAAATAAAAAATTGGCGCGCTTCCGCGTAGAAGTGTGCGATCTGAGAGACCGCATCGGGGACACGTTCCCGGTGCGGAGCGCGTCTGGCGACTGAAGCCAAAAGCCGAAAGCTGCAAGCCCGCAGGACGGTCACCGCTCGCCTCACCGTCTATTGTTGCCTCGGAGTGGTGGAACCGCCGCGCATGCGCGCGACGATGCTTGTTGAAATACACACCGGCGCACACATATTTCCGTCCCTTTTTACCCTGCGTTTCGCCATCTCCGTCGCTCAATTCCCTTCGCGCGGTTCTTGAGCGTCAGATATGGAGAGGGAGTGGGGGGGGTTTGTTCCGAGAAGAGGAACACGGGAGAAGCGTGCGCACCCCAACCCACTGTAACATGCAAAACCAACTCACCCCCCAGAGAGCCGCTGGTACTGCTCGGGTGCCTCTGGATGGTGCTGGACCAGAGCTTCTACTCTACTCGAAGCACCGACGAGGAGATGCCCTTGCTGTCTGGAAGCCTCGAGTGGAACCCTCTCGAGACTGCAAGGAAGCAGGCCAGGGGTGGCTGATGCTTTGCTTCCTCCTATACTGTGCGTTCTAGCTGTTGCTGCACGGAAAACCCCCTTTGCGTACCCCCTCAAGCCATATTTGGGAGGCAAAAACATCTTTGGCGGGAGTTCCGAGTGAGAAGCGTGATCGAGAAACGTCACGGAAGTGTCGCGAGAGGCGTCACGACATTGAACGATTACGGTCCAGGATAGTAGTCATCCAGACGTTGAGCGACATATAACGGTTTTTTGGGCAAAAAATTTTGAGCCGTGCGATCCCGAAAATGGTAAGATCGTGTTCCCGGTTGAAAACTGAGTAAACTTTCCCTCTGGCAAAACTATCCACAGCTAATAGTTTCGTGGCTACGAGCGGTCGAAGCTCTCGACCAATCGGATCGCTGGAAAATCGGTTAGATTGGAAACATCCTCGTAACTCGAGAACTACGCGTCCTAGAGATTTTTTCCGGAAGACTATATGTTCGGCTTTGAACGCTGAATACTTTGCAAACGTTTCTCCGCATTTATTTTACCAAATTACATTACATACGTCGATATTTTGTCTATACACTGCCTAACGAACTCGGTTAGTCATTAAATTAAACTGATTCTCGTTGAGCGGAAATCGAATTATGTCCAATTATTTAAACGCGCGATGATAATTGTTACATCGATTTGTGTAATATAAATTTTCACGAGCTTGGTCGTTCATTGACCGATTCAATGAACACCCACGTTATTCGAGCGATAAAGCGGGGGCGTATCAGGGGCGTGTCGAGGAGATTCTAAAAGCATACAAATGTGATGGCAGAAATATAAAGTGGAATTCGTGGCGCGCGTTGTGCCAGGCACCGGAGATTTTTCTATTATCGTAAATACGCATCTGTTTTTCCGTTGCTATCTCGTAACTCGGATGTGTGTGAGCCTCCGCATCCGTGTGTATTCCGGTCCTTTCCGGGCGTAACGCCGCAGGCACAGTGATAGGGAAAAGTGTACTGAGGAAAATATGCAGTCGGAAAGGAACGGAAGTAATAAACTGAAGGACCAAATAACATACCATTTTTTTTTTTTCAAAATTCTTGAAATATATATATTTATACACACGTAAGTACGTATAGTCGAGTTTGTTGTGGGTCTAAGAGGATACCTTTTTACTTTTACATCCTAATCGTCCTTTCAAATGATTTTTGTTAATGACGATTTTTCCACTTGTCCCTGTAAATTGAAAATGTCGAAGCAATATTTCATGTGAAGTCTCTAATTCCCCCCATCCTCCCTACCATAATTAAATGCAAGCGCGCGTAACGCACATTTACCGATTAATTTCATTCTGACAAAGGTTTTTTTTAGCCGGGGTGTTATTTATTTCAACGCTAAGGTGTTACATTTGACTCCGACCAGGGTGTTTCATTTGATCCTGGACAGGATGTTTCATTTGACTCCTGCCGGAGTGTTTAATTTTATCCCTACCACGGTTGAACAATGAGTATATATATTTTTTGTTTCTAGTACTTATACTTGTATTTACCATTCGAGACATTAAATGTTTTCAACTTGTTTCATTTTAGGAACGACTCACTGCGCCGGCCTCAATCAGACTCGATTGAGAAACCTTGAATCGCATTTCAATTGAGATCGATTGACGTCAATTGACCGAATCGTCAAGATCATGCGCTCACCGCGAGACTCTCATTTCGATGCTCCCGACACGTCGCTCAAATTCACGATGACGAAAACGATCAGAAATAAATACAATAAAATCATTCGGCAATCAATTTATTTTTATTTACTTTTATTTATATTATAGTCTATTTATATACGTATATACACGGTACAAAAATTTTGTTCGAACATTAATGAACTGGTATTGGAAGCTTTTTTTTTTTTACCAAAACTTGATCTGATCTTTCAAGCATATGTACGTTGCAATTTTACAGTAAAATGTTCAATTTTTAATTAAAATTTTTATAAACTTCCGGCAAAGGATTTGTAATTTCAATATTTGGTATTTTAATTGTACAAAGCAAAAGTACATTAAATGCACAATTTATTTTTACAGAGTGTATATATATAAATTCTGGTTAATATGTTTCGAGCTCGTATCTCAAAATTTTTTCGAGTCTGGAGTTAAGCACGCCTCTCGTCGACATGTGGTTTGTATCAGTCGGAGCCCTGTCCTACTGCCAAAGGAGATTCTCCATTGCACTCGCTTCGTCGCTCAGCGCGGAGTGAAGAAAAAAAAAAAGTTCCACTGCTGTATCCGAGAGCGAAATAAGCCTGTTTCAAACCGCGATAAATTCGAGAAAACTCCAGGAAAAGTTGCGGAAAAACGCGAATGGGGGGAAAAAAAAAATACCGACACGTACGCTACGAACGTCAGAGACACGCGAAAATTGTTGCAAGTTTATTTTCTGTTTCAGCGGCTACAAAAAATAAAAATAAAACAAAAATGGAGTAATATTTTATTTTCGATTATTTATCGAGCTGCAACGTCCGGAGGGATTTCGAGAGCATTCGTGATATTCGATCTAGACGGGTTTTACCGTTATATCCCTGAATTGTTTTTCCGCCCTCGACCGCTCCACGCTGCCGAGAGCCCTCGACGCCGCTCGTCTATCCTTCCCTCCCTGTCGATATGACCTCGTCGATCCATTCGATATTGCCGAATAATAAACATGCCTCGCGCACGATCCCAATTAAAAATGAAATGGAAGATCTAATGACGGGGAATAAAAAATAATAACAATAAAACCGAATTTTCTGGTCGAGAGTCGAAGTCGATTTATACATATGGAAAAAATATATTATACTATATATTATATTATATATTATATTATAAAATAAAAAAATCTGCATATTTTTTTCGCTCCATCATTTCCACCTTGATCGAAGGGCCCGAATTGCAGCTCCGAGTCCAAGTCAAACAGCGAACGAAACTCGGGTCTCGGATCGTTGAAAAATTACAAACAAAAATAAAAATAAAAATAAAAATGAACCGTTAAAAAAAAAAAGTCGAAAAAAGTGGCAAAAAAATAAACAAAAAAAAAGTTGATACTGCATGCAAGAAAAATAGGTATCGGTGGGCGTGTAGCGCAGCGGAGAGAATAATAGCTCGGGCTTCGGAGCTTGCTGCAGACTCTGCAGAGAGGGAGTAGATAGAGTGGAGCCGCGTACATATAGAAACGTAGATATATATCTAAGGGAGAAAGGGACAATAACGTTCTCGGTTTCACGAGATCGAGGGAAAGAGCGGGGCGAAGGGGGAGGGGGGGGGGGAAGAGACTCCGTTAAAGTAAGATTAACTGCAGCGACGTTTAATCCTCCGTGAACTCGAAGTCGAAAACTCTCGCAAATCCTCGCGGAGAGAGCCACACACGCGCTAAATTTTCCTTTCCATTCTGGGTCCGGTACGAAATTCTACGGGCTATTACATTCCCGGAGCAAGGACTGTCTCACCGGTTTTTTTTTGTTTTTTTTTTTTTTTTTAGAATGTCAAAGGGTTTTTTTTTTTAAATTGGCGATAAAGATTGGCTCGAGCAGGGCTCGGGCACTCTATCGAATTCTCGGCAAAGGGGGGTTCGCAAATATTTGCGAAAATGGAAGAGGCGGGCCGGAAATTGCGGAGATTGACGCCGAGGGAGGCGTGAAGATTTTTTTTCTCAGAGACGATCGAAGATGTTTCTCTTACAGGAAAACATCGTCAATAGTCTCTAAAAAAATTAAGGCAAAAAAAGCGAGGTGAGAAGTTTGGTTGGGCGGTGAATTGCTTTGCAAGTTTTTTTTTAATTTTTTTTCAGATATTTGGAAAATGAAGAATTGTGAAAGATTTGAGGAAAATTAGGTTTTTGGGTGCAAGAAAGGGGTAGTTTGGGGTGGAAAAAAAATGGAGAAAAATTTACAAGGGCGTGAATGGAAGCTCCGAAGGTGTCGTTAAATGTTCGCGACTTTTTATCGAACCGTTTCGATGATACGACTATTTTCGACTCTCTGTAGCACGATTTTTCGGGCAAAAAGAACATTTTCAAATTGAATAACTGAGTTTTACTTTGGAAGATGGGTTGGAAAAAATTTGAAAAAATTGTCGAACGTAAGTGTCAGTACACCGAGGATACCGTGCAAATTTGGCGATGTTTGGTCGAACCGTTTCGAAGATATAAAACTTTCAACCCATTCCAGCCCAATATTCTATTCGCGAAGCACTTTCCAAAGTCAAAAAACGTCATTTTACCATGGAAGGAGGTTTCGAAAAAATTTGAAAAAAAATTCTTGAACATGCGTACCAACCCTCCGCATGTATCGCACAAATCTTGCTCTCAATAATTTCACCCTCAATAATTTCACCCTTAATACCAAATCCATGCTTGGATCACCTTTTTCTCCCCTCTCTTTAAAATTTTGTGGGCACTTTTTTTTCTTCTTTCGCAATTTGTCCGAACGCGCCGTAAGGATCAAGAGACATCGTATCCGAGGATATAAATGCACTTTCCCGACGGCTGGGTCACTGGAATACGGGAATAAGGGCGCGTGGAGTCTGTACGAGGCTCGAGTTTTGAGTAAAAGGAGCCTAACAGCCGAGGCCAAGAGAGCCTCGCCACTCGGCCACATTTTTCCAAGGGTCGTAATAAATATGAGGGTCGAACGAGCTCGTATATTTTACGGCTGCTTCATAAGTTTCAACTCGCGCGGCAACGTTTCCGGTACTACGAGCAACGAGAAACGTGTACACGTCTCTCAAGCATTTTCTACTCTCCTAAAAAAAAAAAGAATCTTTACCTTTTTTCGCCATCTCCCAATTTCGGCTAAAAAAAAATCCGCTCAAGACTGCGATGATTCATGTTTTTTCTCTTATCTACCTCAGAGGTTTTTCGTTCTCCAGATCGGCAACTTCCGCTTTACGCTTCCATATCTTTATTTCTACGCTGTTTTAATTGCCACTCATTTGTTTTCGCTATTTGTTCTTTCCTTTTTCTTTATTATTATTATTCTGTTTTTTTTTTTTTTTAATTTCCTTTCATCGTTTTCACTGCAATTTCTTCGAACGTAAAATGCGGCACGTAATTTTTTTTTTTACCTTACGCGGAAACTGCCGCTTAATTTTTTTTCTTCTTCCGACACGATGTTCTCGGTCGTTGAGATGCTGAAGGAGGCGACGTTTAATTTTTATTTTATTTCGATAGCGCAAATGTGTTTGCTCGTTGACATGCAATTAAAAATGTACTCGATTTGCCCCTCTTCTTTTTATTTTATTGAAAAAAAGCCATACGTTATTCGAACCATTTCAGTGCTTACTTTAGTGTCGTGTCGCAGACACGAGTTCGTGGAGCACTTTGCTCGAGGGCCTGAACTTTCGAAACGACTCGGCGAATTGTAACGAAATTTTTACGTCACTCTCCGAGCATCGATGCGTCCGGCGAAGAATTTTTTTTTCAAATTTCTCTCCCGACCCAGATTGCGTATGAAATGGAATCGGTAATATTCGAACCAAAAGTAAATTTCGTGACTAAATTAAATTGAATTGAATTAAATTAAATTAAATTGAATTATAGGGCTGAAGGGCTTAGGTCGATGGTCTATTGGCAATAGGAATAGCATTATGAAATGTAAATAATCTTTGGAATGTACCAGCGTCCATACCGTACAATATGTAGTCTATTTTTCCGCGAATGAGAAAGTCAGCGCGATAAAAATACCATACAACGAATGGGAAACTGAATGGCATCTTGAATGGTACATTAAATGGCAGTACAAGTGGAAATGATAACATTCACAGAACCCCATTAAATTGCCTTCAATGAATAGCTTATGGTAATCAATAGGATTTTCAATGGTAACTAATGGGAGACTTAGCCAAGGGAGTGTGGCGAAACCACTGGAGGTGTTTTGGACTTTCGTGATGATGAGCGATTCAGCGACAAACTCATCACGAGGTGTCTTTCGATGGAGCGAGACATGCGATTATTGATTAATACGTTTTATTCGCAGATTATCATGGGCAATACGGATGGTACAGGATATATATTGAGCGATGACTATCCGTTGCAGTACGTACCCAGACAAAACACCTATATACTCGAATTTGTTAACATCACAAGGCATGTAACGCTCTCGAGTTGCAGACTCATTAGCCCATCCGTGGCTACCTCACGATCGGCTCACTTTCTCGAAACCGAGACATTTCGATAACTATCTCAGCGACTATCCAGACTTCACCCCATCAGCGACTTTCGTTCGGTTACATCGTCGGACATTCCTCTACTTTCTTACTTTACTGTATGCGTGCGAAAAATTGTAGTTTTACTCACGCTTCGCACGAAACTCCCATTTTCACACCTCGTGAAGTAAACAATTTTCTGAACTCGCGTGATTGCAAAGTCATGCTCATCGGAAAAAGAAATTTATCGTGGTATTATAGTATCGTAAATTACTATTTTTGTTTCTTTATGTAACTGAATGTTGTGCCGATAGATCGTTAAAATTGCCCGTCGATCGCGAGAACGTGCTTTTTTTTGTTATTTAAATTTCGTCACGCTCGTTCGCACGCCGTCTTGCCTTCTAATTGGCTTTTCGATCAACCAACACTCCACCCCCCCCCCCCCCCCCCACCCCCCCTTCCCACGTGCGCCCTGCAATCCGGCAATCAGACTGTCCGAGTGCAGTTTACACTCGAACGGTGGAGGAGGAAAAAAAAAATGAAACGAATGACGAAGAGTAGTGCCAGAGAAAACGCCAGAAAAAATCAGACTCGTTTGTCGAAAAAAAAAAATGGACGAGCACGAGTAGGTAAAAAAAAAGGTGCGTGGAAAAACATGCGCAGAGCACACTCTCTGATTCCGGCACGGCCCGAACACGAAAGTTTCTTTCCTCTTTGCACGTCCCTTTATCTCTCGCTTCTACGTCCTTTTCCCTACGGTCCGGATTTTTTTTTTTCGGGCTCCGAGGAATTAGGAGAGATAAAAAGGCCGTTCCTGTGAGGTCGAGACCCTTCGGACACGATTGGTCATACTCGGGAATTATTTTTTTTTTTCGACATACATCTCGTCGGACTGATTAACAAATTTTGCAACGGCCAAATCAACGCTTCGTCCTGCGAGGCTCTCCCCATGGCTTACACTGTTAAAAAATTTTATGAAATTTACGACACCTTTGATCTACAAATTTGTATGAAATACACAACCTCGGTATATGAAATTAGCATTCATATATATTGTATTTGAATTTTAACAGTTTTATCTTGTATGCAATACCTGTGTATAAAAATTACCGGTGATGGCATTGAAAATTAAGACATGGGTATACGACAATTATGTTATTATTACAAATATTACACATATAATATTGTTTTTAATATACCGGTAACGCAATATTCTTACATACGTGTCAGTGAAATCTCATACACTGTATATGCATAAAACTTCATATACATTTTATGAATTTTCAAAGAAAAATGTTTAACAGTGTAAGCCTATGAATTCGCTTTTCATTCATTCTTTTTATTGATTTTTTAATTAATTTTTTATTAATCGTTTTTATTTCATAACAATGCTCTTAGCTACGAAGAAAATATAACTATACTTTTAGACTGCAAGGACTTGTCTAGTATTAAGGTTCTGTTTTATTTCATGTCGAATTGTTATAAACTCACCTTTGGCCTGAGTCTCCCATTAATTACCATTTAAAAAAATCGCATTAATTATCATTAACTATTCGTTAAAGGTAATTCAATGGGGTTTTGCCAATGGTGTAATTCCCACTTGTACTACAATTTAACATGCCACTTAGTTTCCCATTCGCGGAAAAATATGTTGTATAATTGCTTGTCATGACGATAAAAAAAAATTGTAACTATTTAAAAAAAAAAAAAAAAAACAAAATGATTACTATGAAATGTACGAACGTGCATTATCGGCATCGGGCAAGCTAGCTCGACCGGTGACTCCATCTTCAGGCCGTGCGCGGAAGCTCGTAGCGCGCAGCGCACGGTTGAACAGAGAGCGACTCCGTGCGCGGGAAAAAAAAACCGATCGATGAAGCAGTAATCGCGGCTACTTCGTTTCCAAACGTTTTCTACCTTACCGACCACTATTCAGACGGTTAAAAAAAATATTGCAAATTTAATGCACCGGACGGGAAGTTTTTGTGCAAGAACTGGCATTAAAAACGAATAAACTTTTTCATTAAAATTAAATTAAGTTATTAAAAATAAAGTATTTCCAATTTATAATGATAACAATAATAATAATACCAATTCATGATTCTTCTGATCAATGAGAGATAACATACTTTTCAATAATTATTGTCAATGAAGCTGAAAAAAATTATATTTAAAGGAAATGAAATTAAAATAAAAAATGTTAAATAAAATTAAATAAAAAAGGATTACAACGGTACACAACGATATATAACGATTAATTTCAGAAATTCAATGCATAATTCGTTGAAATATTATTATTATTATTATTATTATTATTATTATTATTATTATTATTATTATTATTATTATTATTATTATTATTATTATTAATATTAAGTAACCTCTGGCGGTCGACTTTTCTCCTTTGCGGTAGCCGGAATTCTTTGCCAGTCAATTTGCCAAGTGGCTAGACGCGAGTTGCGTGTTAATGATTTTTTTTTCAATTTTTTTTTTTTTTTCTACCAACAAGAGCCCGGTGCAATTTTTGCATTCCAGCAGAACAAAGAGTACCGCCGTTTTTTCCTAATTACAGCGAAAACCGAGAGCGAAAAAGAAAAGATCGTAGAGGCAAGAAAAAAAAAGCCCGTCGACGTGCTTGAAAAGGTGAACATGTTAAGTGGAGATAGCGAAATTTTTTGAGGAAAAACAAAAAAAAAAAATTTTAATTCTAATGAGAAAAAGAGAAGAAGCCTGTATGAGGCGGCTTTGTGGAATAATTTGCCTTAAACAAAAGTTAGGTTTCCGGGAGATTTGTTGAACAATTGTATTTTTCATCAATTTGTTAATAACATTGTGAAATTACAATTGAAAAATTGATCAATATATATCAATGAAATAATTGAAAAAGTGATCGATAAATACCAATCAAGCAATTGAAACATTAATCGATAAATAACAGTCAAATAATTGAAAAATGATCCGATAAATATCAATCAAACTATTGAGAAATTGATCGATAAATACCAATCGAATAATTGAAAAATTGATCGATAAATACCAATCGAATAATTGAAAAATTGATCGACAAATATCAATCAAGTAATTCGATTTTTCCGAATAAATTTGATCGCTAAAGGGTTTAAGAAAAAAAAAAAAAAAAAGGAGGCTCGAAATAGTTTCCGGCAGAATCGAAGAAGATTTCTCGGATCTGTGTTCTCGCAAGGTTGACGAACCTATTCGTACTTGGCCGCGTACAACGAGCACAATGAAAATTTGATTAATAAATTTATGGCGCGATTCTGCCGTATGCAGCTCCGTCTGTCTGGCGAGACAGCGTCGACAGTGTCGCGCGAAGAATTTCACCGCGGCCGAGGGGGAAAGAAGCTTCCGGACCGCGGGGAACGCATCGCATCCTGGCAGTCTACCAACGATGTCAATGGCATTCGCGAACCCGCCGACGTCTTCGCTCTGATTCAAATGACTTCACGGAGAATTCAATTAAATTACGTCAAACAAATTTTAAAACAGTTAAGTACAATTTTATACATCCTCTGACGTTCTTTCCCTAAAAAAGTCTTTAAAAAAGCGTCGACAAAAAACCTGAAAAATTTATATGAAACTCGGAATCCTTCCGCTTTTAATACAAATTTTTTCTTTTTTTTTTTTTAACCCCGAAATTAATTCCACGAGCTTAAACAGCGCGTTTACCAGAAGAGCGATGAGGGCCATTTCGTGTGCTTGACGCGAGCGACGGAAGTCTCGAGCGTATTTTAGTCTGACGCGAAAAAATAAAATGAAAACGAGTAGAAATGCTTGGGAATGGAAAATAAAGGTAAAGCGACGGTAAAATCTTTGACATTTGACTCTCTGCTCTCAAGAGCGGCTAACAAAAAAAAACAAACAAAAACGAACGACAAAATTGCACTCACCTCCACGTGAGATTTGTGTACTGCCACTTTTGTCCGTGAATCGTGTATCTTCGATGACGCGTTCGCGTCCGTCTTGGATCCGGAAGGTCGGCGAGACCGCAACGTCGCGCGGTCATTAAATTTTTCGTCGCCTTGTCGATCTCACCCGTCACCGGTATGCCACCGTAACTCTGCAATCATTATCATAATCGTTATTATAATCGTTATTATAATCGTTATTATAATCGTTAGTATAATCGTTATTATAATCGTCATTAGAATCGTCATTAGAATCGTTATTAGAATCGTTATTAGAATCGTTATTAGAATCGTTATTAGAATCGTTATTAGAATCGTTATTAGAATCGTTATTAGAATCGTTATTAGAATCGTTATTAGAATCGTTATTAGAATCGTTATTAGAATCGTTATTAGAATCGTTAGTAGAATCCTTATTATAATCTTTATTAGAATCGTTATTAGAATCATTATTAGAATCGTTATTAAAATCGTTATTATTATTCATAAGGTTTTGTTTCGACACGATCGATATCAGCAGAAAAAAATCTATAAAATGTATACTTGGCGCAATTGTCGGTCGGTCATTTCTTTTTTTTCTTACAAATATACCGAAAACCAAAGCAAAGCTTAAAAAATCTTTTTCCACTTGTCATTTTGTTATTTTTAAAAATTCATTTCTACATTCGGTGAGACCTTAGAAATTGTGTATCGCGTATAGGCAACTTTTTTTTTTCCTTTTTTTTTTTTTTTTTGCTAGAAAGCAAAATCTCTTGGCGTATTGTAGTCCGACTCGAAAAATTCGATTACGATTGAAGCCGAGGGACTTAAAGTTCGGCTCACTGCGACGCCCGATCCGATCTCACAGCGTTACAAATGTATTTCCGACGGGGTTAGGAAATTTTATTTACTCAGTCGAACCGAAAATCGACCGACGAACCTATAACAAGAAACGCTCTGCCTCACTTTCCGATACAATTTAATGCAATTCAATAAACTCGGGATGGCATTTTTCTTTCCGTTTAATTTCCTCCGGCATTCGGTTAAGTAGTCTATCCGTCGTCGATCGTTCCGGCTCTTTGTCATTCATACCGTCGCGCGGTCGCCCCTTCGTATCTATGTGGTCGGTCTGGACGGGCAGCTCGGACGAGGCACGATTCTCATGCAAATCCCATCGGGAGCGCCTGGCAGCGAGAGGCGTGAGATCAGTTCCCGATGGGACATTTACGCCTCGAACCCGACCTCGACCGTTCTACCGTCTCAGCGTCCCGCGAGCCCATCTTGCCTACACTTGAAGTCCGGTTAAGATAGTTGTGTCGCGAAGACAATTCAAAGTCAGTGGCATAAACTTTTGAGACGTGGTAATTTAACTATCAAATTTTACTTGTGCGAACTCTCGAAAGCCTTTACCGGCGATTTGAACGAATAATTGGATCTTGAAATTCGGTCTTTTTACACGGCACTTACGGGAGAGCTGGCGACATTGATCGTCAAATCGAGAATTTACGCACTTGGACCAAAGACAGATAAAAAATTTTAAGCACTACGGACTCGCGAATCAATCGGAAATTCATGAGCAACAAAAGAAAATTAAGTCACCGGATTAATGTTCAATAGAACAAATGACGCCTCCCAACGTAATTGTCGTAAGAATGAAGTCAAATCCACACTAAACAAATAATCCGCCAACAAATCATCGGTTCGATCTAATTGCGAACATTTTCATAGATACTCTATTATTTTTTATAATATTATTGATGCAAAGTACCACATGTAAGTAATTTGTTGTCATATATACGCATAGCTGCATTAAGGGGACGTTGGAGCTGTTTTCTTTTTTCCGTTTTTTTTGTTGTGCTTTGCCTGTTTTACCGACGGAACTGGACTATTTTTTAGTGCCGACTTGGCCATTGTTAAGGGCAAGCTGGAGCTTCCTGTTTTATAGAGCGAAATAGTTTTTCAACTTTTATAAGGAAGAAATATGAAATTTCATTCGTTCATTCATGTAACAAAGATCTGTTAATATTAAAAGAAAAAAAAAGAAGCGGAAGACGATCGATCAATCCACTTCGCGGATAATCCGCTTCTACTTCAGCGGCTAATCGGGCTTCTACTGTACCTTGGGGAGAGCTTAGGACGTTCTCTCTTTACCTATCTGCTGTTTCTCCATCACTCAACGAGCCAAAGATCATACAGAGCGATAAGATCGGATGGAATTTCGTCTTATGGGTCTCTTGAATTATTCCCAGTTGGCCCCACACCGAAACACACATACACACACCGAAAGAGATAGGTGTGGTGACGACGACGGACACGGAGGGCACGTGAAATTTGATAGTTTCCACAGAGACGTCTACATCGGGTTTTGAAGTTTCGGCGACTCACGCGAGCAAAGTCTGCCGAGGCAGGAACGAAGGCCGAAAGAATGTTTGGATGTGTGTATTATAATTTGCAAACATAGTACATATCGATGGCTTTATTTCCCGCATCACCCCGTATCTATCGTTATGCCGGCACTCTAGACATTACGGGATTTAAGGCGGCGCGACTTTAGCCGCTCGAGGACTTTAGCCGTTCCGGGATTTTAGCCACTTCGGTACTTTAGCTGCTCCGGTACTTTAGCCATTGTGGGACTTTAACCGCTCCAAGACGTTAGCCATTCCGCGACTGTAGTCAGACCGTGAGTTCAGACACTCTCGTACTTCAGCCGCTCCGGGGCTTTATCCACGATTAGGCGTCGAACTCGTCGAACGATAATTTGAAAGTCAATGTGACTTTCTTGTATTGTGTACAAAAGAATTCGAAGAAAAAACATCGTGGATCGGTTTGAATCGTGCGAGTCGAAAATAGATTTCTGATTTCTCGAGATTTAAAAAAAAACCGATCGGTTGGATCTTTTCTCGATTCTTGCGACGAAAATTTGCAACTACCCAATTCCGCTTACCTGCAAGTTCCTGATGGCTGTGCGCAGTTGATCGTCGGTCCTGAGGTTACCCGTTTCACGGTCGCTCTCAGGCAGGTATCCAAACTGCATGAGATAATTTTGCTGTAACAGAAAAAAGATAAGCAAAATTAACATCACTTTTTCATAAGTATTTCGGTTTTTTCGGGATCGATACGAATCTCTGCGGCAACGTAATACGTAAGCTTATGCAAATGTGCACACATTTGCATGAGTCGCACATAGCAACATACGGAACTACTCAGAGATAAAGTTTCCAACTTTTGACTTCTCGATTCCATTAAAGAAAAAAAACTTTCAGATTGAAAAACGTCTCGGTTAAACTTTTTACGATCATTTACATTGCGGCGAATTATAGCAATTATAGAGGTTATAGAAATTATAGAAGTTATTGAAATTATTAAAATTATTAAATTGCCTGCATTATTAAATTTATTAAAATTATTCTTAAAAAACTTCAACATTTGCATGAGTTGCAAATAGTCGCATAGAGAGCTCCTGAGAGATAAAGTCTCGAAGTTTCGACACCCACATTCCATTAAAAAAAAGAGAGAAAAAACTTTCGGATTGAAAAGCGTGTCGGTTGAACTTTTCACACAAACAGTTACACTGCGATGAATCTTCGGGATTCCTGTCCCGCTAGCTATCGCTTCGCAAACTTTTGAAACTTTTGTCGAACGCGCCAACTTCTCTCGATCCTAATGAAAACGAAACGGAAAGAAAAATAATAATAATATCCCACTCAAACTTTGCACCGGTCGTCGAGAAATATTCTCACTGGAAGTTCGACATTCGATGAGAAAAAAAAAAAAACTATCAAACCGGTATCTGAGATGAATAATTTAATATCCTTTCCTAAAAACCGTTAGCCCGTCGTTGCGGTAACGCCTCATTAATTAACCGGTGAATAAACATTTCAGTAAATTTCCAGTCTTATTATTCGAACGATCCGCAAACGGGTTTAATTTTCGAAGTCGTTGACTTGCGCTTGTAATCCGAAAATAGCGCTATTTTTTTTTTTTTTTTAATAAAAATGAAAATAATATAATTTACAAGTGCATTTATTTATTACAAAGGCAAGTTGCGATCGGTGAAACGAAAATACATTACTCAGAAAAAAAAAGAACTAAATTTTACAGGTGAAATCCACTCGAGATATTTTTTCAATTGTAATTCCAATACATTATTATTTTTATGTATTTGCATTGATAGAATATGACTATATTATTATTGTTTATATTATATATTATATATTATGTTTTCATCACAATTCTGCATGAAATTTAAGACACAAGTTTTCCGAATAAAAACTTTCGCTCCGGTAAACTAAAATTAACATTTTTATTAAACAGTGCGTATGCGTGTATTATCGAATTATGAGCGACGAGGACGTTGGCAAAGCGCGTCGTACTTACGACGGAGAGAAGCTCGCTTATATCTGGAGGACGCCTATTCGGAAGCGATCGATTATGCCAAGGGGCGGAGGGGCCAGGGAAGGGGCGGATTCTGTTTACTTCTCGAAGGAGCTTTCCCGCTTGCCCTCTGCCTGTCCCGGCGGACCGATCGAGCTCCGTCTCTCGACGCAACCGTTGCTATCCATACCAACACTCTCAGTATAATACATTGCGTGCTACTGGCGCTTAAAGCAGTACTTGCACATTAACTAGTCAAATGACAGTTGTATTATGGACATTTTTATGCGTCGCTATTTAAGTTTCGAAAAAAATAGTATTAATGTTGAATATGTCGGGTTATGCCGGGGTATGTTCAATATATTCGATATATTCGATATGTTCGATATGTTCAATATGTTCGATATGTTCGATATGTTCGATATGTTCGATATGTTCGATATGTTCGATATGTTCGATATGTTCGATATGTTCGATATGTTCGATATGTTCGATATGTTCGATATGCTCGATATATTTTTTTAATAAAAAAAAAACATTAATTCCATGCAGTAGTTACAAAAACAATTTTTTTTTTTATTCATCGGAAAAGAACCCAGTGAGTGCCGTCAAAGAGTCGACGGGAGTTTACACAGCCTTAAGAGGTTCATTGACTGTTCGCTCGATTCGCGCTCGCGAATTGAATTACCTTTTGTGAATGAAATTGAATTGAATTTATAGCGAAACGATAACTTAACGTCGGAGGGAGAGCGAGAGATTTGCGGAATTCGTTAGTTTCATGAATTGTGTATAAGAAATTTCGTGATAAGGCAAGTACTGTCAGGACGCGGACGAAAAAAAAAGAAGTTTAACAGTCCTCGGGCTCGTTAACTCGTCTCAATTCGAGCCACTTTATACGTCAGCGTCGATTAAGGCTTCTGCGCGACGGAGGAACCCGGGCCTCGCGGTCAACGTCAGCCATAAGCTGACTAACCGACCGCAGTACTTTTGCACTCGCGACATATTAATAATTGAATACTTTTCCTCGTTACGCGAGGCGCGCGCGACGCGGACCTCGGACGTGACCCTCCGACTCACTTTCCAACCGGCTAATCGTCGCTTCGTTACCGACCGAGCCTGTAACTGCACAATGGAATATCGCACGTATTTTTTTTTTTTTCGTCCGCACTCTCTCGGTACCAATTTCTTCAATTTAATACTCATAATTTATATTAATATAATGTTGTATATATATATTTTGGAAAATTGTGGATTCGGTTTGTTGGTTTCGATGTTTGCCCCCCCCCCCCCCCCCCAAACTGAGCCCGCTTTCGGAGAAGCTAAAAGATAATGTTAACAGTAATATTAACACATATATATACATCTTAATATAATGAATAGAAGATAGTTATAGAATGGCTGAAGTAATTCGGTCGATGGCCAATTGGCAATATGCATACGTGATAAGATTTAAGTTTGTAAGGTGTAAAAAATTGCATTGTATTGTTATGTTTTATCAATAAATCCACCACTACTGCTAGTGACAGAAATATGTAAATTAAATATACATCACAATTGTAATTTGTATATCATGTAAATATTACAAAATATGGTAACAATATTGTAACGCAACTGACGATAATAAAAACAATAATAATGATAATAATAATTTTTATAAAAAAAAACAAATGTCCATCATGGCATCCGCTCGCTGCATTTTATTTCCGATCGAGACCGTTTTGCAGAGCCATCGCTTCTTTGACGGCTCCCCGCTGTTTTCTTTTTAACGACAGGCCGAGAGGCGCACCGGGTTGAGCGTGGCGCTATCGCTTTGGTAATAAATCGACTCGGGGCGCTAAAAGAGCGGATGTGGAAAAAAAACCTTAATGAAAAATAAAAATAAAAATCCAACGAAGAAAAACGCGAAAAACGGTACCGAACGAGCAGCCGCGACGGTCGAGGGAGGGGCAAGGGCGGGGGTGGGGGGAGAGAGGTCGTTCAGCGGTAGTTCGGAAAACCGCGCTGCGCCGTTACCGGCAATCGATGAATGGAACGGAGTACTGCTCTCGGCGGGAACGAAAATGAGCGAAGGAAAAAAAAGAAAAAAGAAAAAAGAAGATTAAATTCCACGAGTGAAGACTGCGAAATTGGTGCAACCGGAAAATCCCTGAATAGCGGTATCCGCTCGTTCGTTCTTTCACCTTCTTTTTCTTCTGCTTTTTCGTTTTTTTTTCTCTCCCTTTTTCAGGGAGTTTCAATGCGGATACAAATCAGCCTTCGAGGGAGCTTCCACGAGACAATCGGGCACACGTCCCTTTAATCCGCCCATACGGGACGTTCTGCGTCACGTCGGTAGTTGAAAATTGCAAGCGACCTACTGAGAATCTTATTGATCGTCGCTTTAATTTTTACTCGACGTTAGGCCGGGAGTGAAATTGATTGTCATTGCTAATTGTTACGATTGTTGCCACAAGACGATTTTTGACACAGGACGATTTTTGCCACAAGAAGATTTTTGCCACAAGAAGATTTTTGCCACAAGAAGATTTTTGCCACAAGACGATTATGGCTATTGCTATTGCATGTCTTTTGAGGTGCAAAGGTCCAGCACCATCGGGCCAGTCAAGCTCGAAGAATGCGCTTAAACGATTTCTCCCCGGTTAGACATTCGAGTGTCCCACCGGTGCGTCATGAACACGAGATAGCACTCTGCTCTACAGAGTTACTTTACCATCGACAATTGAATCGAGATTCAATAATAGATAAAAAAAAATGTAATTGCGAATTTCCGTCGTTGAGATTAATCGTCTCGAGAAAAGTGTTAATTGTAAAATAAAATAAAAAAATAACTTTTTAGGAATTTTCGACGCAAACTGGGAAAGCATAATACCCGATTCGGGGTGACTGTGTGTAAATGGGTATGTTCGAATATTTTGGCACGATTTTCGAGGCCCGAACGGGAACACGCTCGCGGGATAAAGGAATAAAGAGCAGGAAGGCAACGAGCCCAGCGGGAAACGTCGACTGCATAAAGGGCGGCTAGAAAATGCTGTTTATGAATTATGTACACCGTTCCGAAATCGGACCATCGCTCGAACCTTTTCGATTCCAAAGACCGGTACAAAATTTAAAAAATGTCCACCTCCGTTTTTGATGGAATTTTTTTTTTTTTTTTTTTTTTTTCAGAACATAATTTAGCTTTCAACAAAAACAACGTTTCATTTTATTTAGCTTTTAACAATCAACGTTTTCTCGCGCACTCCTTAAAAAAAAAAAAAAGTACCAAAATTTACTTCGCACTTCGAGCGTACCCAAAAAAAATGGTCAACATTTTTACTCTTCGATGACTTTTCTTTTTTTCTGAAATTCCAAAAAAAAAATAATAATTTCCCATTTTTCCCCAACATTCCCAAAATCGCTAAAAATCTATCCTTCATTTTTTTCTTCTCCTACAGCCCAAAAAAAAAAACCTTATTTTGCCATATTCGGAGAAAAAAAATTGCTCATTGCTCATTTATTGCGAAATACGAAAAATTACGATCCGTAGAAAGTTCTTTTCACTCGCACACTTCTGCATCCATAAAAGGTGAAAACAGTGGCGCAGGTCGTCGGTGCGTATCGAGATAGAGTGGAACGGCGTTGGTATCGGCGTGTGCATTGAGCCGGCACGAGGGAGAGAAGTGTTGGTGTTTTGCTCGAGGGGGGGAAGCACAATGGAACAACGCGAGCCGGCCAGCGAGCAGCGAGAGGCGAGTCGACGGAAGAGATGACCAAACACGGTCTAAAACGAGACGACAGACCGGAGGGTCGCCCCTCGTTCGCAGGATATTTTTTTTATTTTTTTTTTATTTTTCGTTCCTTCGGCCGCCGAGATCGCTAAACTTCCTCGGCGGAGTCGCGGAGCGCCGTGAGGTTGGCACGTGCGCTTCGGATTTCTGCGGACCCGACCGGATCTCCCGGCAGTTGTTAAATTTATTGGCCCTCGAGAAACGCAGGTTTCTAATTTTTAACCTCGAAGAAATTGAGAACAATTACCGTTGTCCATTAATTTATTAAATTAAAGCGATGTGAAAATCAACGTGGCTGACGATGTGTCGACTTGATTTCGAGCTCGAGTGGACACTTGATTTTGTTCTCCGGTAGAAACTCAGGCTCGAACTTTATTTCATACATGAATTCAAACTTTATTTCATGCTCAAGTACAAACTCGATTTCAGGCTTGAGTTCAACCTTGTTTTCACGCTTAAGTTCAAACTTGATTTCGTGATTAAGTCCAAAGTTGATTTCATGCTTGAGTTCAAACTTGATTACAGGCTTAAGTTTAACCTCGATTTCATGCTCAAAATCAAATTTGATTTTACAGTTATGTTCAAACAGACAGTCCAAACTTAAGCTCCAATTTCAGTTCACATTTTAATTTAACTCACATCTAAGTTTACACTCAAGTTCAAACGTAATTCCATCCCTAAGTGTAAACTTGATTTCTTGCTCAAGTTCTAGCTCAAGTTCAGATGAATCTTTTATTCCGACGTTCGAACTTAAGCTCGACCTTGATTCCGTCTTTAAGATCAAATTCAACTTCGAACTTGATTTCATGATCAAATTAAACCTAAAGTTCGACCGTGATTTTATAGTGTAGTTGAAACTCAAGTTTGAACCCAAAAGATTTTCAATTAGACTTTGTCATGACAAACGCAGGAACATATATACATATATACATATATAAAAAAGAATGACTTCCGCGTTCTACGGTGAAAGACGCACGCAAAGAATCCGTGCACGTCGGATGCTGTGACTAACCTCGCGATGGGCCAGAGGCGTTCTTGTCGAGTTATCGAGCCGCAAGGACGTCCCCACTTGGGCCACTCCGCGATATGCATTGGTTAGCGAAGACAGGAAGCGGGTTCAGCGAGATCAAGTGGAACGTTCGGATCTGTCCTATTCTCATTTGACGACGATTGTCGTCAAACGAGCCAGCTGTGCGCGGGCGCGAGAGAGCTGCCGCACCGTCGATGGCAGAGGAAACAACGGGCGACGAGTATACGAGAGTCTGGTTAATTTTTTACCGCCGCTACCGTCTCGCTACTCCGCCAGCGTGCCGAGTCCTCGATGCAGGCTGGAGACACGCGCCGGCCACATCAAAGAGCTTCCTCTCCTCGGGCATTCCATTCGCGCCTTCCCTTCTCTTCATTCAACGTCGCCCTTCCGCTCTCTCTCTCTCCCTCTCTCTCTCTCTCTCTCTCTCTCTCTCTCTCTCTCTCTCTTCTCTCTCTCTCTCACCGCTATCCATTGCGTTCTCAAATTCGTAGTTGAGTCGGCGAAGCGATTTTTTTTATTTATTTTTTAAGTGAAAAGAATAATGGAAATTTCGGATTTTTAATTGATAAATGAAAATTCGAAACAGTATTTTATTGTATGTACATTAATATTAATATTAATCGCAGCCTTTCGTTTTTACATTCGTGGTCTCGTAGGCGAAGAGATTTTTTTTATTTATTTTAAAAGTGAAGAGAATAATGGACATTCAGGATTTTTTAATTAATAAATGAAAATTTAATCCAACATAATGTATTTTATTATTTTTGTTTAACCCTCTTTTCGCAATTATAAATAAATGGAAAAAAGAAAAATGGCACGTGAGAGCGCGACAGCTCGGGATGTTTGAAACGTGAGTCCGCAGCAGCTGCGACTCGTTCCGCGATGTAGCTTTTATTCCGGCTTTAATGGAACTATGTTGAAATCGGACGTTTAGCCTTCACCGATTTTACAAACTTTGTTTGTCGATAATAGCCATTCAATCAATGTTTTTTTTTTTATTTTCTTGAAATTAGCGTTATTATTTTGCGAGCGAGATTATTTTGCTTGCCTCTTTTCGATGAAACTAGAGTTTTTTTGTTTTTTTTTATGGAATCGGTTGGGTTTCCGAGAAAAATGTATAAGACCTTTTTCATAGACAATTTTGTCCTCTAGAAAAAAAGTTCCTATACACATAATCCGTCAGAGGACGCGTTACAGCAAATATCACTAGTCAAAGTGGCAAAGTAAAAAAAAAAATCCCAACGTCCGCAACAAACTGCCGATTTTCGTAAGATCAGCTGCACGTACGAGAAAAGTGCACAAGACCTTTCTGGTAGAGAATTGTGTCCTCTTCAAAAAAGCTCGTGTGCACATAAGTCGTCGGACGACGCGTTATCGAAAAAATCGCGAAAGTAGCTGAATGGATACGATAAATCAAATTTTATGGAAGGAAGAATTCTTACCATCCATATCCCTCAATATAAAGGAACTCGATATCTCTTCGCTCTATGGGATATTCGAAGGCGAGCACATTCCCGAGTTATCGTGATTGATAGTTCGATCAAGCAACGACGCTATACCGTGAGATATTCGAGCTGCGATGACGAACGAGCGCAGCACCCGGTTCTGCCGCAACAGCTCTGCAATATGTATCTACGGCACATATGTACATATGCAAGTATAGACACATATACATACATGTAAGCATGTACATGTATACATATATACCAAAGCTGGGCAAAGTACCGAAGAATATTTCAAGTACAAAGTACAAAGTACAAAGTGCAAAGTGCAAAGTACAAGGTACAAAGTACTAAATATCAAGTATCAATCAGAGTTGGGCAATACTTAAAGTGCATGAGTACATATTTCGCACTTAAAGTACGTTCTTAGAGTATCAAAGCACATTTCGGTATTATTAAGTACTAAGACCAAAGTACTTGTACAATTTTGAGCATAGCTTCGCTCTTCGAGGAAGTTATGCTCAAAATTTTAATAAATGAAGAAACCATGTGCAAATTACTTTGCGCGTCCTTCGTAACGTAAAAAAAATATGTCGGTCTTATTAAATTATTTTACTCCCAACCCAATATTTTCCATTTAAATCTCAAAAATAGGATTTGTGATGCATAAAATCGAAACCCTTCTCGGCCACTGTACGAGATTCATACGTCCCAGATTTAGTTGTCACACATCGAGTCGACCTCCACTCATTTCCCTAAGGTTCAGTCGTCGTAGTTCAATCAATTAGTCTGTTACCAAGGATTGGAAACGAAGAGTTTGGACGTTTCGGAAAAATTTTGGCCCCGAACGGGGCCCACTGATTTGAAAATTCCTGATTTGAAAAGACGAAAAAGTACTTTGAATGCAGAAATTACTTTGTACTTGAAGTCCTTGCGGTATTTAGTACTTAGTACTTTGAGTACTTTTCGGTACTTTGCCACGCTCGCCGCTACATATGTGTATGTATATGCATATGTGTATATATGTATTTATCGATATGCACGGTATAAATTGACCGGTGAGAAGTGCGATTCGATAAATCCTACAGTTATATCGCAATGCTGCGTTACAACCGCAGGCGTACAATTCGATTTCTGGGACAACTGGATGCGATTTGCGATAGCAGTGTCATGCAAATGCGAGGCGTCAATCCGCGCTCCATTCGGATGAATCCCTCGTTCGTCTATCGCCGGGAACCGCACGAAACTGCGGCAAACTAAAGAACTCTATATACATCCCGCACGGGCGAATCCGCGCCAACTACGACGGAAATTCACCTTCGACCTCCGCATTTAAAAATATAAAAGGCACACGAATTTTATTTTTTTAACATCCGATCCAAGATTTTCGACATTTTTATTTCACACTCAAAAATGATGTCTAATTATTTTTTTTTTTTTTTTTTTTTTTGGGACAACCCAAAAAATGTATATGTATACGGGACATTCCACGTCATTTCGACGTGGAATGTCCCTTCATATCTTCGATTGGGCACGCGATTTTTTATATTACTGAACTAACTCTCCGAAGCACTCAGATTTTTTATTAGGTTTTTCGAAACTGTCTACGAATATTTATATTAAAAAATGAACTTAGATTTTTTGTAATCATATTAAAATTCATATAAAAAACCATCCAAAGAACCGAGCTCAATCCGAGAGGTGAAGTGTTAGACCCAGGTCGAAACAACGCGAAAAACCCCTCACACGAAAATCCACATTCAACATTTTTTTAATCTCACCGAAAAAAAAAACACCAAACCTTTTTTTGGATTCGGAATAAAATTGCAAAAAAAAAAAAATCGTTTCAGAGGTCGTTCGACTCGACATCGAAGGTCCCATAGCAGAGTGCGGTATGCACAGTTTGTAGATAAAGGCAGCCAGATACGCGTATATAGATTCGTCGAAACCCGCGGAATCGGAGCTTCGGCTGTATCGCTGCGGCGAAGGTGGAGGATTGACCGGCCGATGGGGAGAGGGGGGGGGGGGGTCTGACCGACCCCGTTATTTATATACGCAGAACGTGTCGCCCGAGGGAGAGCTCGTTATCGGCGTTGAACGATCGTTGCAGCGATCGCGACACCCGACGAATTTGCATTTCGATTGTCGGTATACGTACCGATAGAATATAGACGGATGAGCGGACAAACGAATACCGACAAACAAAACGAGCGAGCGGACATAGCGAGGCGGGCTTGGGGCTTCCGGAATGCAACGGCGTCAACGATTACCCCGCCACGGAAAACACTGACATATTATTCGAGGTATATTGACTGTGAACCAGACACTACTAAACTGTTATTATTATTATTATTATCATAAATAATAATGTGCCTCACTTCCGGTTTGAAAATTTCATCTTTCGACCGGAAATGCGTCACTTCTGGTTTGAAAATAACATTTGTCGATTGGAAACGCCTCACTTCCGGTTTGAAAATGTCATTTTTTTTTTTTCGACCTTGAAAATCTACTTCCCCAACCGGAAGTAACGACATACCGGAAATGCGTTCGTTTACGGTTTGAAAATATAATTTTTTCGGCGGGAAGTGATATATCTCCGGAACGACGTCACTTCCGGTAAAAGTTAAAGGGCCAACGACGAGATAAGGAAGCAAAGAGACTGGAATTCCACAGCAGGAGTGTCGCTTTAAGCGTCGAAAGATACCTCGAAACGAACGAAGAACGAAGGAATGTTGAGAACGAGAAGAAGAAGAGTCGAGAACGGAAACTGTAAAGGAAATAAGGTTGCAAGGTTGACGATAAAGGCGTCGAGCCGGTAACATCCAATATCCTTGGCCGTGCTCAGTGGCCCCTGCGAGCTTATCTCGGCTTGTCTTTCCCTCTGCTTGACCTGGAAGCTGGTACCCGTGTATAGTCGCTAGACGCCTCGATAAAACTCAATTACCCTCGCTCACCGAGGGCAAAATAAAAAAATTAGAGGCTGCATATCTGCACCGCCGTTGCACATTTTCTGCGACCCTCTTATTGTCATTGCTTTAACGGTTTTATCAGGATTTTCTTGTCACCCGCTTTCTGGGCTTATTTTGTAACTGCACGAACGGCCGTGTAATTCTACGCCGAATGGATGTAAGGTCAATGTCGGGCGAGGAAAAAATTTGAAAAAAAAAAATCCGTACAAACGCACCAATCGTTTGAGGATTTCCGAACAATTTTATATAGATAGATAATTTCGATAGACAGATAGATAGTTTAAATTTGTCATGTTTTATCGGATCGTTAGAACGATAATGTTCTTTAATTGGCGGAGACGCGCGATACCTTTTGAAAATTCAAAACAAATTATTCTTTCTAAATGAAATGTTGTAAACAATTTGAAAAAAAAAATCACAAATTTACATGCCAACGTTTCGAGAATATCGTAAAAATTTTGCAATATTTCATCGCTCCGATTCGACGATACGGCACTTTAACGAAGTAGTCAAAACACCATTAAGAATTGTTTGACAATTTATTCCTTCGAAAGAAAATGTAAAAAAAAAAAAATCACAAATTTACATACCAATGTTTCGAACATATCCCAAAAATTTTGCAATATTTTATCGTGCCGTTGCTGAAAGCTTGGCACTTTGATTTATCGCCGGCAGACACGACTTCGTGCATCGAATTTAACGTCGAATAAAAAAAAAAGGAATACCGAACTAACGTCCTTCGAACACAAATAAGAATCGACCAACTGCGGATGCACTGACTCGTTATACCGAGAATCGACGAAAAAAGAAAAGGGAACGGTACAATGCACGGATAGAGACGGAGGAAGCGGGTAGGAGGAAGAAGAGACGAGACTCCCAGACTTTCGCGCCCGTTGCCACTGTGTTAGCGCGGTATTAGTATTCGGAGAACGAAAATTACGTGGGCGAGCATCCGGCGCCGGAAGTGAGCCCCGGGTCGCGCGTGCCCCCGGAAACGGCGATTAGACCGCTGTCGAGAAAGGCAGATCTAAAAAAAAAAAAAAAAAAAAAATGAAAGAAAACTCGTGTCTTTTGTCGTATAATTGAAAACTGCTCCGAAGCTTAGAAACAGCGAAATTGTTGCCACTCGACTTCGATTAAATAGAAACAGTGTTTCTTTTTTTATTGCACTAAAAATGATGTTTTACATTGTGATAAAAAATCAAAATTTGTATTTCGATTGGTCGTTATTATTATTATTATAACAATAATTTTATATAGATAGATAGAAACAATTTGAGGAAATAAAAAATCTGTCTTCGCCATAAAATACACGACTTTTTCATAAAAAAACAAAAAAATCTCTTTATGTACCTTAAACTTTCGACTCGTAAACCCTTGGGAAATTTTCCACTATCTCAACGTTCCTTTATCGTCGTTTCTTTACTGTCTCGATGACAGCTATAAAATGGGTTTATGCAGATCGGAGCTATCGTGTCGCCGTGTCGGTGACGCTCCGATGGGAATCGATCGTGGTCGTCCTGTCCAAGATCGCTAAGAGAGCTCGGAAAAATCGGTTTATCGACACTCGAAGAACAGCTGTTTCTCGACCGGACGATATTTTTGTATGAAACTTTTTTTCACATCGACGAATCGTCCAAAAATCTATTTAAATAAAAGATATTTAAAATATATTGAAAATATATCAAAGATATATCGCGTCAAATCAAAACAACGAAGTGCAGAATAATTTTTGTTCACGAAAATATATAGTTATTGCGAAAAATTGATAATCCTTTAATTGCTAAATGAATATTCAATTCCGATCATTATACAATTGAAAAGTATATAATATATCAAATATGTTTTATATATTGTAAATTTATTTTAAATATATCTTCAATACATATTGAATATATATATATATATATATATATAGAGGGAAAATTGAAATTTGTGTAGAAAATGACTGATGAATTTCGAAATAGACGGAAATGTAATAGCCTCCCTCTATTGACCTCTGTAGTAGTAAACAGCTGTGGGCATAGTGCAGGTGCAGCGGCTCTATAATGACGGTATACAGGGCCTCGTGTTCCTGGCAGCGGAGGCATAGCATCCAGCGCAGAGATACCGGGTAAACAGGAGATAGCAGTGATTGAGATACCGGAGAGAATTGTGCGTAATGGGAGAGGCTTACGATAATGCAACGCGATCCCCCCTCCATCCGTTCGTCCCAGGGCTGACAATGCCGCATTTGCCCCAAATTACGCAATTGTTTTTAATTTCGTAAATTATCGAGAAAAAAAATATAACGAAAATTATCAATCTTATCCTGCAGAGTAATCAAAAAACGATGCAAAAAAAAAATTAATTCAATAAAATATTAATAAAATATTATAATATTGTATAAATATACTGTAATATATAAATATTATATAAATGAAAAAAATATTGTTGCTGCTACGTCACGAGTAATCGAAAAAAAAAAAAAAAAAAACATTTTTTTTTTAAATTAATTGGATACGTCAGTGCGTGATTGACGTTTTTGCAAACCGATGTTGAAAGGAGGAAGTCGCTAATTGGTGACTTTCCGCAATTCGCGTCTATCGCACGTCCGTAAAACATGACGAGGTAGTAATTGCTTCGATGATCTTCGCGGTTGGGAAAAAACGCGACGAATTCGCGTCCGCGAATCGATTGCTCAATGTTTGTGATTCATTTTTTTTTTCTTCCATCCTTCCTTTCATTATCGAGCCAAGTTCGCGACCTTCAATTTTCAATTAACTCCCGACTGTCCTCCGGGCAAAAGACTGGAATTTTGCGTTTCACTAAGATGACTGACTTTGGAGTTTTCTCGAAGTCACCATTTTTTGTCGAATCGACAAAATATTACTCAACCAACATTGGCATACGGACGGTAGAATAAAAAAAAAAAAAAAAACATCAAATAAAATAAAACTAGAACTTAAAAAAAAATTCCCGACTGCAAAAAAATCGAACAAAAAGGTTGAAATAATTAACCATTAAAAAATGGTTAATAAATCTCCCGGATTTCCGCAACCAAAAAAAAAAAAAAATATCGACGATTCAGTAATTCGGAAATGAAAAGAAATGAAATCCCGCGAAATGAGAGACGGATAAAAATAGAGGTAAATAAAGGAAACGAGGAGGATTTAAAACACTCGAACGAGTTTGTCTAATCCGCCCGAAACGATGAATCATTGTCGCTCCGTTGCGGCCAACAAACAAAATAAACATCCGGAAAAAAAAAATCAACGAAACGGCAAGCGGCTGACATATTATCAGTGGGCGAGAGGAGCCTGAAGCGTTAACGTTCGACGTACAACGGTCTAGTATATGTGTTGTGTTACGCGGATGAGTGAACGAGACCGAGCGCACAATTGGACGCTGGCATCAAACTTGAGGAAAAAGTACAAAAAAAAACAAAAAATCGAATGCAGTCGAGCTCCACAGCTCGAGCCATTTCGCTTCGGGAGACTTCAACGAACGGTTCTCGGTTTAATTAATCGATCGCCCGCTCCGCCGGCGGCGCCGCTATCTTTTTTGTCGTCGGATCATTCGTCGAATCAAAAAAAAAAATTTTAAATGATACTCTGCGTGAAATTTCATTTTATTGACATTCGTATATTATTATTATTATTTTTATTATTATTTTATACATTCATATAAAATTAAAATAATATAATATAAAATATATTATATTATATATATATATTATATAAAATTCATATAAGAAATTAAATGAGGAACTAAAGGAAAATTATTTTTATTTCAACATTTTTCGGTTCGAAGATAAAAAAAAGAACAGCTCTCGTATTTAATGGTTACTCTTTTTTTTAATATCTTCGAATCGAATAATTATGAAATTGAAAAAAATTATTTCATTCAAAGGATTTTATACATTTTTTGGAAAAAGTCTTTTTTTTTCTACATTTCCTAAAAACGCTTCGTAGCGTCGCACTTTACCGTAAGAGTATTATTTAAAAAAGAAAAAATTTAATTGATATTTGGTGTTAAACTTTATTTTTTTTTGTTATTGTATATAATAATCGTCATTGTATATAACCAAAAGAGCTGATAATTTGTTTTTGTTATCTTCGTCGAATCGAAAAATTTTTAATAAAAAAAAAATGTATTTTTCTCAAAATATTTATGTATTTATTTTGGAAAAGTCTTTTTCACTTTTTCAGACGGTCTTGCACGAGTTCCGGAAGCTGACTATCGAGCGAATTTTCTAAAAATGCGTCACCGCATCCCACTTTGCTATAAGAGTATTCAAAAAAAAAAAAAAAAAATGGTCTGACTCATCGCAAGATCTCTGCTAAACGCAGGCGGCGTTGTCCCGACGTGCGCGAGTATCGCGAGCACGTGGAGCACTTCTCCTGTTTCGTCCCAGTTCGGTACACACACGTTGATCTTGCCAGTGTTATTCTTAAAAAAAATAAAGAAATAACTAAAAATCGAGGGATGTTCCGTGGGCGATTCGCGTGAAATCGCGAAATATTGCCGCGCGACTCATCGCTAAAGCTCGAGGTCGGTGTCTCGAGAGAAAATATTCTACTAGACGCCTAGCCACATCAACGCAATAAATAACGCGAAAAAAAAAAAACAAAATGAGTTGAATTCGAAAAAAAAAAAAATTGAGCTATAAATATATATTTTTATATATGTTATTTATAGAATTGGGAAACGATAAATTTGAAAAAGTCGAGCAATAAATTCGAGGAGCGACGCCCAAGATTTAGGGGAGATTACAAAATCACGGTTTGGATCACCGATCGAAAAAACGGAAGGAACCAATCGATTTTTTTTTTTTTTTTTTTTTTTATTTACATATGAAAAAAAAATTGAAAATTGCAGCTTTTAAATACTCAAAAGTGCCGAGACTTGACCTATTTATCTTCCCTATTATCGTGCTTGGCCCGTATAATAAGGACCAATTATTAAAAATTAAAAGAAATTTATTTTTATTTATGTTTATTGTCCGGCGTAAATTTAATTTTTATCATCCAACAATTTTAAATGATCAATAAATACGCCATAAAACTTCGAGCAGCGCGTTAATAAAAATAAGGATAAAAAATCAGCAATCGACTTCTAATTCGGCTGATTTAAAAAAATATATTAATTATTATCTAATCAATTATTAGTTATTTTTTTAATAATGACTATTCAAAACGAAACAAAAATTCGTTATCATTTTCTTGTTGTCCGGCCTGAAATATGATGATTTGTTTCTTTCGATCATTCTAAATGATTAATGCAAATTAAATTTTTAAAAAAGTAATAAACAATCGGCATGTAATTCGGCTGATTTTTTTTTTTTTTTTTTTCATCTTCGTTGGGAATGTCCAGAACGGTGAAAGTTTCTTTGTAATTAGACGTGGAACAAGTGAGTTTCATTGATGGGACGCGCAACGGTTGAGCGACGTCGCGTCTTGAACCGGCGCCAATCAACCAAACAACGCTCTCCTTGTACACCAACTTGGGCCGTTTTTCCCTTCTTTCTCACACATCGGGAATATGTATTTTTAGTGAAGCTCGACGGTTTCGCCGTCCCGTCATCGCGCGGGCGCGTACATTCTTGGCGGACGCATCGACGAAAAAAAAAAAAAAAAAAAAAAAAATCATCTTGGCCCTCTGCGGCGAACACAGACGACGCCCTTGTCCCACGAAAACGGGTGCATTGACTCGCTCAACATCGCGATCCGATACAAAAATTGACCACTCACATATACATATATTTTTTTTGTTTTCCAATTAATTATCGACTCGATGTCAATTGATTCATTTTTATTAATAAATATTAATTATTAATAAACACAAAAATAAATAGTACAATTATGATTATATTTAATGTAATATATATTATATTATAGTTATATAATATTGATATAATATTAATTATTAATAAGCACAAAAATAAGTAAATAGTATATGGGACATTCCATAGCGATTCGACCCAGGTCGAACCCCCGACTTTGTTGACTTTTTTTTACTGTTCACTGTTGTTGACTTTTTTTATATTAAAGTTAATTCAAATTTATTGTCGACAAAAAAAAATTAATAAAAAAAAAGTTTATTAATTTGTTTTATTATTATATTTCCACCGAGTGTGTATGGTAACTGTGGAGCTGCGCTAGTCATCGTCGTGCGACACTTGACTCCTTTTGGGTTCGCTGGAATGACAAAATTCAACGATCTCCCACTGTCTCGCTCCCCTCTCATTCATCTGACTCCCGCCCCCCCCCCCGTCCCCCCCCCCCACGCCGGCTCGTCTGGCTCCCGCCTGAGGACACCGAGTATAACCAAAATTCTCCGTAACAATCGCGTCACTCCTGCTCGCCAATCGAGCATGTCTTTTGCTCTCGTTAATCTTTATGAATTCATCGTAAGGAACATTCGACTCTTTCGAAACGTTACCGGAAATCTCCCGCGTCCCTAATCGAGTAACGTGACACAATTTTGTTTTTTTTTCTTCTCATTTTTATTACTTTCAGATTAGATAAATGTTATTTCTACGAATTATTATGATTATTTTTCATTAATTTGACAGATATTAAGTGACTGAAAAAAATAATAACAGATATTACATACCTATCGATACAATATTTTTGTTATTGGTAAATAAATAAATTTCTATTGTTAAAATCGTTTGAAGTTTTTTCGCACTAGTATCGTAATGTACTATTGTGTAACTCATGCATGGAAGCTGATAGTTTTTGTGGCGTAAGTGGCGAGAGTGGCGTAAGTGGCGCTTTACAGCCACATCGGGCCAATTTCACTTTGGGCACGCTTCTCGTACTTTACGCACCCTTTTCATACTTTACGCACATTTCTCGCACTTTACGCACGATTGTCGCACTTTACTCTTCGCAGCGTGCGTATAAAGTTCGCTTTACAGCACTTGTATCGGAAATCACTATTATTATCGATATTATCATTTTTGTCGTTGTTATTCAGCGACAAAAAATCGTATCTTTTATGAAGCGTCGAGCACAAGTTATTTTTTTAAATTATTAGTTTCATTCAATTCGATTTTTTTTTCTCTTCAGCCCGGGCAACAAACTTCAAACTCGATCTTATTACTGCACCGGAAGTCGCCCGATTTTTCTGCTACGTTCGTAACGGTCGCGGGCCGCGAGAATGGGGGGGGGGGGGTCGTACGTCATTAGGCGAATAATTCGCCCGCTACCCGGGAGTCCTGGCGTGCCTTCCAGCGACTTCTCGTGTCCCTTCCTCGTAGCAGCTATCCACATCCCCGACGAAAAAGCACGAACAAGCTGCGAGGCACGTTCTGAGGCCTCTTCGCGGTTCTCTTGCGTCTCATCGGAGCGACTCTCCCCGAACGTCTTCTCCTCTACTTCTCGCTTTCCACTCTCGGTCTATATTTTTTTTCTTATTTATTCAGCCACTCTCGCCATCACAAACAATTATTTTCTTTTATTTTGTATATAAATAATTTTTTATTTAATAAAAAAATGTATTAAAAAAAAATTACATTGCACTATTATATTGTGTTTTATATTTTTATTCATATATTTATATATATTTCAATTTTTTAATTAATTTTGTACTAACGTTTTTTTTTTTTTTTTTTTTGGGAATTAATTAATTTTGTTTAATGAGACTGCGCTACTGTTGTTTATTATTATTTGTCATCGTTGACAGTTGTCATTGTTATTAACGATATCGATGAAATACATAGTAATATTATTTTCCTGTTTGATAATTGACAAAAGCCTAATTGAAAATTAATTGGCAAAATTTTGGAGTTTTTTTTTTTTTTTTTCTCTCGTCTCGGCATAAAATTGTGTCAGCGAAAATGCAGCTGGATGTAAAATATATTGAAGAAAAAGAAAAACAAAAGAGAAACAGTAGCGGTAAATTCGCCGATAACTATGCGAATCCCTATTTGCACGTTGCATCTATTTTTTTAATACATTTTCGAGTGATAAAAAAAAATGTTAAATTAGGTCATTTTTATTATTACTATATAAGATATTTATATGAATTAATAAATTATATATTAATTGACAATTATGTTCATATTATTTTTTTTTTTTTTAAATAGATTGAAAAAAAAAATGCAAAACAGCGATAAATTTGCGAATAACTATGCGCATCCCCGACGAGAAAGCACGAACATGCAACGAGGCACGTTCTCGGGCCTCTCCGCGGTTTTCTTTCGTTTCGGCGTTCTCATCCGACTCTCCCCGGACGTCTTCTCGTCTACTTCTCGCCTACCACTCTCTGCTGTCTATATATAAAACTCGGTATTAATAGCGACCGCCGGTGTGCTTCTCTTTCTCCGTCCTCTCGCAGTGTTGAACAGCCCTCCGTGTGTAAACCGTAACCGGACAGCTCTTTCGTATACGTGTGTTAATATTCACGGCGTATCGTACATATACGTATATATGCGGGCGTACCCGGGTGTTCGTGCGTATATTTCAAGAACCCGCGCCAAAAGATCCTCGGCTGCATCTCGAACGAGATGCATTCGCCGGACCAGCCCGGGTCACCGGACTGAAGCCTCGTGTACGACGCTCCGAAATATCTTGGAGGCTCGAATTTTCCAAAATTTCGATTTTTTTTTTTAAATGATTGTGCAATTTTTTTTTACTTTTTTTTTCTTATTTATTCAGCCATTTTCGCTTCCATGAACATGAACATCGCCGGATAATATATTCTCAAAGAACCAAATCTCACTTCCGATTCAAATTTCGAATTCCCCTCCCGTGTGCTATATGGGACTTGGGATTTTCGGATTTCACTCCCATATGCTATGAACGCCGAAATCTTGAGAATATAACATATGGAAGTGATTTAGGGAGGGGGAGTACCCTACCCGTGGAAAAATGGGAAGGCAAAACAATGGCGAAGGTTTTAATTCGCTATCTCGAAATTTTTTGGAAAAAAGTGCAGATTTCTGCGTCTACAGAAATTTACAGCCGCAGAAATCTAAACTTTTTTTCAACAAATTTCGAGACATCGAAATAACCTCCGCCATTGTTTTCAAGTGGCATATTTCCCAAACGATTTCATTATCGAAAAAATTCTAAAAATTTTTTTGGAAAAAACCTCGGCTGAGGATTTCCTCGACTGAGGATTTCCTCGACTGAGGATTTTTCCAAAAGAAATTTTTAGAATTTTTTCGTTAATGAAATCGGTTGGGAAATATGCCACTTGAAAACAATGGCGAAGCTTTTAATTCGATATCTTGACATTTTTTTTTTTCGATAATCATTCTGTATGCTAAAAATTTGAAATTTGAAAACCATAAAACTTTTGTCGCCGACCGTCTGGGGGGGGGGGGGGGGGGTTGTTCGGGGAGTTCGAACTGGCCGCGGGTCTCGCGCCGCTCAAACTCGACTCGTTGACTGCCGTTCCTGTCCGTCGGTTCGTTGAATATAATGGAGTTTCCGTTAGCGCAAAATTCGCTGGGCATTCGTCATAAATGCATACGCGCGTGCGGAGAGACGCGTATCGCGACTGCCCGGACGCTCTCCGGCGTGTAAATAGTCGACACTCGGCACGTATTCTCGTAAATAACGAAAATTCACCGAGCTATTTTATATCGCGATGAAATGCAGTCTTTTGCTCGCGTCGGTCTGTATTTTTTTTTTTTTTTTTTTTTTTTCACGCACATCCGTGCGCTCGAACAGGTTTGTTGCTCCTTTTAGGGAGCATCGGGGACTCGCACTGGCCGAGCTAGTCACCGTTCGAGCGTCGAAGACATTCAAGGAAACGCGAGTTTCAGCGACACCGCGAGTCTTCTAGAATGATCGCCGATTTGTCCCGATTCGTTTCGCACCTACCGATTCGATCGTGAGAACATTTTTTTTTTTTTTCTCCCTCAGGCCCAAACTTGTGCGCAAGTGTCCGTAAGCGGATATTGGGAACGTCCCTGGGTCCAAACCGTTCGGAACTCGTCGGAACTGTGTCGTTACGAATCGATTCTGACCGCCTCGAAGTTTTTCCGAGTGTCTGAGGGGTCGAGTTTTAAGGCACTAGTTTCAACTTATCATCGACGTTTGGCCCCAACTTCGTCGCCTGCTTTATTTTGATCGTAAGTTTGGATTCATAGTTTGATCTTAAATTCGGACTTAAGTTTGATCTTAAGTTCGCACTTAGGTTTAATATTGAGTTCAAACTAATGTCTTAAAATTCGACCCTAAGTCTCCCTGAGCGTCCTTAAGGGTCCTTGGATGTCTGTAACTGTTCATGAGTGTCTCCGAGTGTCTCTCAGTGTTTGCAAGTGACATCGGATGCATGTCAATATCTATATAGTATTTCTGAGTGTCTGTAAGTACCTCTGAACTGTAAGTGCCTAAGTGTCCCTGAGTGTCTCTGAGTGCCCGAGTGTCTTGTAGTATGTCCGAAGATCTTCAAGGGTACGGCTTTGTCAGTGTCTCTGAGGAGCTGTAGGTGTCGGTACGCGTCTCTGAGTGTCTCCGAGTTCCCCTCCGAGTGTCCGTGAGTCTCTCCGAGCGAGCGCCTTCGAGTCTCCGTGCGAGGTGAACAGACATAAAAATGCCAGGACTTTCATTTATACGCACACGATTTTTATCCACTTTCCTTCATTTATTCCTACAAAGGAGGATGTTGAGAATTGCGTGGTTCGGCCTCGAGGTCGCTCCTCCCACCGGTCGAAGTCTCCCCACAGTTAATCGCCTGTACACAACGCTGACGGTACAAATCGGGACTCTGCGTGTGCACGTTGTAGCATTTTAATTAGCCAATTGCGAGACCGCTGGTCCGTTTGTAACTGCGCTCAGACAAGGGTGCGGTTCCTACGGGGCGCACCCAGCACTCAGACATTTCCTTCTGGTCTGAGCTCGGACGCGCGGAACTCACTTTTCGTGTCGACCATCGTTTCGCGTCAACCCGCCAAATACAAGAGATTAATTCACGAAATTTCAAGCTCGAAAATTGATTTAAAAAAAATATTGATAAACTGTATGTATAAAATGTTCCCTCAATTATCGCTCGTACAATTTTATCGACCTCCTTTGATACCGAGGCTTGTTTACCGAGGATCGTGCTAAGAACTAATTGCATCCATCAATTACGATTTTTTTCTTCGCCTTTCGATAGAAACTTAACAAAAAAAATACACGCGAAACTTCGTCGGAAGATTAATCGGCGATGTGTAAGTAATCGGTGGAAGACCCAGAAGAATTCAACCAACGCTCCACCTTTCTCGCCCCAATTTCGATACACTTTGGACCGATTTTTCCCGCACAAACCCTCGCGGTCGCCCCGCTAATTGCGTCGTTTGTTCCGATTTTCTTCGACGGATTTTGTGGGGGGAAATGAAATGATGAAAAATGAGGGAAAAGAACGTACAAACGCGACTCGGTAACGTATGTCGAAGGAAGGCGGTCGAGGGAAGGGAAACAAAATTAAGGGGAGCACGGGGAGAAACCGAAGCCGATGGAGGAGAAAAAGCGAAGGGAAAGGGGGGCAAAAGTGCTCACGCGTGCGAACCCCCCCCCCCCCCCCCCCCATGAAGCGATGAATCAACCGGCAATAAACATACGCACACACGCATACATGCTTAAACGAAGACGCAAACGCAAACGCAAACGCAAACGCAAGAGCAAACGCAAGAGCAAACGCAAGAGCAAACGCAAGAGCAAACGCAAGAGCAAACGCAAGAGCAAACGCAAGAGCAAACGCAAGAGCAAACGCAAGAGCAAACGCAAGAGCAAACGCAAGAGCAAACGCAAGAGCAAACGCAAGAGCAAACGCAAGAGCAAACGCAAGAGCAAACGCAAGAGCAAACGCAAGAGCAAACGCAAGAGCAAACGCCAGAGCAAGAGCAAACGCACAGGCACACGCACATAGAGCGGATAGCGGCGCCAGAACGCCGCAATCGATTCGAGCCCGGCATCGCTTCCCGCACTCTATCGTCAACCCCAACCGTCTCGGCCCTTCTCACCCCCAGCCCGCGCCCGTGCGTCGCCGCCGATTTCCGGTATTTTCGTAACCGAAGTTGACGGATTTGAACGTTTTTGAAAATTGGTTTTCGGGCATAGTGATTGGGAAGGGGCGAGGGGGAAGTAGTGGGGCAAAATGAACTAAACTATGCGTGGAGATTCGTCGATTTACTGTGTGTAACGAAAGAATTAGCGTTCTGTCAGTTCTCGTCACTGTAACTATTTTTCGTACCTGCAACATTTCCGCCGCGAAGGAAAAAAAAGAACAACGTTGCTCTCGGTTTGAATCTCGGGATTTTCACCCTGACCCGAATATACTTAGCTTGGCTGTCAGCCTCCGGGCTTTCGTGTCATATTATTGTATACACACACACACATACATATATATGTATATACATATATATAGAGCTCAGACACTTTGACTTTTGTTTCTCGTCCTACTCGACCGCGTCCTCGCCATCTCGACGAGCTTCGACTATTCGCCTCTCATCAACCGAGAAAAATGGGTTTAAATGCGAGAAATATTAAGCAAAAGTTCACCGAAGCGGAGACTGCGAAACTGGGTCGAATGATGCAGAAATATCTTCGCAATTCTTTTTTTACGCTTTCCCTGCAACTCTATGCCTTTACCTTTCAGTTTTCAGACACTTGATCTTTAAAAGAAAACAAATCTGATAATGATTGTGATTGTCATGATTGCGATTGTGACTGTATACTTCCATCTAAAGTATTATTGAACCAAGACACAGCATTGCACATATGCCATTTTTTTTGTTCGAGGTAGTGAAACAGAAAAAAAAGCGGCGCAAAAAAGTTTTTACAATTTTAATCACATCCTTTCGCAATCCTATCGTCCTTCGTCGGTTCGGGCGCTCGATAAGGAGGATTGCGTTGGCCAGGCCATCGTCGGACGGAACGACTTTATAATAACTATTCCCCGGTACAGCTGTGGAATTCTCGCAACGCTGTTGCTTCCACACCGGTGGTCACGATCACCACGTAGCCACAAAAGTGGCGAAAGGCGCGCAGTTATATTACACGCTGTACAGATTCCATAAACCTCAGCGATGACCTTCTAATAGTAAAAAAAAAAAGAGAATAATACAAAAAAAATAATAACAATGTAGGCTCTTCGCTGCAGTTACCAAGCGCAATGAAAAAAAAAAAATATATATATATATATATATATATATGTGACCGTTTTTGATACATGCGAAAGTGGAACAATCATCCCTGCTTTGATCCTGATCTCGGACCAAACGGTGATTTCGTAATGTTGAAAGGTGTTGAAATTTCTTCGAAAACAAAGGTGCCCAAATGTCCCATAAATTTAATCGGAGATATCCACCGATCGAAGCAAAGTCGGCGAGGTGTGCTAAGGGCGGGTTTAAACTTAGGAGAAACGTACGTGAGCGACTTAACGGGCTACGAATTGCTGGAACCGGTGTTCCGATAGTTGCAACAACCATTACCGAATGCACGCTAGACGCGGGTAAATAGTGAGTCAAAAGCGGCGCCGGTGGCAATACGTGGAGGTGGAGATGGAAGGGGGGGAGACAAGATCGTGGACGAGAGGGCGCTCTACACGAGGGTAAGCACGTCGAACGTTTCCGTCCCGAGGAAATCCCTAAGCTCTAATCAGGTCTCGAGGCACGGCTTCACCCCTCGTGTGGTCTTTGCATCCCTAATCGGCTTCCGTTATCCCCCTCGTTCTCTCTCGCCCTCTCCCCCGCCCCCGACCGCCAACCCATTTCACCGTTCGTCGCCGAACAGATAAGACGACGTGCGGTGAGGAACAACCACCACGGGCTCGAGACGTACTAAATTTTCCGAGGGTTTAGGGTTCAATCTTTCTTCCCGTCTTCGCGTCAAGACAGTTTTCGTTTCAATGCTAAATTTTCGTTCAGCAGTAGGGCAATAGCAGTGAGGCAATACCAGTAGGGCAATAGAAGTAAAGCAACAGAAGTAGGGCAATGGCAGTAGGGCAATGGCAATAATTATAGCTATAGCGATAGCGATAGCAACAGCAATAGCAATGACAATAACTATAGCTATAGCGATAGCAACAGCAATAGCAATTGCAATAACTATAAAAACATTTTGAATAGATAGGTTCTCGACAAACGTTGCCGGGTGAAAGGAAAGCATTGCCGGTAGTGTGTTCAGGATTGTAAAAAGAGACCTTTTATCGGAAGGTCTGCAATACGCGAGAGCGTCTACATATTCCAGTTTCCGCGTACACTCGACTTTTCCGTTTTTTTTTTCTTCTTTTTTCATTTTATTTTCTACTCTGAATATCCGTCGACGGATTTGATGGCGATGTTGGTTGTTTTTTATTTGTATTTTGTATTTCACATTCACTATATTTCCCGACGCCCGGTCGATTTGCATGAAACGTCCGATGCAATTTTTCACAAAGTTCTTCCAATGCCTTTGCATCTCGCTTCGGCGGTCGCTTGCCAGCGTGAAACGAATACCGGGCGCACTCCAACGCACCGGTAAAAGTATACGCGGATCGTCCGTCTGCTGTTATGGAACATGGAATTGTATTCTGTCCTAAGCCCGAGGCGACTATGTATACATATAAATAAACATGTATATCCGAGTATTGTACTGCACTGAAATATTGGAGCTCGCCAGTTTACACAAAAGGTCTCGTCGAGGCGCAACTTTTGAATTATTTTCGACGCGTTTTATGTCTCACTATTTTTTTTTTAATTTTAAGTGAAACTTCGGCCGGGGCCTTTTGCAATTTTAGGGTGGAGTATGTCGCATTAACGGCACACCGGCATCGCGTTACTCGTTACGCATTACGCAGATTTCACAATGGAATAAGTCACATTATTGGAAACGCGTAACGCAGGTTTTGTAGTAGAATAAGTTACATTGCTGGGAACGCGTACATTTTTTTTTTTTCTTAATATCTTACCGACGTGAAATTTAAAAAAATAAAGTAAAATAAATTATGATGTCCAAATACTGAAAAAAAAAAAAAAAATGACTAAATTTCAAGGTCTTGTCGAGGGTGATAACGAATTATCGCGACGGGAATTGATGACCGTAGAGACGTCGGGCTCGATGAAATTCATAACACTCTATAAAAAAAAAAAAAAAAAAAAAAAAAAAAAAAAAAAAATTACAAAGCGCATTATTCATCCGATTCGAAAAGAGTCAAAGTGCGAAACATTACAATGGCATATTTATATATACATACACACATATACATATAAATGTATGCAAGCGATAAATCATTATCCTGTGACGAAGAGCAAGTACGAGAGTATGTAAAAGCTGTTTTAATCAGTGATTCGTGATTAATCAATTTATAGATTGACACGAGCTACCAAGTGAAATCTCCCCTCTCTGTGGGTGTTCGAGGCGGCGGTCATCGCAGTGCGCAATTTCGCGAGGGTAGGATGTGACCGCGACTGACTGACCAAATCATTGTGCAGTACGCACGAATCGCACGAATTGATAAGCCATCCCCCACCCCTGGAAAAAGCTTTGTCGGACGTTCGACGACTATTAATCATTTTTCAGGGCTGCGCTTTATCATTGCGGCCTTAAACAATATTAATGGGGAGAATGGCAATGAACGATTCAATCAACAATGTCGATCGACGAATTCGTCAGTCGATTAATTATTATTTTATTATTACATTACCATTATTTTATTATTATTATTATTATTATTTTATTACCGAGTTGGGCAAAGTAGAGCGTGTACTTTCCGTACTTAGAAGACTTTTATAAAATTCAAAGTACAAAGTACTTTTTCGTTACAAAGTAATTTTTAATCGGATGAGGCGGAGTTCCACGAGGACGTAATTTAGGGAGGAAATTTTCGAATCGAACGGCCCTGTTCTGGGCCAACATCTTTTTCAAAACGTTGAAACTCTTCGTTTCGAATTTTACTTTTGTAATTACAGCGGCGAAGTAGATATAATAATAATGAAATGATAATAAAATAATAACGCGAAATGTAATCAATACGATGAAGTGTTTATTTTTCATGATCGGCGGATCGTCACGTCTTCCATCGAGGAAAGATAAATTACAAAAAAAAAAAAAGATCGATCGTGTCAATCAATTATTTCATTTTACCGTTCGGTCGCTCGTTGGTCACGTTTTTTTTTTTATCATCCTCATCAATTATTAATTTATATATTATTCCTGATTTTTCTATCGAAGGTTAGTCACGTTTCAGATCGGGCAGTTTAACGGCTCGAGTTTAATCGCAAAAGCTCAGTCACGGATTGAAATATCATCGAACTATTGTCATTATAATAATAAAAAAATAAAATTAAAAAAAAAAAAACGGAAAGAGCGAGGCGCCAGGACGAGCCTTCGCAATTCCGCTCAGCTCGGTCGCCCGTTCGTCCGACGCATGAGTAATAGATCCGTCGCGCGTATATTTAATACCACGCTAATAGATATAACACAATGCCGTGTGTAATAATCCCGTTTGAATTTCTGTACACGCTTTTTCTGCCGTACCATTATCATTGTTCGCCCGCAAGAATCTCCGAGGCTTCCAATTACCGAATTGCAGACCTCCGGCTCGCTCTCGAATTCCGCTCCATTAAATCTCGGCAGGAATAAATTTTCAACGAAATTCAGGTTTTTCAATAATTTTTTTTTTTTTCTAACGAATCATGAAAATTTGACGATGAGGAAACATAAATTGTATACGAAAAAATTACAATTGCGAATGAAAATTGAAAATAAAATAATGAATAAAAATTGACAAAAAATTAATAAAAATTTCGGTTAACAAAACAACTAAAAATTGCACTACAATTACAAAAAAAAAAAAAAAAAAAACTAGATCCGAGAACAAAAGTTAAAGATTAAAAAAAAAATGATTATCAACAGAAAATAATTTTTCCGCGATATAAAAAAAAGAAAGTATAAGAAAAATAGATTTGCTTTCGCGTCGAAGCGACGACAATTCGAGAGTTTAATGCTCGCCATTGATATGATCGATCGTCGTTCTCGAGGCGATCGAGTCTCTCACGACCTGGCGCGCGGTGGGGAAAGACGGTGAGGAGTTGCCCGAAGGAATGAAGAAAGAAGAATCGCTGTGTGGCTCGGTCACGTCGTCGCTTCGCGACTTCTAGACCTCTCGAGCCCCCACCCATGTATACTATGAGATGCTACGCGCGACGCTTCCTGCAGTTAACGACCTCCGATCGCATATAAATGCCCTCGCTTGATAGCTCGTGCCATTCGAGACTTTGACTACTGTAATAAGACTTCTTCTTGTGCCCCTTTATCTGTCGTTTTGTCTTTTCTCTCGGGCACATTTATCGCGTCCGCTTTATGCGACCCACCTTTAAGTACACGCGCCCGATTGTTTTCCCACGATCTCGATTGATTCGGGCATTGTTCGAGCTCGAGACAATTTGCTTCCGTGCAACCGACTTACCGACCGAGTGCGAGTTCTTTGACATTGGATTCCGAATTCGGAGTCGTCAGTTCGACTTTGATTTTCTTCTCGAGTTCGAATTTGACTTTGCGCTTAAGTTCGAACTTCATTTTGTTCTCAGGTTCGAATTTGACTTCGTTCTTAAGTACGAACTTGATATTGTCGTGAAGTTCGAATTTGACATTGTGCTTAAGTACGAACTTGATTTTGTGCTTGAGTTCAAACTTGACTTCATGATTAGGTTAGAATTTGACTTTGTGATCGAGTTAGAAACTTGACAATTGATTAAGGCTCAACTTGACAATTGATTAGGGTCAAACTTGACAATTAATTAAGGTCGAACGATAGTCGATTAAGATCGAACTTGATAATTGATCAAGTTCGAACTTGATTTTGTGCTTGAGTTTCGACTTTATTCTATGCTCGAGATCGAACTATTCGTGTACTTTAAGAATTTCCCCCAAGTCCAAAATGTCGAGAAGCCTTCATAAAAGTCGATTACAGCTTTTCCTTACCGACCTACTCGTTCCTAGCATAAAAATTAAGACGAATTACATTAAAACTCAATTTCGTAAAAATTAGACGAATATTTATGGGTGTTTTCTTCGAATGAATGAGACAATTGACGTCGCGCTCCGGGTGACTCCTCCCAGAGGCGCCACGGAGACGGACGCGCGCGGGGAGAAAAAAAAAAAAAGAAAAAAAAACGGGGCGAGAGGTCTCGAGTACGAGACGCAGGAGAAAAAGAATATGATGATGAGCAAGAAAGAAGGGCTGTGAAGATGACTCGATTGGCGTCGAGGGCTCGCGAGGTGAACGCTTTTAATCATCGGGACTCGAAAGCGACTGCTATAAAAAAAAAAGGAAAAAGAAAAAAAATTACGACCGAGATAAAAATGAAGGAAAAGGAAGACTAAAATGTGTGACTGTACGACCGTCGGATGTGCCGACTTACGTCAGTCGTCGCCCGGCTATGATGCATTCGCATGTACGTTATAAAATTTCATTTTTTTTTTTGCAATTGCATTTTTTTTATTTAAAAAATTCTATTTTTCGAAATTTTCCAAGTGCTATTCTTTTTTTTATTAAAAATATATTCTACTTTTTTGTTTGAAAAAACTTCTATTTTTGTTTAATTAACAAAAATTCTGTTTCTTTAATTTTCGTTCTTTTTGAAATTCGAAACTATTTTTGTTTTTCGGATAATTTAAAAACTTGGGAGCTATTTTTTTTATTGTTTCTTTTATTATTATTATAGTTATTGTAAATTTGTTTTGTGGCTCGTAAGTTCGCGTTTGGGAGATTTTCATTCGAGCAGGAGGCGAGATGGCAGAGCGTTTTATTTTCTCGAGATAAAAGTCGAGCATCCATTGAGCCAATTTTCAGGACTTTTTCACCGGCATGCGGAGAGCTCCGCGCTCCTTTTTACTGATTTTCTCTTCCCTCCTGGGCTTTCACGAGTCAAAGAGAAAAGCTAAAAAAAAAAAAAAATACAAAAAACCTTCAAGTGCACTCTCGCACCTTAGCGAAGACGTTCTGGAAACACTGTGAACCACCGGCCGGTTTGGCGATTTGAAGCCCCGTGCGGGACGACTTGGCGAGGGAACGCACAGTAAACGAGAAATAATTCGAGGTCTTTTGTGGCCCGCGATTTTTTTATCTCCGCGACTAACCCATCTTTCTTGCTTCTTTTTTCTCTGCTACAGGAAACACCTTCGACGCTGGGTGCGCCTCGTTCTATGGACTTTATATACAAATATATATATATATATATATATATATATATATATATATATATATATATATATATATATATATATATCAGAGCTGTGCAAAATAACGAAAACTACTACGTACTACGTACTTTAAGTACAAAGTAATTTCCATCCTTGAAGTACTTTTATAAAATACTAAGTGCAAAGTACTTTTTCTTCTTAATCGGAAGAGGCTGAGTTCCACGAGTACGAAATTTAGAGAGAACTTTTCAAATCAAATGGCCCTGTTCAGGGCCAACATTTTTTAAAAACGTCCAAACTCTTCGTTTCCAATCCTTGGTAGCAGACTTATTGACTGGACTACGACGATTGAACCTTGGAGAAGTGAGTGGAGGTCGACTGGATGTGTAACAACTAAATCTGAGACGTATGGATCCTGTACAGTGGCCGAAAGTGAAAAAGGTCTCGATTTTACGCATAAAAATTCGTATTTTTGGGATTTTAATGGAAAATATTGGGCTGGGAGTAAAATAATTGTTATATTCGTGATCAGCGGGAAATATACGTCAAATATAATCTTAGGACAAAAAAATAATCGAGTGAACAACGATTTTTCAATTTTTGAACCGCTTTTGAAAAAGCGTCGATTTTCGTGATTTTCAAAGGTCGATATCGCTGCTTCCAATGTAGCTAGGAAAAATCCGAGGTGCCCATCGTGTTCCCCGGAAAACAATATACAAGATAGGGCCCTGTCCGAAGTTTTAAAATCGTTTTATGGGATTTTAAACATTTGACATTTTTTAAAATGAAACTACTATGTCCTGGTAACTACGATTTCCCAGTAAAACTACTATGGCTTGGCCCAACTACTATATCCTTGTAAAGCTACTATGTCCTAGTAAAACTAATCGAAAATTATTATTATATTGTATTTTCGTAGTAAACAAAAATTAGAACTTCTTTTTTTTCCCGTAAGCCGAGGAAGTGTTTATGAAAATCGTGTCGTAGATTTTTTTTTTTTTTTCACGCCGCGTCAGGCCTCGCGCTGTGTTCGCCGGTGACGCGAAATCGGCGGAGCCAAAAGTGTCGGTGGAGCGGAAACGGCGTCTGGTACTTGGAAAGAGGGCTCTCCGGCTGCAGTAAAGCGCGATGAGAATCGCATCGTGGAGCCCGCGAGGCAACGAGGGAAGAGGGATGAAGAATATTCGCTCGAGCGAGCCGGAGATAACCCGGTAATTAATTTTAATTTAGTTCGTAAGAGTCTCGGGGATTCTCGACACCGCAACTCGCCCGGTGTATTTAAACTTTCAGTGTACGGTAATAAACCCGGCGGTGGTTGCCGAGACGTTCCTCTCGACTATTTCGCACTGCGACCTTCCGTTCGAGTGACATACAGAAAAAGAAGAAAAAAAAAAGAAAGAAACTCCCGTGAGTTACGCGAAAACGACCGAACAATGTCGAAACAATTCACGCCATAAGCTTTGACCTTGAAGAGATATGACCTTGAAATGAAAAATAACAAAATACTTTCAGCTACACCTCATCTCGTTGAAATCGGATAGTGTGTAAAAACTTATAATCAAAACTAACATTATTCTTTTCTGAAAATACTATATCTCAGTGAAACTATTATGACCTAGTGAAAGTACTATGTCCTAGTAAAACTACTATATCCTGGCAAACCTAGTATGTCATGGTAAAACTACTATGCCCTAATAAAACTACTATGCCTTGGTAAAACTACTATGCTCTAGTAAAACTATTATGTCCTGGTAAGACTAGTGTTTCTTAATAAAACTACCATTTCCTAGTACGACTACTGTTTCGTAATAAAACTGCCATTTCCTAGTGAGAGTACTATTTTCTAGTAAGACTACTATTTCCTAATAAAACTACCATTTCCTAGTAAACCTACTATGCAGTTGTAAAACTCCGATATCTCAGTGAAACTAATAAATCACCGTACAGTGCAGTCTGACATAACACGCACACCCGCCCCCTCCCGTTGGGTCTCGTGCCTTGGTGATTTTATTAAAGGACGAGTCAGCGTCATGAGGGTACTCGGAGAGGCGCGCGTTCCACACACAACGTACAGTTCCATAGCGGAGAGCTGCGTGTTTTGTGCTTGGGGTCGAAGGCCCTCGAATTAATGGGATCGATGCCCCAAAGATAAGAGGGTTAAAGAGGGAGTCAGACATATTTATCGAGGGACAAAAGCTTCCACGAAAGGGACTCGCTGTGTACTACGGCGCTGCAACGTAATACATATAATCAAATGGCGTCAGTCTTACTTAGACACGCTTCAGGATAAAGCGAAAAAAAAAGAAACGTTATTCGATAGAGCAGCTTTACCGGGAATGTTGAAAGCGTGTATTACACGAGGACACGCGACCCATCAATCTCGTGTTCGAACTGACGAATCACTGCGATATCGTTCCGCGAATCTTTCGCGTTCAGTGAAAGTTTTGCTATTTTTTTTTTTTTTCATTTTATTCATGTCTTTTTTCGAAAAAAAACCGGAAAAATAGATATTCGGATCGATTTAAAACGACCAAACGTGCAATAAAATTGAAACAAGTGAATAGGTAAGTAAAAAATAGACCAAGAAAAAGGCCGTTTGGAACTTGGGTCCAACTTGACCTCGAGGGCGCTGCAAGGTCAAATCTGAGCGAGAGATTCGATTGAAATTATCGGTACAGAAAAAACTCGATTTATGAATCTTTTGGAACATCATTATTATATTTTACTGAGACCAATGAAGCGTAAAACGCTTTGTTGGTTATTGTTCGTAATGTTTTACAGACTAGTTTATGCATACACAACTTAAAGTACCAGTAAATTAAATTCCATACGAATTTTTTTTACCATCTGGATTCGAAACGGTGTAAAGTTCATGCCGAGAGTCTTATTATAACTTCCTTGCTATGGCATTTCTTTTGGGGCATAACAAAGCGGTCTATTTTTGGGTAAAAGTGAGTTTAGGCGGAAAAAAAATGGTCGCCCAAAACTTTTGTTTCCTTCGTTATCGAAAACAAAATAAAATAATAAATGATTTAAGCCTCAGATATTTAAGTTTCCTCTGACAAAACTTAAATATCATTTATAATACAATAACAATATTGTTAATCAAATGCATTTGTCGTTCGTAATATTCATCCAAATACTCAATTCGGATCGCGGTGATAAAAAAACAAACAAAACAATAACATAAACAAGTTTCTCGTACTCACCACATCGTCGTCGGCATAGATAATCGACTTCGGCGCGGCGATCGCTCCGCTAACGAGAATACCAAAAACAACGTAAAGAATCATCTTTCGTATTCGTCGCCTCTCCGCCGAAGCTCTTCCAAGTCTCGCTGCAATGCGCCCCGAAAACACCGCAAAAAAAAAAAAAAGAAAAAAAAGTTTTTTTTCCTCGAAGATCGAAAAACTCGAGAACGCGCGCCACACTTTTCCTCCCGAGCCTGCACAACGTACTTTCACTTAAAAAAAAAATAAAAAAAAAAAAAAAAAATTAAATAAAATAAAAATAAAACAATCCACTGTATTCCTGCACTATTTTTTAGATTTTTATTCACTGGGATCGATCGATCGATGGTTTATTCGATCGAGTGCGTAGCAAAAAAAAAAGGTACCAACACTTGCGTATCCAGTCGGTCGATCAATAGTCGGATCGATCGCGTCGGCAGGAAAACATAAGCTCGCCCTCGAGCATGGCGCGACCTTCCTCGCCGCCGGGTCGGTGGGGGGGGAGCGTTGGGACGGGCAGGCGGGCGGCTTCGAAGAAAAATATTAGATCGAGAGCATGGAGGATTCTCGGAAGAGGTCGAAAATACGCGCGGGACGAGCCGATGCCTGGAATGGGTGGTCGATCACCTTGGATGCAAAACAGTCCGCCGCGGAGACGAAACTCGGCGGCGAGTGGGTGTTGTTGCTCGAACGAGACGCCGAACGACACTGGCCGGCCGCGGCGCTTCAGCCGCGCTGTCCGCGATCGCGGTGTTTTATCCCCATGCTCGATTACGGAAAACTCCGCGGGGCTCAACACTTTCGACGAAATAGAGCAATATATATATATATATATATATGTGTGTGTGTGTGTGTGTGTGTGCACGCAAGAGCGATCCTGCAGCCGGAGGGCTTTACTTTTTTTTATAGTTTTTTTTTTTTTTCGATCGGATGTGAATTTTTTTCAGCGCGAAAGAACTTCGCAACTTTTTTTAGAGTTTATGTGGAATTTAATGTGGAATTTTCTTTTCCGGTCCGGGGGTGAAGTTTTCTTTAACCATCTTGCAACCGGAAGTCACAGGTTTCTTATTTGTTTATGTTTTTTTTATTATAGTTTTTAGCTATCGGTGATTTTTTTTTTGCCGAGCAAGATTCCGCGACCGGAAGTAACTGTTATTTAATTATTTTTTTTCAAGTTTGTCCTCGAAGTGGAACTTTCTTCACCGGTTCCGAATTTCGCAAGCGCTTGTTTGAAATTTCTTTAGCCACGTTTCTTCGGGCAGATTTTTTCTGCAGGAGTCTCGACGGTTGTGCGCGCGACTCGGCCGCGAGATAGCGCTGGCGGAGATTTGTGAAGTTTCCTTTCGACCGTTCTTAACGAAAGTACGTTTGTTTTCTGCGTTCGAGACTTCGAACTCGGTGTTTATCCCGGCCGTCTTCGGTCCGGCTGGGGGGCTCGAGGAATCAGCGCAAGCCGAGATAAAGGAGCGCTGGTACTCGGAAATCGTGCAGTCGCGTTCGGGCGACGGTGCTGCCACTTGTCGGAGGTGGAGCGCTCGAAGAGGCACGCGACGACCGCAGCGGCGACTTCTTCCGGCTGGTTTCTGTCCTCCGGCTTCGGGCTTTCCCGTCACCAGGCTGTCCATCCGCCGACCTGCAACAGTAATCGTCGATAGCGCGAATGAGGCGCTGTGACTACGGAAAGATTCGCGGCCATTTCGCGGGCGCGCGAAGTGGAGGGGAAATTGAGGTTATGTCATAAAAAAAAAAAAAAAAAAAAAAATTAAATACATCTTTTACTGTCGATTTCGGGATTACGGAAAATCACTAGAATTCGAAATATCAAATGGGACATTTTGAGACTTAAATTTAGGAGTAATTGTAAATATGTGAAATGAAGAGTTTTTTTATAACAAAAAACAAAATGGCGGCGATTATGAAGATGGAGATTTTACTAAGTCTACTTCCGGCTAACGATTTCTTACCGGAAATGGTGAAAAATACTTAGATTAAAAACTTCACTCAGAAAATTTGCGCCGCTTTCAATCTAGGAGTCTAATTGAAAGAATAAAAAAAAGAAAGAAATTGCGAGGAAAACTTTACTAATCTTTCACCGGGAACGACTGCTGCATAAATCATATTAAAAAAAAAAAAACACAAGTCCACCTTGTCTCGAGAAATAAATTAAAATTTAATTTAACGGACGTCCCGCGGAATGCCATCAGCGAAATTGCGACAGAGAATGACCGAGCCTCGGTGACGTTGCCTCGTAGAATTTCGAGTATCAGGAAACGGTGATGAGTGCGCGCCGCACAGATGCGCGAGAAAGAAAAAAAACCACGAGTCCCGTCTATTTCGCTCGTGTATGCTCGAGGAGCGCCGCAACGGAAGTAGACTCGAAAACGAGCAACACCGAGCTTGCGAACCGGAAACCGTGCGGAGAATTTGTTCGTTTGTATGTTTGTGTTTGTATATTTGTGTTTGTATGTTTGTGTTTGTTTGTTTCCATTCCAACTGGCTTGCGTCCGAGTTGTGTTGAGCATCGCGTCGAGCTAATGTACCGACTTCCGAGAAGCAGAAGGGCGTATTTGGTGCCATTTAACGTGTAAAACTATGCGAGATACACCCGTTCGCTTCTGAGCGGTCGATACGGGTCTCAACGGTTTTACAGTAGTTTTCATTCTATCTCGCTTGTGGATTTTTTTGTTGTTGTGCGTGTGCGTGTGTGTAATCATGACAGTGGCGAGAGAGGCCTCGCGTGACCTCGTTCCTCATCCACTCGTGATAACCAGTGAACTTCTTTGTTTCGGACGGAAAGCTCGACGCGGGACGACGATGTCGAACGGGCCTGTGACGAGCACGCTGGAGGCTTCGCGTTTTGTTTGTTTTTCATCGTATTAGTGAAATGAAAAATGTTTCTGCGTATGCATTATTAAAAAAAAAAAAATAAACATTCAACAACAGTTCAAAAGTACATTCAGTGGTTTTTTTTTAAATTTTGTGTATATTAGGAGAATGTAAACGTGTCTGTTTGCTTTTTATCGTATGCGAAACAAAAAATATATATGCGTATGGAAGTTTGAGCAAAATTAATACAATTTATGTGCTCAGTTTCACTGTAGTCGGAATTTCATCATTCGAATATGTAATGCATATAAATTATTCGACATATTCAAATTTTTCATTGAATATCAATATTAAATTCAATTCAAGTCATATCGCTATTCGCACACCCACAATGAATATAATCAAAATTTCCGAAAATCGAAACTCGAAAAAAAAAACATTCGAGACAATTAGTCAATCTTTGCTTCGCAACTTTTTATCATTCATTTTTAATCGTTCTTATTTGCAATTGTTTCTACGGGTGGGTCAATCGTCTCGGTACCTTAAGAGATAAAAATAATTTTAAAGAACGACAAATTTCCTAAATATGAAAAAAATAAGAAATTAACAAATTAAACAAATAGAAAAATTTAGATTAATTATTTAATTATTCGTAACTTTATTCTTTACTTTTTTCACAATTCGCATTTGCAATTATCTTCATTCGCGGGTCGAATATGCTCTCTCGTGAAAAAAAAAAATTAAAAAAAAAAACAAAGAAGCAGAAGGCAAACAGATAGCTCTCCGAGACAACGTGATGAATGAATGTATGAATGGGACGAGAGATAGAGGGATCTTTTGACGTGTTATATTGTGCTGTAGTGTGGCAGATGGACAAACACTCCGATGGCCGCCCACACGCGAAACTCGTCGTTGCGTATACATAGTTATAGGGCAGTGTATTACTATTGTGTACTACTGTTAGGCTAGCCGGAGTGACTAATCCGGCTTCCCTGCGCGTGTTACTCGATAACTCCTGTCCGACTTCGGTGTGGCCGGTCAGTCACGAAATGTAATTCCAAAAAATACGTCTCGCCTCACCCCACGGCTCGGCCCTGCGAACGAGTGCCCAAACTCCCCGATAAGTTATACAAAAAAATATATATATATTTTTTAGCTGCATATATATAAATATAGGGATATAGAGTTTTAATTAATACTTTTTTTTTTGCTGTCTATATATATCCATATATATATTTTTTTTTTTTTAAATAAATCTATCCATTATATATGTTAGAAACTTGTGGTTTATTCGTATGTTTGTTTCGTCCCTAGGGACAGGGGTTCTATTTTAAGTTTTCAGTTTCCCTTTTTTTTTTTTTTTAACTACGACTCGATTCTATCGTCACTTGGACTGTAATCATGGCTGCAACGACTGCAGCTCTACGGTATTCGTTCTCTGCGACTTAGAGTCTGCTGTTACGTACATGTGTATAACTACTATCTTATCGGTCTCTGAGGCCGAGGGGAAGAGAGTCTTCGGCGCGCCAGCCGGTGTCTTTTCACCCGTAGCGAGTAACATTTACAATCTCTTCTCGTGTCCTCATTCATCCCCGGCGCTCAGACTAATTGTTGCGCACCGAGTCGGCCTTCTCTCCTGTGTGTTTCATCCTTTCCCCCCCCCCCCCCCCCCACTCTCTTCGCGCCATGTTCGGGAAGACACGTTGGCGAAACGAGTTTTTGTAACACGTGCACGAAAAGTCCCGCTTTTCGTGCCTGTAAAGTGTGGCGAAACTGGCGCTTTCTAGCGGAGGATGCGCGAAAATTTTTTTGCACGCTTTTTTCACATCCTAGCTACATTTTTTTCATCCTAGCTACTTTTGCGCACACTTTTTTAACACTCTAGCTACTTTTTTGCACACTTTTTTCACATCCTAGCTACTTCCGCACACACTCAGCTGGCAGCACTGTAGCTATTTGTTCGCACGCACTTTACAGGCACGAAAAGCGGGAATTTTCTTGCACTTGTCACAAAAAGTCGCCTCCTCGCCTCCTCTCGAACTACAAACATCACTCGGCTTCGCCTCGTGCCGTTGTAGCTCTCGATCCGGCTCGTGCAGCCGACTTCACAACCTTCGCCGAAAGACCGCTTTTCCGTACTAGTATCGCAAAGTACTATTTCGCCACGGCAGAACCGAGACAAGGAGACGAAAGAGAGAAAAATAAATAAAATCTCGCGTCCTTCGAGTTGTTTTTTCCTTTCAATTATATATATATATAAATGTATAAATGGAAATGGAGATGTAATCTTCGAGGGGAAAAGTGGCTGAAGAAATGAAAATTTTCGTCGAGAAGGCTTCGGCGACGGAGTCACATAGGAATGTTAAAAAATTTTGAGAATTTTTAAGATTCTGACTGTTGAGATTGTTGGGAACTTTGAGAATGTTGAAAATGTTGATACGTTGATAGCGTTGATAGTGTTGATAGTGTTGAGAAGCTTATTTACAGATGATTCATACAGAATGTTACTCTGTGCTGGGAACGGGCACGGGATCGATAGCGAACCGCGGTCGATAATAAAAACTACAATTGACTTTCTCGACGATTCTGACCAATGCGAATCAAAAGCTTACACGAAGTTGGTTTTGATATCCGGTTCACGTGAGAAGTCGCTTTTGACCGGGTATGGTTGGCAGCCGCGAAAAAAAATCAATTACAGTTTTCGTTACCGACCGAGTTCGGATTGGGCAGGAACGAGGCGTTACATCGCCTCAACCGCTATCCGCCCAAAGGTCCTTCCGAACGTGTGACTTTGCTTCACACAGACACATACACTGTAGCCGTGAGGCCACGGAGGGTCAATAAAAAAAAAAAACCAATAATCTTATCGCTCGGCTTTTTTAATTCTTCGCCGGTGAAGGAACTGTGCGACTGACCGCAACGGCCGAGAGAACTCCGGGAAGACGCGTATCTTCGACGAGGCCGCAGTCAATTCCTACGATTCTCTTCTCGATGGTTTACTTTTTTTTTTTTTTTTTTAATCGCTCTTCAACTTTCGAACAATTTTTTTAATTTTCGGCCAATAATACGCGTCTTTATCAGCAAACGAAAAAAAAAAATTAAGCCATCGAGCATTTCTTGTTTCTTAATTAATAAAAAAAAAAAATGTCAATAACTTTGTCAACGAATAAAAGAATTCGTTGACTTAACATTCTTTTTCGTCAGATAATAACGAAGCGTATTACCACTATTACAACTCATTAAAATATTTTGATATTTTAATATTACACCTCATTATAACATTTCTTTTATTTTTTAATTTTTATTTTCTGACATGTTTTTTTTTTTTTTTTCTAACGTGCGAACAATTTTTAACCGTATGGAAGAAGTAAATCGGCGACAAACGGACGGTGGACGCGATCGGTATTACAAATATAAATCCCCCATCTTATTTATGAATGAACGCGCCAGGCCCGACGCAGAAGAGTGCAAAGATACAATCTCTCTCTCCCGAGTCCTCTCGACGACGCTGAGCGGCGTGTTTAGCGGCTGCACAAACATCGCTTTTGTAACTAATCTCGGTAGTCTACGATATTAAGCGTCATGAATGCCGAGAGTGTGCCGGCTAGAAGAGGCCCTTTCCTTCTTCAACTTCGCGCACAAACTCCGGTAAACAAGCTCTTTAATAATTTATCGTATCGCGGGTCCGGAGGGCGACCGCGCCGAGCGTCCTATAAATCCGTTGCCACGGAAGTCATTTTCACGATAAATAATTACAGCTGTGACCGAGATAAAATTCGAGCCGAAAAAATAATAATAATAATAATAACGAGACAAAAAGAATTTCCCAATGCGAGGAAAGAGCAATATAAGGCGCGACGATAATTCCTAAATTGATTGTCAAATTTAATTTAACTGTTTTAATTAAAAGAATGAAATTGAATGATATTTATTTTTAAATTGTTTACATTATTTTTAATTATTTATTATTATTTGATATTATTTAAAATTATTCTTAAATGTTACGTATTTTTTAAATGATTAAAAACAAAAATATTAGCTCACGGAGCTTGTCCTCGTTAAATAAATAAATAAATAAAAATGTAAACGGTTAAATTTTTTCCATTTATATAGCTGTACGTACGCTTGAGAAGAAATTGGCCAACGTCGAGCTCGAGATAAAACCGAAGTTCAAATCGAAGAAAAGAAAAAAAAGATTTCGAAATTTGTCTTTTTCTCTCGAAATGGAATTAAGCCATAAAAAGAATGTTCAAACGTTTGGCACCGCGATATTTTATAACGTCGTGAAGCTCCAACAGCTGCCTAACGGAGTAAATACGCTCCAGTACGAAAAACGTAAAAGTGCGCCTGGGTTAACTGGGCGATCTTATAAACGCCGTAGGGAACGTTGAGTTTACACGATGCGAGGGCCTAATGTGTCTCGCACCGCCATCGCCGACAGCATCGCCGAGCGAGACGGGGACGCGGATACCAGTACACGCGCTTGCCTCGGTTAGTTGTGCCCTGTGTATCGTGCGTAGACGTATGTGCGTATGTGATATTTCGAATGTGACGAGCTATAAAGCGGCCGGGGTGCGGGAGGGAGGGCAGATGAAACGCAACTTAAAGCCACCAAGGCACACCCACGTGCGCGTGGTATGGACGATTCTCATCTTTATCCCATCTGTACAGCCATAATTATACGTCACAATCTTTTTTCGGTCAAATTTTTCGTGCACTTCCGGTTATTGCGTCATAAAAGTTTCTCCGACGGTGTTTTGTATTTGGTATCGATCAGGCGTTACATCGAGTGATTATCAAGGGTTAAGTATAAGTAATTGTAAAGTGTAAGTACTTGTAATGTCTAAGTTATTGTAAACTATAACTAATTGTAGAGTGTAAGTACTTGTGATGTGTAAGTAATTGTAAAGTGTAAGTAATTGCAAAGCAACTGTAAGAGACTGAAAAGTGTAAGCAATCGTAAACTGCAATGAATTACAAGTTGCAAAGACCTGTACATTTCGAGCAACCGTTATCGACCTCAACAAAAATAACGCGAAATCTGATCTGCCCAAAAGCCCGTAACGAAAATGTACCTTCGAAAAAAACGAGTCGCGAATTCGCAGTGAAAACTGTTAGGAAACACCCGATTCCGAGCCGAAAGCGCCGGGTCGATGTGTCATCGGAACTCACCCTTGCGATAAACAAAAAGAGCCCCCCCGCAAATCGACCAATCATCCCGTCGACTTCACTACCGATACTCTTTCCAACAAAGACTCAATCGCTCAATCGACCTTCGACGCCGTTCCCAATCGCGAAAAACAACAAACATAAACATCGACAACTTCAGAGAATCACACAAGACGAAGGGACAAACATAAATAGTAATCAAAGATAAATCTTACATTCACGATTGTGTTATCCAAATATCCGTCGAAGATCCCTAACTAATTTCTTCGATCCGCAAACGTACGAATATTTCTCGCCCTCCCGAAACTGTACGTCGACGATTTATCACAATCCACCACTACTTCCGGTTTTTACGAAAAACAAACAAAAAAAAACACAAAACAACAACAAAAAAATGCCTGCTTACTCGTCGATTTTTTTTTTTTTTTTATTTCGTAACGAGTCTCGCGCCTCGGTGGGGTTTTGTCGGAAGGGAATGGTTAAAAAAAAAACGCAACGCGAGGAACCGTGCGTACGGTGCGCCGCGTGCCGCGCGACTGATGTCGTGTCCGCACACTATTCACGTCGAGCCCCACACCCGCTCTCGCTCTCTTTTCTCGCTCTCTTAAGCCGCCGCACGGCAGGCCCTCTCCCTTTTCGAGCCGAACAAGCTGCCTCTTTTTCCCACCCACGCCGTCGCAGCAGCCCGCTGGCCGCCCGCTGCTGTTGGCCCTCGCTTTCGCCACCGCCTCGTCCCGATTCTTTTTCGACTCCGACCGACTCTCCGACCGACGCTTCATCGTCTTGTATCGCACCGAGGAGAACGGCCCTCTCCTACTGTACTCACGCTTTAACCACCGGCCGGCTCGCGTCGCTGCTGCACCCGCCGTGTCTCGACGAGACGCCTTGTTTTTTTTTTTATTTTTTTTTTTTATAGATGGAAATATCGTTTCACGAGGGCGACAAAAATATCGAGCAATCCCGAGGGCGACGTAAACTATTTTTTTTTTTCGGTTATGAATAACGAAAACATTTGTTTTTCTTTTTTTTTCTTGGTGATAAATACCGGGAAAAGAATTTTTTTTTTTTATGTTTCGAATGATTATTGGAATTAATTCGTTTTTTTTACTGTTCCGAATGAATACCGAAAAAAAGGATGTTTCTGTTTTTTTTTTTTTTTTTTTTAATTTTCTTTTCAAACGAGTCCCTCACCAATAGAGGAAGTTCGCGCGCGCGACGAGTGTGCACGCGTGTCGCTGACTTCAGGGATAAGCTCGGCGCCTCGTCTGATTGGCCGACTCGGGCGAGCGAGTCGGCTCGCCATTCGCTTCGCAGTCGATTCGATCTTAACGACGAATATCATGCAGTAAAGTTCGTGCGACTCTGGCACACTTGACGGGATCGTCGCCTTTCGGTGCTACCAACTGGATACCGAGAAACTGCATGGTAAAAATGTCCCACCGCAAACTTTTTTATTCACAAAAAAAAAAAAAAAAAAAAAAGGTAACGGGCTAGTCCCGAGCCGCGTGTCGCGCACATGCCGGTGATGTCTTTTTGCTGCAATTTCGCTCGTCGTTTCCTCGTCGACGAGCTCGGCAACACGGGTCATTTACGCGCATGCGCCTCGGTGACGTTACGGTTCCCATTTTGTTCTGCTCTTTATCGAAGCTAATTGGCAAAAAGGCGATTGACCCTCGCAGGATAGCCACGGGATACGGAGGTCACCACCCCTGACGAACAATCAGTCGCTTCCGGTCTGTCGCGATACAAATGCTTCGCTTAATCATTTTGATACCGACACGCCGGCTGTGCAACAATCTTTCGCGTGTAACTCTACGCTAATGTGACCACTGCATTTTTTGTCTGTCGCGAGCTCCGCGGACCCTCCCCCCCCCCCCCCCCCGACTATCGACGTACACGAGACTCGTGTCGTTCCTTCTTTTACACTTTTTTTTTTTCTTATTTTTGCCCCCCCCCCCTCCATTCGGTTAACTTCCTTTACGAGCGACGAGATGAACGAACAAGACCTTGGACGCTTCGCGCATGGACAGGACCTCGGTTATTCTTTTTCATACCGGCGAGAGCTTGCTATTTTTCTGACGATTCTCATAGATAAACATTTTGTTGTTTTTAAAAAAGAAAAAAAAATCGTCAAAAAATTGCAAGGCCCCTTCGAGTTCATTCTTGGGGTTTTTCAACGTTCTGAAATTGCCCGATAAAACGCTTCTAGAACTTCGGACGAGACCTTGTCTTGGGTATTTTTTTTTCCGCTGAAGACGACGAGCACCTCGGATTATCCCCAGCTCCATTGGGAGCCGAGATATCGACCTTTGAAAATCACGAAAATCTACGGTTTTCCTAAAGTGGGTCAAAAATTGGAAAATCGTTGTTCTGTCGATTTTTATTGTTTCAAGCCTATATTCGACGTATTTTTTACCGCAAAGTAAAAGGTAGCCTTGCAATTGTCTGACGAAATTTTTTTTCTTTTTAAAAATGAACCGCCACCTATTTCGACGTATTTTGTTCCCGCTCAACACGAATCCGTTGGCCTTTTTGGGCCTAAAGTACAGTGAGACATTGAAAATTTCGATTTTATGCACCAAAAATCTTGTATTTTTGGGATTCAAACGGAAAATATTGGGCCGACAGTAAAATAATTTAATGAGACAGACATTTTTTGTATGTTCCGAAAGAGGTGAAAAGTAATTTGCACATGGTTTCCTCATTTATTACAATGTTGAGAACGACTTCCTCTTCGAGGAAGCTGTGCTCAAAATTGTACAAGTAATTTGGTCTTAGTACTCTGTAATAGTACCTAAACTACCAAAAACTACTTTGATACTTTAAGCACTTACTTTAAGTACCAAATAAGTACTCATGTACTTTAAGGTCTGCACAGCTGCAACATATATATATGTATATGTGTATATATATATATATATACACACACACATTGGAGTTATTATTATTATGCAAAATTAATCTTTTCAGTACCTTTACTACGCATGAATTTTTTCAGATTTTTATACCATCCAGAAGTATTTGCAATTTAATCTAATTTTTCTCGAACTTATGTGAAATGAATACCAAGCGACAGAACTACCTGAAACTCTACTAGAAGCGGATCATCTTTTTTTTTTTTTGCCAAACGAGAGCCGGAGTTCCGGGGCGCCCATATGGTTTCCTGTAGCGCGTACGCGAAGCAGTCTCGGCGCCCACAGGCCCTTGGCAGAATGAATTCATCTCGGCTTATCGCTCGTCGCTACCGTAGCGAGGACGTTTTATCTGGGAGAAAAAAAAAAAGAAAAAAAAAAGGAAAAGAGAGTTTCAGGGTGTGAGAGAGGATGCGACTGGTCATTGGCCCAACGTCACTCTCTTTCCCTCGCGCGCGCGGCGCGCTAGGCTTTAACGATCACATCGCCAGTTACCGCCGTGCCGCTAACGGCTGTTGAGGCAAACGACGAGGACCCGACGAGAGTTATACTTCGGGGGAGCGTCGCGAACAGACGCCCGCGCCCGCTCCGCTCCGAGTTTCAACGATGATTTGTCGGTGGCCCAGTTCGCTTTCCTTCCGTCGTCCTCTAATCGAGTTTCACGCAGTTAAATTCAATCGTTCCATTCCGATGATCAATTTTTTTTCTTTTTTTTTTTTTATGCATTTCGGGCCGTTCTGTCTCGAGGATATTTTCGTCGCGTGACTATAAATTGGGGTCCTTTCTGTCGGTAGAAATTTTTTTTTTTTGTATGTAAAATTTAGGCAATTTCTTATTATTTTCTTTATTCGATGTACGATATTAAAGAAGAAAAAAAAGTTGCCTGAATTTTACATTTAAAAAAAAAAAATAGATATATCATTATATCGATATATAACGAATGCTCAATTGAACATTTAATATTATCTGTTTAAATATTCGTTGTTGGCTTATTGTATATTTTTGTTCGATGAATAATGAATGGCTTTTTTTATTGATAAAAATGTATTATGTAGTTTTTTTTTAATTAGTATTATTAACGTATCGAAGAGTTGCTCCTTATAAAAAATGTTATCAGCTGGTCGATGTCCGTGAAAAAAAAAAAAAAAAAAAAAATTATTTCGTCAATTTATTGTACCGAGCAAATTTTTTAAATCATTTTTCGTAACGAATTCACAAACGGTAATTACTGGTAATGAAGTGGATAACTTAAAAAAAAAATAATATAAAGCTTAATCGTTGATCGAGATAAAGATATGAAGTATTCGAGCCGAGCCTTCGCGAACTCTTTGTCTTCTCGCCTTGCAGGCCTTTTTTTTCTGTAGTTCCTGGCTCGCGCATCGTCGGCGCTCGTTGCCCGACGAAAGAGAAGGCCGCTGCCGTAACCGACTGGCATCGGGATTCGCACGGGTTTCAGTCGACGGCGCGATACGGCGCCACTTGATAGTCCTCATTGTCACATTCCATTGTATCTCGTCCTCGGGGTCATTAGCCTCAAGAGAGTAAAGAAAACTCGTTTATATCGACAATTAAGGGTGTCAAGTAAACTCGTGAACTTTTCAAATCAACCCTATCGCCAATTAGGGGGGGGTCAAGGAACGTCGAGAAACTTTTAAATCGTTAATATTGGCCATCAAGGATATCAAGCTAAGCCCGAGAACGTTCATAATCGTTCCTATCTTTAATTGAGAAACGATCAAGGAACGTTGAGAAAGTTTAAGGTCGTTCATGTCAGCAACGAAGGGTGTCAAGTAGTTTCGAGAGAGTTTAAAATCCTTCATATTCGGCCATCGAGGGTGTCGAGTAACCTTGAGAAATTTTAGCGTCGTTGATGTCAGCAATGAAGGGTGTCAAGTAGCCTCGGGATAGTAAAAAATCATTGACGTAGACCGTCGAGGGTGTCCCCAGAGCTTCGAGCTTGTACCCTGTCAAGGTTGTACTGTATACCTCAAAAGGTCGTTGGCATCGATCACAGTAGGACAGCAAGCCGTTGCCGCGGAGGTGAAGACCGGAAACAGGGAACGGAAATGGGGTCCCGAGTCATCGTGACCCCAGTTCTCGTTCCTCGTTGCACACTCAACAGCGCTAAGCGTCGAGTGTGCATACACAACGATATATCTGTAATTTATTTTATCACGAAAACTAAACGATCTCTCATTTCTTGCAAAAATAATAATTACAATAAAAACGTTGGAACAATTTTTCTCCAACTTTTTCATTGTAATTTCCATATCGCTTCTACCATGAGAAAGATTTTTATGTATTTTTGGCTTCCACCTTTTTGGTTCTTTTTTTCAACGTCAACGTCGTACTTGACTTTCATGCGAAACGGCTGGCCGATCCAGATTTACCGCGAAAAAAAACACACCAGCGACACGCGCTTCACTTTGTTTGTTTGCATTTTTTTTTTGGCACTCGATTTTTTTTTTACTCAAGAGATCCAAACGATACCTATTTACCTATCTTTTACAACCTCGTCATATACTTCATATCATTTATTTTCTAGCGTAAAACATGATGGGCACCTGAGTTTTTCCGCAATCCCATCGAGAAGCAAATAAAGCGTTGTTTAAAAATCCAAAAAATTACTCATTGTTGGAATATTGGTTATAAAAATAGCCGACGTTCATAACACGACCATATATTCCAAACACGTCCACACACTACGAACGCTCTAACTAACATGCAGAGATGTTCGGAACATGTTCTGGACACGCAAACATGTTCCGGGGTCGTAAACGCGTTCTGGGCGCGTAAACATGTTCTCGCCGGGCAAACATGTTCAGAACATGTCTGCATGCTCTGGACTCGTGGAGATGTTCTGGACGTGTAAACATGTTAGGAACGCGTAGGCGTGTTCTGAACATGTTTACGTGAAAACCTCTGACAAACATATTCCTGAAGACGAAGCTTCCTCTATGAGGAAGCGAAAGAAAACATGTTTTTAAATATAACAATAATAATAAAATACAATGGTATTAGTGATAAAACATTGTTAACGTACTACGAATTGCCAAAGTATTGTAAAAAAAAAAAAAACAAACAAACAAACAAAGAAAAAAGCAAATATGGAAGCTTACGACGTAAAATGACGATGACGATGATGTTAAAATGCAAGTTAGGTCGCGAGGATGATCGCAACGACGGCCGGCGAAAGCTAGAGAAGGGTAGCCGCAGCCGGAATGGAAATAGGTACGTGTAACAACGACGGATTCTCTAATCCGGAAGTTAGTCGTGTAAGGTCTCCCGACGAGGCAGCATCGTCATTGTCGGTAGTATCTCATCCCTCCGTGGCTGCACGCTCCCGGCGTCCTCGAGAAGTCGAAAAGTGAGTTTCTCATAGGCGGGGCTCCCCTTTGTTTGCGCTCGTTCCAACTCTCACCGGGACGATTCTGTTTTGCTTTCCCGCAGTCGGCGGGACTCCTCGTCGGACCGAAAAACACGTCGAAACCCACGCCGAACGGACGACCGAGATTCCGAGTAACCTGCGCCGATATAAACAAAACGGCGACAGCGCTCAGCGGGCGACGAGAGACAACGGCGTCGCGAGAATCGGAACGACAAAGATTTAACGAAAAATTGAGAAAAAAAAAAACTATCATCGGTTTTGAGAGCGTGAGTAATATATCGAATTATGTTAAGGGTACGTGTATGGAAAGGATTTTTTTTTTTCGTAACATTTAAGACCGAAATCTATTTCGTTCCCAGTGTTTTTTTTTTTTTTTTATACCTCATAATCAACATCTACAATTAATTTCTAGTTTTATTTTAAATCCTCCACAACCGAAAGCCCTACTACGCTGCTATTTTTTTTTTCGGACAACCAGTTTTCTTTTATCGAAATCCTTCGAAACCAAAATCAAGATTTCATACCACCTTTTTTTTCTATTAATCCCCCATAACAGGAATTCCTATTTCGTTCCCGGTTACTTGTCGCATCCTCCACAGTCGAAATCTCCATTCCGCTACAGGTTTTTTTTTTATACATATAATCCACACTCAACCCAAATCCCCGTATTGTGGCCGTTCAAGGAACGGGAGCTTTTGGATTGTACAAGATTGTCGCGGAGGCAAAATACCGAGCGAGGCGAGACTGCACGTGCGGGACATCGGTTGGCCCGGTTCCAACAGCGATATCTCTAATGGGTTCTGTAACCCGCGAAATCTTCGCCGCACAAACACACACACACACACACACACACACGCGCGCGCGCACACATACACATTGACGAAATCTGCATTTACTGCCAGGCGTGCTTTATATATTTTCCGTCCGGTCCTTATATTATTGTAGTGCACAGAAGTATCTCCGCTGAGAATGCTGGATGGAACATATAAATATATACGTGTATGTATACTGGAATAGAGTAGAACAACGGGTCTCTTAATAGAGTCCGGTTGGAAGATCCGCGGAGGTCCTCTGTGAGATATCTTAATTCACTCTACCGCATTGCGTCGCCACTCGGCCATTAATCCTGTACGCCAAACTTGATAATCATCGTTGAGCCTCGCGCTCGTTAAACTTACGAACGTACGACGCGAACCGTTATTAGACAATTTCAATTAACGATCCCAAGTAACGGCGATATGTTTTTTGTTGCTTTTATGGAATATAATCGTCGATCGGCCGAATGAATTTTCTTTATAATTGGACAGAAGGAGTCCATGTACTCCGCTACGGGAAATTATGATAAAAAAAAAATTGAAGCAGGGTTTTTTTTTCGTTTTTACTTGAAATCTATAAGATTCATGCAAGGTAAATGGTAAATAGGAAATGCGTCGCTTTTTTCTAATTGAAACACATAATTAAAAACACCTAAAAACTTGCATCGTTTTCAAAGTCACCACGAAATTCTTTTTTAAGATTAGGTCGGTGTACATTTTGATTTTCATTTCTTATCGCGATCACGAATGACTTAATTTTATTAATCAGAGAGATCGGAGGCTCGCGAATACATCATTAATTGTTTTACAAACACATCGTTTACTCGCGCCGTTTCGCGATTCAATAAATATCTTGCGTTTATCAAGATCACCTCGAGACATTGCATATTATGTCACGTATGTCAATATTTGATTACTCACTTTCACGAGATGAGCGAGCGACACGCGAAACGATGAGACTGCTGCGATCACTCGCAGCAGTCTCATCGTTTCGCGTGTCGCTCGCAGTCTCGGATTCTGACACCATTCAAAAGTTGGTGAAATATTTAAAAGTTAATGTTCCTAAGAATTTTTTGCGCGATCAATATTTTCCGAGATGTACTGATATCTAAAGAAAAACGTAAATCCTGAACAGTGCACTTTAAAAATCTTTAAAAAATCACAGTTGACCCACTCAAGTGGTGCTACAAACTGGCAACTTTTAAAAAACATCTCAGAGGTCGATCGAAAAAAGTGGCCCAGTTGATAAAGAATGCCTCACATGCGCATAGTTCATGAAAAAAAAAAATCACAAGTAAAAAAACTTCGAGGTAACTTTAGACCTTATATACGCGATTTCGCCGATTTTCGAAGGTACTTTTCTAGAGGCGATTAAACAAAATGACGCATATATTGACATGTTTTGACAGGCCATTTATGCACATGGTTAAGTATAAGTAAAAAAAAAAAGTCAGAAATATTATCAAATGGCGGAGATATTACGGAGATGTGGGTGACTGAAAAAAAATATGAACATATTTATGATTGCATAATGAATGTATCTTCAGTGTGAACCAACAATATGATTTTTTTTTTTAATTATTATAATAAAAATTCGAAACTTAAAGGTTTTTTACTCAATTTTTTGTCGATATTTTATTTTTTAATATTTTTTTGTGTTATTGAAATTTTTGTTTCTGTGGTTCACACGATAGGTGATAATACTAGGAATATGTTGTAAAAATTTCAAAGCGATCAGAACCTTCGTTCAAAAGTTAGCACTTTCACATGGTTCGAAAAAGTGAATCGTGGAAAAACGGCTTTGAAATTGACGGTCGGGCGCGCCGCCGCTACCCGCCTGCTTTCAAGAAAATAAAAGTTTTTACGCTCCAAATGCTTTAACTTTAACAATTTTTGGAATTTTTCAATTCTGTAAAGCTTAAAATATTCCTAACCGTTCAGGCTAATGGAATCAAAAATAAATAGAGAAATGAAAAATTTTGAAATTTTTCGCGTATATAAAGCCTCTTTTTGCGTATACAATGTGAAAATGAAATCATTCCCATGGTTCGATTCGACGCCGCGATTTTTTATTTTTTTTATCACGCTTTTTTCGGTCGCTGAGTCTGACAAGTACAACATATAGCTAATCGGAAGCTTGTCGCTATCGCTCGTTTAGAAAATTGCGCCGGCTACGTCATGCGGTGCGCCGCGGTAGTCATTATCGTCGTGGCGCTGACGACAGCGAGAGCCGCTGCGAACGGACGAGTCGACGACGGTTCGGAAATCGTCGCCGAAACAACTCGGGAGAGTCTTCCACGAATGACCGAGACCGCAACGCCGCGGGATCCTCCTCTGCGGGGGCTTCTTTATCCGCAGGAGAGCGAAGCCCGTGAGGCAAGTATTGTCGTCAGAAAACTCATCCGCATTACGCATTAAATTTATCATTTTATAAAATAAAATTCATTTCCTCTACTCCGAGAAGGAAAAAATTAAAAAATTATCGTCGCATTGCCAACGACAAACTTGTGCTCCGGTGAAACTAACGTTCGATTGCTTTTTTCATTTGAAAATAAAATCTCTATACATTTTTGTAACGATTTATTTATTTATTTTTTTTTTTACAATTTCAAATTATTACACAATATCCGAATTCCGTAAGACGTTGAGGCGTCGATATATATTTTGTTATTATATTTTATATATATATATATATATATTGTATAATATATAGTATTTTTAGATTTTTATTGTGTTTTTACGGAAAACGTTGCCGGTAAAAAAATAGCAATTAATATAATTGTCGTTAATCTCAGGTGAGATCGCTCGATGGACTCTGGGACTTTGCGTCGACGCCGTCCGGGGATTCCCTGGCCGGTCACCGAAACGCCTGGTACAGCGACGTCCTCTCCAAGGTATTAAACATTATTTTAAAAATTAGCTTGTTAAAATTCTTTATTAATTAAAAATTAATTTAAATATATATAAAAAAAAACAATGGAGGATTCCGATATCAAATATTTCAGTCTTGTTAGTTTCGGGTTTTTTCACCAATAGGTTCTTTGCTCATTTTTTTTTTTTTTTTGTGATTTTTTAATATTATTTATATTATTATTTTTATTCTTATTTCTAGATAATTTTTTGTGTTTTTTTTTAAATTGTTCACAGTCCGCGAAAGTGATGCAAATGCCGGTGCCGTCGTCGTACAACGACGTGACCACTTCCCGGGCTCTGAGAGATCATGTTGGAGCTGTTTGGTACGAGAGAACATTTTTCGTGCCCTCCTCGTGGTCGGAGCAGCGGGTTTTCGTTTATTTTGGATCCGTTAATTATGCCGCTGAAGTCGTAAGTTCTTATTCCCTCAAAATTGCGTTCCTGTAAGAGAATTTTTATTTTTTAATTAATTTATTTAATTATTATTTATTTATATACACAGGTCGATTTGTCATTGGCCAATATTTTACGCGGTGCCTATTCATACGATTCACGCCCGATTCGCAGCAGATTCGTGTTCAGCGGAAAAAAATACGTCGAAATACGTGGCAGTTTCAACGTCCTGAAGCTGCCCGATGAAACGCCTCTAGAACTTCGGAGAAGAGCCGATCTTAGGTATTTTTTTCTGTAGAACACGATGGGCAGCTTGGATTTTTCCTAACTCGATTGGGAGCCGAGATATCGACATTTTAAATCACGAAAATCGACGTTTTTTCGAAAGTGGCTCAAAAATGGAACAATCGTTCGCTCGATTTTTTTTTTTTTGTTTCAAGGCTACATTCGACGTATTTTTTCCCGCTGAACACGAATATAATAATTATTTTACTCCCAGCCGAATATTTTCCATTTAAATCCCAAAAATACGATTTTTGGTGCCTAAAATCAAGACCTTTCTCACTTTCGGCCACTGCACTACGTCCATACATCCTAGATTTAATTGATTTATTGATTTATTGATTTATTGATTAGTGGGTCAACGGAGAATTAGTAGCAAACCACGAATTCGGTCATCTTCCCTTCGAGGCCGAGATAACGTCGACACTGTTTTTCGGTGGGAAAAATCGTATCACCGTTGCTGTCGACAACACGCTGTTACCGACGAGCATTCCACAAGGCAAAGTTGTCGAGTCGACGACCGACAACGGGACCGCGTATATCCAGACCTATACCTTCGACTTTTTCAATTATGCCGGAATCCACAGGTAAATTGACTCGGAGAGGAAAAAAAAGAGACATTTTCCACATATTTATTTTTACTTATTTTTTACTTTAAAGTTGACTGTTTTTAGGTTTTTTTTTTTTGTTTTACTTTTTCCGTGAGTTATTTTTTTTCATTCATCTCCGAGAATAGATTTTTCGAACTTATACTAAATGATTTACGTGGAATTTCATTTTTTTTCATTTTTTTTAAGGCCGGTGTTGTTGCAGACGAAGCCCCGACTCTTCCTGGAGGACTTGTCCGTGAGAACTAGTACGCTCGGTACCGATGGTTTCGTCGATTATATGGTGAGAGTAACGGGTATCCGCGAAGGCGAGTGGCTCGCTGGCAGAATAAGGCTGCTCAAAGAGGAGGGCACTTCAGCATTCGAATTCACATTCGATTTCGCCGAGGGAGACGACGGTTTCAACGGTTACTACAAAGTACCCAATGCGAAACTGTGGTGGCCGAGAGGAATGCATCCCGAACCCGCTTATCTTTACACCCTCGAAGTGAGTCTGAAAAAAGAAAAAAAAAATTTAATTATAATTGTAGTATTAATGATAACAATAATGCCAACATAGTCATATTGTACGGCAAAAAATGAGCAAATTTTGCTCTTGGCGTTTTTCTCTACGACGCATAGTTACCGAGATACGGGCGAATGAAGCTTCCGGCCAATCGAGTCGCGCGGCGGCTCGTGGCGCCATCTGTCGGCGCGCGCTCATTGGCCGAACACTTCGACGGTCCGTAACGCGAAAGCCGTGCGTCATAGAGACTTCCGCCAAAGACAAAATTTGCTCGGTTTCAAACAGGGAACACATTGCCACAGTTCTTTTTCGTCCCACGTCAACTAATTTTATCGACTTTCGCAGATTTCTGTATGGGCGAGAAAGGCGAAAAACGAGACGACGAGACCCGACTTCTACCGGCTGCCGGTGGGAATACGGTCGATCCGATGGACCAACACCAGTGTACTTATCAACGAGAAACCCGTCTACATGCGGGGCTTCGGTCGTCACGAGGATTCTGTGATAAGGGGACGCGGTCTCGACATCGTGACGATGACCCGCGACTACGAACTGCTCAAGTGGGTCGGCGCCAACTCCTACAGGACTAGTCATTATCCATACAGCCAGGAAGTTCTCGATATGGCGGACAGGTGCATTTATTTTACCAAAAAAAAATGGATCCAAAAGTTTTATATTTCTTTTCAAACATTTTTTTGTGCAAAAATAAATTATATAGAATTTTTTTTTTAGACAAGGTTTCCTGATAGTCGACGAGTGTCCGGCCGTCAATGTGGAAGCATATTCGCCAGAGTTACTTAAACGGCACAAAGCCGCAATTTCGGAGCTCGTCAGGCGCGACAAAAATCATCCGTCGGTTGTCATGTGGTCGATCGCCAACGAGCCCAGGAGCCAGCTGCCTGGCTCTGAGGATTATTACAGGGAAATAACGCTTCACACGAAAACCCTGGACGACACCAGGCCGTTAACAGCGGCGCTGAATCGCGGGTCTTTCGTAAGTTTTCGTTACAACTAAATTGTCCTGCTCGCTTCATGACTCAGAATGATTTTCAATTTTTCTTTTAAACATATTTTTTTATTATTATTATTTTTTTTGCATCTCATTAACAAATTCGCAATTTTTGCGAAATCCTTTAATCCGACTCTGCTTAACTTGTAGCGTTAAAAAAATTAATGACATATTTATGAACAAATAACTAGTGCCATGTTTTGTAATTTTTTTTCGTACTTGTAACAAAAATAATTTTTATTTTTTGCTTTTTGTGAAAATCGGTCGGATAGAAAAGTGATAGCGAATTCGTACGAAAGTCCCGTCGATACGCAGCGAGCGAGCTTGGATCGCGTCTCTCGAGAAAAAGTGATGAACTTGCGAAACTAATGTCGAAACTCAACGGTCAATTCCCAACAGCAGTTTTGACTTTTGAGATCCGACAATATTTTCTCTATCATGCGTTGATCTTCTTCTCGCGAGAGATTACAAAAAAGATTTTTTTTAATTCTACATATACATATACTTTTTTATTTACAGATTTTTACATTTTTAATATTTTTTTTTTTTTTATTAATCCGAGTATTTATTTCGGACGCGTTAAAATTCTCGCCTCTTCATTTCCTGCGTGCAAAATTTAGGAAGACAAGGCCGGCCAGTTTTTGGACGTCATAGGATTCAACCGTTACAACTCCTGGTACAGCGACACAGGCAGACTTGACATGATCGTGAACAAGGTCGTCGACGAGGCGACCGGTTGGAATGACAAACACGACAAACCCGTTATCATGTTCGAGTACGGCGCTGACACGATGCCAGGATTGCACGAGGTACTTCCTTTAATCACCGATTAATTTTTCTTGTCTTCAAAATAGAATGTTTTAAATCTCCGTAATTTTTTTTACCTTTTTATTAAATTTTAAATTTTATTTTCATCCTCAAAGGAAAACCGGAAAGATTTTTCACAAATTCGTACAACGGAAAAAAATCATTGATACAAAATTTTTATCTTTTTAGACTTTTAGATTTCGCCGATTTAAATAAAAAACTAAATCCTTCCTGTTACTGAAATTGAACTGATTATTTTTTTATTGATGTATATTTTTTAAACTCTGTGTTTCAGCTTCCGTCATACGTCTGGAGCGAGGAGTACCAGCAGGAAATGTTCTCGAAGCACTTCGTGGCGTTTGATCGTCTGCGCGAAAAGGGATTCTTCATCGGCGAGTTTATATGGAATTTCGCGGATTTTCGTACCGCCGAGAGTAAGTACCGGTAAATTCGCTTTTAAGCCGATTTGCAAAAAATAGAGATCGATGGATCGGTAGATCGGTGGATCGGTGATATTGTTATAATTTCTAAACGTATGTATATATATATATTTTTTTGTCTCCAGCATACACTCGTGTCGGAGGTAACAAGAAGGGCATTTTCACGAGGACGAGAGAACCGAAGATGGTGGCTCATCACGTGAGAAAGAGATACCACGCTCTGGGAGTGGAACTGGACGGCGTCAAAGCTCCGGACGATCTCGAGCCTTACGTATCGAGCTATCGTCCCGATCGCGACGAATTTTGAATTGTTCGAAAATCCGCAAGTCTGTTAGCTTCTCGAGGATCGACGTAATTTTCCAAGGTTGATAAATGCACTGCCGACGAAAAGTCTCGTTTCGAACCCTTCTCTTTTTAAACATCGACGCCAATTTTTGGCAGAAAAATATTCACAAGTGAGATTCAGTGAAAATTTGAACACTTCCTATTAGGATAAAATGTGATAGAAATCAACTGTATCAAAAGTGCAAAGAATATTGATTTTCCATAATAACAATGTGAAAAAGTTATTAAAAAATCGCTAAAAAAATTGTTCAAAAACCAATCGATGAACCTTTTTTTCTCTTTTAAAATGAATTCATTGATTTTCCAGAGCTTTAAATTTTTCCGAGATGAAGAGAGGACCGAAGAGAGGACGAGATGAAGAGAGGACCGAATTCACACGTCACAGACTACCGCAGCCAATCGGATTAACAAAAAATCGGCGACAGGATGTCGATATTTTCACAATCGATATATATATATATATTTCAAGAGCGCGTTATAAAATTATTATTGCAGCAACACATGATGCATGTCAACTTTCAGCGTTTTATCGTCACCAGAAGGTAAAACCGTCTCTTAATTACCAAACACTTCGAGCCAAACTGCAAAACAATCGACTCCGATCGTTGTGGCAATGAGAATGGACGATTCGCTATTTTCCTTTTACAGTCGAGCTGGAGAATATTCGTACGTCATAAATTAATTTTGCATGCCAGCCACAGTCGTTTGTTGATATATGAAAAAAATGCATCGCAATAAGTATTCCCAACTGAATAGCAATATTTGTGCGGCAAATAGCATTTACTCCGTTGCTCTGGCTTTTGTTCTATCGTACGTGCCACGCGCGACCTTTTTTTCTATATATCAATTCTTTCGATATAACGTTTTCTTACTGGAAAAAAACATAATAATAATAATAAAAAGTTTATATTTTTTGTCCTCTAGATTGGAAAACTGTTTGTTTATCGGGCTCAAAATTTCTACCGAAGTCGACGAAAGTCGAATGATTTTTGGTATTCAATTCAGTGACAATCGGTCGATTCTTAGGGGACATCCAGTAGGACACATGCACGCAGGCATCACGCAAGGGCTTTTGCTGTCGCTAGGGCGGCGATGCCTATTGGAGATAAGCCTCGTGTCCGGCAATTTCCCAGGGAAGTTACCGGCACGTCGCCTGTATTTGAACGGTCAGATCGAAGTCGCCTATAAAGCCTATTGCGCAGAAACCAATTTGATGTAAAGATTACAGATAAAAACGATCCGTTGCTTAAGGGAGGATATTTTAAGAAATTAGAAACAAGAGAACAGAATATGGTTCAAGATCACGTTAATGATTAAGGTCACCTTTCTTCTCGCTCGCCCCGCACCCAGTCGGTATTAAAAACCGTTATGCAATTTTTTGTTCAGGATGCTGAAACTTTCATGAAAAATAAAAGGCGTCTTGCTTAAAAATCTTTTTCTTTTTTTTTAATCACTTGTCGTTACGCTGAGGTGTCTCTTGATAGATACATTTTCCCCTCACCAGCTGCTGCTCTGTCTCAGAAAGTCCTCTTGATACATCGACATTGCCAAACTCGGCATCGATTATCCAGTTTCTCTACCATCGAGCCACATTTTGTCTCTGAGTACAAGGAAAATAAAAGGCGAAAATAAAAATTTTCATGTTGGTTCCTTATAATATCCCACATTGTTCTCGACGATAATTCCTCATGAAAAAACATTAGCTCGTTCTCGACAAGAATTTTTCTTGTCGAGAAGAAAGGAACGTTAAATTTTCAGAGTTAACACGACTAAGCAGGCCTCTCTTCATCCGGCGGTTCGACCAACCGGAGGCAAGCATCAGCGAGCTCAACGAAAATTGGTTCGGTCATGGCCAGTCCGATAGCTTCTGTGGGATCTGGATTGTTCAAAATTGCAGTGACGATGTCACGGACGTGCGGATTTTTCAAGCATTCTCTGACGTCTTCGCTGCCTCTAAGAAGCCCCAATTTTTCTGGCTTCACGGTGTCCTCGGTCGGAAAGTCGTACAGGCCTGAAGCGCTCGAGGCGTCGCCTTCGGACGGTTCCGGTTTGGGTCGCTCGCATCCGGTTTTCTTGTGGCTCTTGCAGCAAACTGCCGAACAACTGTAAAAAATAAAACGTTAATAATTGAAATAAAAAAATCAATGAGATTTTTCTTTTCATAAAAAAAAATTCTATGTTTTTATGCAATTATGCATAATTTTTCTGTTTTACCGACCGTTAGTAATACGACTATTATAAGTAGTAATAAATAAAACTATTTTTTTTAAATGGATTAAAAAAACTGCTAAAAACTTACTAAGGTTGCAGACAAGTTGGGCACTTGTACCGGGAATGTCCCTTCGCGCATGCGCAACAGAGCTTCATCATTGAGCGGGATTTCGTCTCCGAATTTGAGGGTTTTTTTTTCTTCGCTCTCTTCGAATTCCCAGTGTCGTTTTTCGATCGTATATGTTATGCTTAAAAATATGAGGAAGCAGAGGTAAACGAGCGTTCTCGGCTCCGTGAACACGGTTGTTTTGATACAACGGGCGAGCACGTGCGTTTCTCGAACTAATACACGAGACGAGCGCGCGGCGCGGACATTTTGTAAAGCTCGTGCAGGAACTCCGATCGTAAGGCAGATTTCTCCGACCGATTCGGAGCAGGCCAAGTCTGATCATTTCGAATTCTCGCATATTTATCTTATTTTTAAAAATTCAATAAAAATTGACCGTAAGATTCTCCCCAGATTTATTTGTCAAGCAATCCGAAGATCTGGCAAAAAAGAAAAATTGAATTGAAACAGACCGGAACTCAATGGTCTTTACTTTGGTTCGGTATAATTTTATCGTTTAATTACCAGCTTCTTCAATGGAATTCGTTTAATTACTTCTTGATACGATTATCATCGGCCAATTAAGTACAACAGTCTCCCAGAAATCCAATTTAAAGTCGAAGTAAAAAAATCTACTAAAATCCACCGTCCAACTGTACTCACATTGGCCATATTTTTATCCTGCCAGCTTTAAAAATACATATCTTTATTTCGCAAAACTTAAATCACAATATTGTGTCAGGACGATCGATAAAAAAAAAAAATGTTTAATAAAATAAAATAACATTAAATAAAATAACGAAATTTGATTTTCCGTATCTACGGCCACTATATCTATGGCAGCCCTGGAGAGAGAGGATAAAATGGACAAGAAAGTTTGGCACCCTGCCAAATATATTACGCCTGGTATGTCGATCCAGAGGCCACGTGACCTCGGGAACACGGGAACAATTTTTGTTGTTAAGTACACAAAGAAGTAAAACTAGGGTGTTTTAACATTCCACGCGTGCATCATCGCCTCGTCAGAGTGGGGCGATCCAATGAGCTTGACCGCATCCGCCCCATCCCACCCCCCGGCCCCTTCCAATGACGAGTAGTGAAATCGGCGCGTCGTTGACCGACGAAGACGAAGACGAAGAACGGGATACCCGGAATAACAGAATGTCTATGCTGTAACCCATGATACATGCATGTGTTCACGGATCTACTCGCGGATACTCGATTCAACGGGTTCGCACTTCCACAACGGAGGGTTGCGGCGAGGAAGGGAGGATGGGAAGGGGGTGCCGCTTCGCGTAGAATCGCCGAACCGAGACGAAGATTTACGCGCCGTAACGTTGCAACAGGAAGACATTCAGAATCTAGATTGAGCAATTTATTAAGATAATTGCCGACGATTGAGAAAAGTGCATTTCCATCTGTGTCGACGAAACTTCGAAGAACGAGGAACCATCAGCATCCGATAAGCAACTTTTGCAACTTTCCGGTAATTGATAGTTGATAGTTGACAGCAGTCTGAGAAAAAAAAACATTCTCAAAATTTAAGTATAAAAGAAGCATCGGATTGTAATTTACGTTGAAAACTGAGTGAACTTTGTCCCGAATGAAATCTCTCTAGGACGCGTAGTTTTCGTGTTACGAGCGCTCGAAGTTTCCGGCCAATGGTCGTCGCACGTGAGATGGCGCCACAAAGCGCCGGGCGTTCCCATTGGCCGAAAACTTTGCTCGCTCGTATCTCACGAACTGTGCGTCGTACGGAAATTTTCCAAAGGACAATGTTTCTCAATATTCGACGAGGAATGCGATTTCACACTTCCCGTCCCACTGGAGGGACAGATGGTCCCGCGGTAACAAAAAAAAAAAAATCTTCACTTCGTTCGCATTTGCTCTCGCATTAAAAAAAAATAAAAATAAAAATAAAAAAAAGTATGCTACAGCACAGGAAACAATCGAGAATAATAGTGCGACGGAGGCGTAGTGGATCGCGTTTCGTTCGCGACGGTTAACCTGGCCCAGAAACGCAGCCGGAACTGTCGGAGGAATCAATGACCTTGGCACGAGTGGATAGCCGGCGTCGCCGGCGGGGAACGTCGACGGGCCTCCACCGGGACCGCTGCGAACGATCACGAGAGACAACACCATCGCTATCCCCGCAACCGGCGAACCACCGGGCTTCTTTCTCCCATGAAATTCCGACGATGAGGAAGGAGCGCCGCTGAGCATGAGCTGACGATTCGAATTTGCCACGCGCCCGTGTATACCCGGGGCCGGGCAACTTCGAGGTCGTTGCCTGCTTCTGCTGTTCTCTCCCCCCACCACCGGTGAAATTTCGTCAGTCCCCCCCCCCCTTACCCTATTCCGATACCCCCACCAACATCCAATCCAGCTACGCCGAATCACTACACTTTTACGCCACGAATCATTTAAAAAATGAAAAAAGAAGGCGCACAATCTTCCCACTGGAGAACAGTTGCGTCATTTATAAGAGGACGCTCCGGAATGTTTTAATTTTTTTTTTTTTATGCAGTGCCGCAGGCAGTAAATATGTTCAAGATAATGAACAATTATCTGCGGCACCGAAATATTGATAATTCCTTGAATATTTCAAAAAGATATATAATTAATATTTTACCAACATTTTAAAATATTTGTAAAATATTTCAAAAACATTTTAGCGAAATATTTCTGAAACACTTCGATGCAAGATTTATGAGCCGAGCAAAAAAATATTTTCACAATGTTGTTAAAAATATTTCAGAAATTTTTTGTATATATTGGTAAAATATTTTCAATATTTAAAAAAATATATATATATATTTTCAATACATTTCAGAAATATTTCCGTCCTATGTTGGGAATAGATCAAAATAAGAGTGTATATAAGAAGAAGAAAAAAAAAAAAAGAGAAAAACGATGCAGAGGAAGAGAACCGGTGAAGGTAAAGATCGCTTCCTCTTATCGCGCGGGCTCGGTTGATGGAATACAGTAGAATGGAAGTTCGGACAGATGTAACCGGCGCGAGTATACGTGAATGGGAACGCGCTCTCGGCGTGGCAAGAGGCCCGCTCGGTATCCTGGTGCGATTGCTCAGGGGTCACGTGGTCGACGCTCCTGTTCTTCGCGAGACCATCCGATGAGATCCGGGGTGGTGGGGGGGCGGCGTTTATACGAGGCTGACTGTTGCTGCTGCTGCTGCCGCTGGAATGATGGAATAGTAGCTTTTGCCCCGATGATCATGTTTCCTCGGATGACGTCACTATTGCCCGGCGCATAATCAGTCCGTGGTGACTCGCGCAGCGCCGGACGGAGCGACACCGTCAGGGCCGAATGACGAGGATGTCCCGAGCCGACGGTGACGACGCCGACACCATCCCGATTGTTTAGTCATCGTTCGAATCGATATAACAAAAAAAAAATAATAATTAAACAAAATATTGTGTGACATTTTTATCGTCAAAAGTAGAATCGAGGAATTTCACTTCCAGCTTTAGATATTATTCCATTGGTCGTCGGGTTTAGTCGTCATATGAATTGATATAGTAAGAAAAACGAAATTAAGTTTACAAAAAAAAATGTATATTTAACAAATATGATATGAAATTTTTAGCATCAAAAGTAGGTCGAGGAATTTCACTACCGGTTTCCGAAAATATTCCATTGGGATCGATAACGATCGGTTTGTTGATTTAAAATAAAAATGAACCGCTGACGATCATGATTGTCGATACTCCCAATCAGTCTTGTCTGCAATCGATGCCTGCTGGATCAGCTTGAATAATAAATCGGAAAGAAAAAAAAATGTAAAAAATAATTTCGCCCAGTAACTCGTCAAGTTAACTATGTAGTTGCTGGGCGGGGATGTTGAAACCCCTCCCATCAACCGGAAAAAGTCAGCTTGCGACTTACCCAGTCAGCCGTCATAAAAATAATAATTAATTTTTTAAAACTTGGAAAAAACGAAAAACGGGGTTTGTGAAATCAGCTCGGTCATAAAATGGTGGCGATTTAATTTTTAGTAATTGTTCCGCATTGCTTATTTTCGAGTCTTTACTAATAGAATACAAAGAATCTGTTGTGTAACTAAAAACGTACACATTTATGCATTCCCAAAATTACAATCCTTTCATTTCAAATCAACAAATAACAATGCTTAACTTCAACGTTGAGATTGCGAATCAAGCCGCCATTTTAGCGAACGACTTGGTAGGCCATTTTCCCGAGTCGAGCGACGTGACCTGCGCGGCTTCGCATAACCTACCGCGACGTTTTTTCCTCGGCAGTCATCGCCGATTCAGTTTTGACTGCGCTCAGTCAGTAAACAATTCCGCCCAATCTAAAACCTACTTGCGTACGCTACGCAACCTCTGAGTTACAAAACCTCAAGAGTTCTTCTCTCGTTACTCGCGTCACCGATGCAGTCCGCGGTAACGTCAGATAAATAAAAAAAGCGCGCTAACGCTCTTACGATCAGCGATTTGCAACTACGGCGATAGATCGAGTCGACAAAAACTCGCGAGTCAAGTGCGACTGACGTCACCGAGGCGACCCGACGCTCTCACAGCAGCGGTCGGTTCGAGGCTTTCCGCGTCCGTCGTTACTTTCCGCCTCCCCACTCCTGTCGCTCGGTCCCCCCCCCCTTCACCGCGCCGCGCCGGCCGCTCTACCGAGAGACGATCGCGAAGCGGCATACGCCGAGAGAGCGCCCGCGACGAGGACGAGACGCTTCGCCGCTAGAGACGCACGATCGAGCTGAGAAAAAAAAAAGACAATATATACATATCTATATGTATGTACAGAACGCACACAGAAGCCGAGGCGCGTTTAACGTCCGGACGCGCTTCGAGTAGGAGGCAAGGAACGAAGAATCCCGATCGCCGCTTCGCGGATCGCTCACGACGGACTCCGCTGGCCCCCTCGACCGGGCCGAGCCGCTCACGGGCCCGCCAGTTCCTTCGTGCCCGCTGACTCGTCCACTCGACGACCCTCACTTGTCCCCTCGAGCGCGGAAATCATTTCTTTTTCCGATTCATATTTTTTGTGGTTAAACATTTTTTTTTTGTTGCTTTTCATTTCAATTAGTTTCGAAGTTTATTTTTTTTTCTTCCTTTTATCGTTTATACAATCGTTATCTTTTGCGATGATTCTTATTTTCAGTTGATAATTGTTTGTTTTTGGTTTCAATCATTTTCAAACTTAATGTTATTTTCTTTTTTTTATTGATGATATAATTATTTATTGAGTTTTTTTTTTTTTTGAGCGTTTGCGTTTTTGGGGTATTTTGATTATTTGGAGCGCGAGGGTTCGACGTCGGGACCGTGACTGACCCGTGCGCACGGGCGTACGCACCAGTCGCCTGACAGTGACCCACTTGCCGGTTCCGGTACGCACGCCTCTCGCTTAACCGACTGACGGCGTCGCTCGCCGTCCGGTCGCGCGCACGGTACTCTCTCCCTCTCTCTCGGAAATTTGTCGAGGAATTTACTTTTTTTTTTTCGACAGGCCTCGCCACTTTGGATCGCGTGGGGAATCTGTGGAATTTCTCGGATCGGCAGCCTGTCGGGATTGTTGGAAAGTTTTTTTTTTTTTTTTTTCATCATAATTTTGTCGGAAGATCGCTTGACTTGACCGTAATTTTTCTACAACGCTTAGATACGGTAGCGGAAAATATTAATTATTAATCGAAAGAAAAAAAAGTTGGCAATTTTTAATGAAACAAAAGTTAAACAAACATATGTCAATGGCAATTTTAAAAAATCGGTTCCTTCTTCAAGTACCGGAAGTGCGGCTCGCCCGACGAGCAAAAAACGACGACGAAAGTATCGAAAAAACAAAAACAAAAAAATGCAACGCTTGGGATTCCCCTAATGTTAATTGGGAGAATTTAGAGCGGATCGATTAAAGAGTTAAAGTTACGTATGGGAGTGAGTCAAAGAAGGATTAAAAAATAAATAAATAAAAGTGAGTGCACGGAGTGATTTCTCGACGATCGGAATTAATCGTCGAACAATTGGAACGCCTCAGTTGGATTGCACTTTAGCGAAGGATTCCTCGAACCTAGTTGGACGGGCACAAAGTTCTATTCGACGGCGTCCCCGAGAAATATCATCGACGGAAATATACGCCCCGGCTCACATATTAAGTATCGCTCATTCTGTGTCTAACAAACGCAAAGGTGGCTAGTGAGTCAACGAAACAACATCTCCGCCCAACAAAACACCTCTATTCTCTCGCGTGTAATGCATCGAAATTAATCTAAGAAGAATACCAATTTGCGTATACCCAACCAATACCAATACCAACACCAACCCCTATACCAACACCAATACCAATACCAATACAGATAAATTTCACAGTTTCGTAGAATTTTGAGCAATTATCGAATGATTGTCTTTTACGTAGGTGAAATTTTAACAGGAAATTGTTCGCGGCATAGAATATCATCGACGTAAATCATGACGCCGATCGAAGATAAGTTTTTATGCCGGAAAGAATACGCATGTGTACATGAGTATGTACGTGTCGGCGTGAGTTATCGACGGGGAATCCCCCGTTCCCCGTTATCCGTCCCGTTTCGCCGTCACCGAGCGCGCATGCGCGCATGCGCGCACGCGCGCGCGTTCTTCTGGAACGCGGATACTCGTCGAGGGAATCAGCCGCCGGTGAACAAACGAGGCAAAGCATTTTTTTTTGTTTTTTACGAGCGAGCTGGCGAGCGCCTCGGTCAATCGAGCAATAATTAAGATGGATATGAATATACGATTGCGTTATCGTATATTCATATCGCCACGCTGTCCCTTCATCGCGGCGGCATATCACGCGAACACTGAAAAAGACGACACCACGACAACCGAACCGCGATGAGTCTACGTCGTGAACGTTGGCGGGCAACATCTTGCGACCCGTTCCTGCACCATGGAAATTCTTGAAAATCTTTACATTTTTTTTTTTTTTTTTTACCGGAATCGTCTTCGACCGGAAATACGTCACTTCCGGTTTCGAAAAATGAGTTTTATGGACCAGTAGTGACGAAAGACGTTACCCTACCGTTGAGCAGTCTTGGTGCAGAGCTGGCCGGTGGTAAGATCATGTTACGAGCTCACTTTCACGGGGTAGATTCGACGTGTTGAGTTTTCATGGTTACGATTTTTTTCCACGTTAATAATAATAATATATAATAATAATAGTTATTATTATTATTATTATTACTATAATACATTGACCCGTTGAAAAAAGACTTTAGGCCATTCGATGCACGATAAGTGCTATCGACAGACGATAAGATACCAAACGAAAAAAAGAAATGCGAAGGAGAAAGAGAAATGATACCTTCGCAACTTATCCGATGCTTTGACCAAAGCCGAAGCGAGGAAATACAAACAGTCATGAAGTTGATAAAGTATCGGTGTATGGAGAGTCGTGAAATTGATTTGTTTTTGCCGGCCGATCGATCGGTCCTTTCGAAAGACGGTTTTAAAGACTTGTACTTTTTTTGCTTAAGCTTCGCAAGATCAAGTGATTTTGTTTGTTTTGTTTTTTAGACAAGCTCGGTAAGATATAAAGTGTTTATTTTTTAATCGCGATTTTCAAAGATATTTTTTGACTGCAAAGAACTTCTGCCAACACTAAAATTAAATCCAAATAGCGATTGTTAAAGGTTTTTGTTTGAATGACACCGTGAAGATAACCGTGGATCGAGTAGCGCGAGTTATACGCCCGGGCGACGTCTTCATCGGCCGTATTACCATTATTTTCTGGTCGGTGGGACTTTCGTCCGTTTGTAGAGCTCGAAGACTTCAACGCTGTGACAAGATGACATTGATCCTTTGAGGGAGATTTCTACCTTTGGCCAAAACTCCAAAATTTGCCAAAAATCGATGAAAAATATTAAATATAGAATGTCGATATTTTTAGAATTTTGTAGGTCATCTGAAGCAAAAAATAAGAATAAAACATATTTTTACTTTGTACAATATTGTACCATAAGGTAAACTAGAATCAAGAAGACAAATTGGGGAAAAAGATCGTGAGCGATCGAAGGGACGTTTGTTTTTTTTATTAACAATTTTTGCTGTTTTTTTTCTTTTCTTTTTGTTCATTTAAACGATAAAAACGTTTGAATATTTTTGGATATTTCTGGTTCCACCAATAAAGAAGTTTGTCGTACACGCGCCTGCCAAATTTCATAAAGATTGCTCGTCCAGGGCATGCAGGGGCACTTTCCGCAAATTTGGAAAATATAGTTTCGAGAAAAACTACAAAAGTTTAAAGTTAAACCGAAGTTTTTGTGCGAATAGAATGAAAAGTGTCATACTTAGACAATATGCCGAACGTATTCTTAAACGTTGGCTCTTTGCGATACACAACAAAAAAAAAAAAAAAATAGAAACCTCCCTTAAGGCAATGCGACGTCCTTCCCGCCCTGCCGAAGCCGAACTCGGTCGGTAATAAAAACTGTAATTTTTTTCTTTTTTCTTCAAAAGTAGTGTCGAACATTTTCAGTTAAGATGAATTTTTCGTTGAAATATATTGATAGAATACGTAAAAATATTATTTTCGGATATTTTAGGAATATTTCATAAGATTTGAAATATCGAAGATATTTCGTATTACCAAAATGTTTTTAAAATATTTGGCGCTACATGGGCAGATTGCCTGAACGGCGACTGTGGCGCTTGATGGCGTGGCTGTTTTTTGGCGCCTCCGTCTAACCAACAGTAGATCAATCAGAGTGCTACCTTACCATGGCAGTCGCGAACAGGATTTTTCTCGCCGGTCACGAAAATCCCTTCCTTACCGACACACCGGCCACGGATCTCGCCGCAAGGTTGTTGTTATTTACATCGCCGTCGATCGTGCCCTTTCGACGTTGGAGTCTCGCTCGACTCTACGAACGGCCAGTCCAGACGTTTCGCACGCACTCGTCACGCGCCTGCCGAATGAAGATAATGACTCGCGAAACTGTCCTAGCAAAAAAGAAACATTGATACAACGCGAAGACCACGAACGAGTCAGCGGCGCCTGGTCGAAGTAAGTAGATCACAACGCTGTGACAAGTGAACGGGAACGCTCGTCGGACGACGCTTCGAACGACGGCGATAATAAAGGAAAAAAAGGTATTTCGTTTTTTTTTTTTCGTCACTCGCTCCATGAAAATTTTCGGCGATTACCTTTCGATCGACGAGGATCGCTATTGGTAACGGTGACGGGTTCGACCACTTATCTCAAGGCGAACGAGTGAGATATATCTTTTCATCGTTCAGTACATCGAGGCGGATTTCAATTTATTGAAAAAAAAACAAAACAAAACATTATTTTGGGAATTTGGACTTTTTTTTTATGAGGCATTCTCCGTCAACTCAGCCACTTTTTTTTCGACTTTCAGATCTGTCCCATAATTGGCGACATTTTAGTATCACTTGAAAGCAGAGCTGGGCAGTACTTAAAGTACATGAGCACTTGTTTGGTTCTTAAAGTACGTACTTAAAGTGTCAAAGTACTTTTTGGTATACTGTAAAAAAATTATGTTTGTGCAAATTACTGAACAGTATTGGAAGCTTTTTTTTACATAAACTGTTTCTGATGTTTCAAACACAGATGTGTTGCAACTTAACAGTAAAATTTGTATTTTTCAGTAAAAATTTTGTAAATTTCAAGTTGCAATACATTAAATTTACAATTTATTTTTATAATGTACTTTAAGTACTATTACTGAGTACTAAGACCAAAGTACTTGTACAATTTTGAGCATAGCTTCGCTCTTTGAGGAAGCTATGCTCAAAATCGTAATAAATGAAGAAACCATGTGCAAATTCCTTTGCATATCTTTTGTAAAGTAAAAAAATGTCTGTCTTGTAAAATTATTTCACTTCCAGCCCAAAATTTTCCATTTAAATCCCAAAAATACAATTTTTCGTGGATAAAATTGAGACTTTCAATGTCTCACGGTACTTTAGTCCCAAAAAGGTCAGCGGATTCATGTTCAGCGGAAAAAAATACGGCGAAATACGTGGCAGTTCATAAAAAAAAAAAAAAAAAAAAAAAAAAAATCCTTAAAAAATCGCAAGCCTACCCCCTTTCGAGTCAATTTTTGAGGTTTTTCAATGTTCTGAAACTGCCCGATAAAATGCTTCCAGAATTTCGGACAAGCCCTTATCTTGTGTATTTTTTCCCGTAGAACACGACGAGCACCTCGGATTTTCCCTAGCTATATTGGAAGCCGAGATACCGACCTTCGAAAATCACAAAAATCGAAGTTTTTTCAAAAATGGCTCAAAAATTGAAAAATCGTTGTTCACTCGATTTCTTTTGTTTCAATGCTATATTCGACGTATTTTTTCCCGCTGAACACGAATATAACAATTATTTTCCTCCCAGCCCTATATTTTCCATTTAAACCCCAAAAATACGATTTTTTATGCATAAAATCGAGAGCTTTCTCACTTTCGGCCACCGTACAAGATCCGTACGTCCCAGATTTAGTTTTTATACATCCAGTCGACCTCCATTCACTGCCCCAAGGTCCAGTCGTCGTAGTCCTGTCGATTAGTATCCTTCCAAGGATTGAAAACGAACGTATATCTATTTTTTTACATTTCGATAATTTCCGTTCTATGTGGAAAAATAGAAAATTCGTTCGTGTCGTATCGGACAAACGTCGATATCTCGGTGCGTAGCAGACATCGTTGAATTTACTGTCGCGCGATGACTGCCGACCTCTCGTCTTGATAACGATATACTATAACAGTAAACAAAAAAAAGTTTATGATCCATACGAGTTTTTTTATGATTTATTGCAGAATCTACAAGTACACATATACGCAACTCCGAGAAGGATAATGACGTCGGTCACCAAAGGCGAGAAGACAAAGGTGCCTCGTGACGAGGAAAACAAAAACGACGATGCGCCAGCGCGTCATCGTGAAAAGTTGGTTTCCTCTCAGTCTCCGGTGCAACCGTGCTGCAGGCTCCCTCGTGAAACGGTCCAGGATCGTGCATCCCCGTCGGCGATAACTTCTTCGAAATTTTTTCCCGTCTCCGCATCGACGCCGCCGAGTGAAGAATATTCGGGCAGCGCGTCGTCGATAGGACGAAAAATCGTACCCGAGGAAAGAGAGGACAAGACCCCGAAAAAGTTAATCGATAAATCTGATGATCCTAGAGGCCGCCTCCGCAACGATGACACCAATATCGTCTCTATGGTGGAAACGCCGCCAGTCTCCACCTTGAAATTCGAGGGAATTCCAGTCGTCGATAAATCCTCGGCTGTGAGCTCGAACAACATTACAAAAATAATTAATTGATCCATCGATCCATCGATCCATCGATCGATGGAACAAAGTTTCTGTAACAGCGATGTGGTTTTGTGATTTACAGAACGCTTACAATCCGTCGAACGTCGCTGTACCTCGAATGGGCTCGTCTAGAAGAGCACCGCCGAATCTCGACGAACGTCCACTGATCCTCGCGACCCATCTCGTGCCATCCCTGCCGATCGCTCTTTTCGAGATTCTCACCGAGGTCATCGAAGCCGCAACTGGCAAGGCTATTAATCTTCTGTACGAGTCGCGGGCTGACAGACCCGTCGCCAAAGATCTCGTTGATATTGGTAAAAAAAAATCTGACATTTAAAACAAATTAATACTTATTCGATCGGCGATTGTTATATATATATATATATATATATATATTTACTTATCTCAATATTTATTATTTCATCTGATGTTATTAAACAGTAACATGTGTTTTTGATTCAGCGATTCTACCGGCTAGCGGCGACTGGGCCGACGGATCTTTACTTCCGATCAGCCTCGTCTTCGAGCATCGCTTGAACAGAGAAAAAAAACCTGGCGTTTATGTAGACATCGTTGTCGCCCCCGATTGCATACGAAACGTTAAGGTTTCTATTTTATTATCATTTTTTTCCACCCAAAGTAACATTTTTGCAAATTCTCACTTTTTACAAATTCAATCAATCAATCTTCAAATTCAGTTCAATCAATCTTTACAAATTATTAATTTCTATAAATTAGTAATTTCTATAAAATCTCAATTTTTGCAAATTCTCAATTTTTTACAAATTTTCTTTCTCTGCGCATTTCTTCAGGAAGTAGTTGACCTCCGCGGCTACAGATGCGCTCTTCCCGACAGACAAAAAGCCCTGGGAGCGGCAGGACTGCTCTTCTCTCACTTGAAGTCCAAGGGCGAAAATCCATCGTTCTTCGGCAACACCCTGGGTAAAAAGCTGTCAATCATTTTAAACCGACAATAAACACGAACTAATTATTTTCACGCGTCGTGTACATTTTTTTTCTTATTTACTTGCGGTACATTTTTTTTCTTCATCTTTGCAGACTCCGGCTCGCAGGTAGCGGCCCTTCAGATGGTTGCGGGAAAGCAGGCGGTGGTCGGCGTACTGGAGGCGCCGGTAATAAATTACCACCGGAGCACGCTGCCGGGCGTGGATTCGCTTTACATCCTCGCGAGCCTCGGCCCTCTGCCGCCGTACAGGATAATGCTCAACAAAAAACTCGAAGGTGAGCGCGGATGCATTCAATTTTACGCTCATTTCAATTATCAATCAATAGTGGAATTTTTTTTTTTTTACTTATGAAAAAATAAATAAAAATGTATTCCCATTAGCTCCGATTCGTGAAAAGATAAAGGAAAGTCTGCTGACTATCGAAAGGGAGGACGAATGGATGGAGAGACTTCGCCCGTTCGGAGTAATCGGCTTCGCCGAATATTCCGAGGATCGTTACGACTTCGAGAACGTCAAGTCGGTCGTGACAAGCGTTCCTTATTACTAACCTTCTACTTGTTATCGAAATTCTCCTCTAACGGAAAGGGATTTTTTTTTCTTTATATTCATATATATATTTTTTTTATGTTTACTACTCTATCGACTCGTGTTTACGAGTATTCTTTGTTCTCGCGAGATAATTAATGCGGCGCTTTTAAATTCACCGAAATTTATTTCCTGAAGAAATGGTCAGAGAAAGAAAATTTGTAAAAAATTGAGAATTTATAAACATTGAGATTTTATAGAAATTGATAATCTATTGATAGCACGAACACCACTCTTCGGAATTCGACCTCTCGCTCAACGATTCCAATGCGCCAGTTAGTGCACGGCTAGGCGGTCACCCATCCAACTACTGACCGCAAACGATTCAGCTTGACTCTGGGGGGACCAGTAAAGCCTCACATCGACTGCTCATTCACCGATGTCTGTACGGCATGAATGTGGTGTAAGGCGCGATGCAGAGCCACGTGTGCGTCAATCGTAACACTACATTTATGTCCTTTCACAAACTATAATATTTAGTTTTCTTAATTCCTTGTAAGTTTTCAATCACATATTCGACTGCACCCCGAAGCGTTTATGTCAATATCATCCTGCAAGATTTGATGCACATGTGTAGCATATTAACAATGTTAAGTCGGCACTGAAAAATTGTCCAGTTCCATCGGTAAAACAAGTAAAGCAGGTTTAAAAAAGAAAAAAAAAACAGCTCCAGCATCTCCTTAAAGCCGTTATAAAGGTGACTCGCAGCAGCATCATTCAGCGATTCGTTGTACAATCAGTGAACAAAAAGGTATCTACATAACCGACTGCCCAATGAGGGCTCCTCCTGCTATCGATATCGTATGTGTTTTACCATTTTGCAAGTTAGTCGGCTTTGCTTGAAATCGGATTCGGCTTGAAAGTCTACCGACCGCAGGTATCAAAAGTAGAATCATTGTGCGCTAGGGATCGCTAGCAAGTAAGTTAATATTATTACAGTAAACAAAAAAAATGTTTCCGATAAAAAATATGTTTGTTTTCCGAGTATCAACTATTAAATGGATTCGGTTCTTATAGTTTTGGTCCAGAATACAATTGAGATGTAATCATTTTGCCTATGATTCACAATCGGTTCTATCCTCACGTGTGCACAATCTGTTGTCTTTTTAGTCAGTTGATACTGAAATCGTCTGGATCATTCGGCTGCCTGTCGGCTACCCAAGCGGCTTACTTCAGAGCACTTCAGAGATAGGCTGAGGCAGACTTGAAGATGGCTCGATGGAAGTCCAACAAAAACCGCGCAATTCCATCATTTAATTCGCAAACTATCTCGCCGGGGCCGCCGGGACAAAGCCGAACAAATCTTACCCGTTCATAGGCTGCGCTCTTCGAATCAACGATCACTAATAAAATTAAAAAAAAAACAAACCCGTTTTCAACCGAACTTGTAACAACCGTCGTCAAATAAATACCCGCGATAGATAAATAGAATGCCGAGTTTTATCTTCTCGTGGTTAGGTTCTTCTGTCTGAACACTCGCCATATTGTTTACATCGATTGTTTCGATTATTCGATTGTTCGATACGATTCACAATAAACACCTAAGATTTATAATTTTTTTTTTTTTTTTAATAAATAAATAAAAATGAGTTTGTGGGTGGACAAATATCGCCCTACGAGCCTCAGCAAGCTCGATTATCACACCGCTCAGGCTGAAAATTTGAAAAATATGGTAAATATATATATATTTTTTAATAAATTTAAAAAAAAAAAAAAAATTTCAACAGAATATCTGAAAAACGTTGCTATTTCGCAGGTCCAGCAAGGCGATTTTCCACATCTCTTGGTGCACGGACCGCCGGGCGCAGGCAAAAAGACACGAATAATGTGCATTATACGAGAGCTCTACGGCAGCGGAGCCGAGAGGTTGAGAATGGAAACCATGCATTTCGAGGTATTTTATTTAGCCATTCGAAAAAAAATATATATAAATTTTTCATGTATTCATTTTATTATTTTTTACTCTTTAAATTTATGTAATTTATTTATTTTGTGTATTTTATTGTTGTTTTCTCAATTATTAATGAAAAGAAAATTATAATGCATAAACGTCGATCGGTTTGAGAAAATACACGCTCAGCCGAGAAACAAAAACTTTCAGGTCGTTCCAAGGACGACATGAATTTTTTTTTTCTTCCGCTCCAAAGTTTGATGATCGCAATGATATATATATTTCTTTTTTTGTGTAGACTCCGTCCAAGAAGAAACTGGAGATAATGACGGTGTGTAGCAACTGCCACATAGAGGTAAATCCCAGCGACGTGGGAATCTATGACAGAGTCGTCGTGATGGATCTTGTGAAAACCACCGCACAGACTTATCAGATCGATCCGAGCGGTCAGAGAGCTTTCAAAGGTAGCTTGGGCTGGAATTTGTTACCTGTACTATTTATTTATTTACAGCAGTAGACGGAAAAGTCCCTTTTTTTACATTCTAACAAGTTATTCAATGTTTTGTGTTTATGTGTAAAGAAAAAAAAAAGACGATATTTCACACTATGCTATAAAAAGAAAATTGTTATTTGGGGCAGAAAACAAACAGTAAACCATCAACTAGTAAATTGCAGAAGAATTTGGTTCAAAACCACAGTCTTGAAGTATCGAACGATTCTCCCGGATAGAAATCCACGGTTTATGCGACTACAAAAAAGAAAAATCGATACGATAAAACTCGGAAATATTTTTAATAAAAAATTCCGCGTCTCGTTATTAATATCTATTGATTTATTTATTTAGTTCACGGGATAAACCATTCTGTTTGCATACAAGAATACAACAATAAAAAGCAAATCAGTTAACAGTGGAAGTGTCTTCAACAATTGTAATATTTTTTCTCTTTTTTAATGTGGTTTTTTTTTTAGAAAAATGTCCAAACTTTCTGTCGTAATTCGTTGATCAAATATTGCGGTGTGAAATTCAATTCGCGGCGATTTTTCATAAAATAGCCCTAACTATTATAATTGTTATTTTGTAATTGACATTTTTAAAAAATAATTTTTCTGAATTTTTATTTGTAATTTCTTTTTTTTTTTTTGTTAAAATTGAGGAAAAATTTAATTTGCACGAGTTTTTTTCGTCTCGCAGTTATCCTCCTGACGAACGTCGACCAGCTGACGAAGGACGCTCAGCACGCCCTCCGCCGTACGATGGAAAAATATGTTAAAACGTGCCGACTGATTCTCTGCGCGAATTCGACCTCCCGCGTGCTGCCTGCGATACGGTCGCGTTGTCTGGGAATTCGCGTCCCGGCACCGACGACCACGGAGATAAAGTCCATACTCCAGTCGATCTCGAAGCGCGAGGGTCTCCAGTTGCCGGACGAGCTGGCGATGAGAGTCGCCCAGACGAGCGGCAGAAATCTCAGACGAGCAATTTTAATGCTCGAGGCTTGCAAAGTCGAGCAGTAAGTTTATAAAGATGAAATGTAAATAATTTGCAACGTGACTTTCTCGTTTATTAGATTTTGGCGCGCAGATTTTTTTTTCGAGAAAGTTCGTCGATCGACTTTAGTCTCCTCGAGGAGGAAGCTGCGCGCAATCCTGTCATAAACGAAGTGTGCAAATTACTTCGCAATTTTTTTATTCCTGAGGTAAAAAAATGTCTCCGTCTGATAAAATTGAAAGGGCCAAATTTAATAAAAATAATTTTTATATTAATTAAAATAATTGTTATATTCGTGTTCAGCGGAAAAAAATACCTCGAATATAGCCTTGAAACAAAAAAAGTCGAGTGAACTACGATTTTTTAATTTTTGAGCCACTTTTGAAAAAACGTCGATTTTTGTGATTTTCGAAGGTCGATATCTTGGCTCCCAATGGAGCTAGGGAAAATCCGAGGGGCTCGTCGTATTCTACGGGAAAAAATACATAAAATAGGGTCTTGTCCGAAGTTTTAAAACCGTTTTATCGGGCAGTTTCAGAACGTTGAAAAACCCGAAAAATGAACTCGAAAGGAGCAATTTTTTGACGAAATTTTTTTTTCGTTTTTAGAAATGATCTGCCACGTTTTTCGACGTATTTTTTCCGCTGAACACGAATCCACTGGCTTTTTGGAACTAAAGTACAGTGAGACATTGAAAATCCCGATTATATGCACAAAAAATCGTTTTTTTGGGATTTCAATGGAGTAAAATAATTTTATGAGACAGACATTTTTTTATGTTACGAAGAGGTGCAAGGTAATTTGCACATGGTTTCCTCATTTATTACAATTTTGAACAGAGCTTCCTCAAAATTGTAATAAAAAAGCTTTGAGGAAGCGTTTTGTAAAGTTATTCTATGTTATGAAATTACATTTGAATGCGCGCAATGAGATATCAATAATTTAGTTTTTTTCTCTTAATTTCAGATATCCCTTTACGGTGGATCAGAAGATAACTGAGCCGGACTGGCAGGTGTTCATAAGAACGACCGCCGTGATGATGATCGCCGAACAGAGTCCGAGAAAGATTCTCGAGATTCGTAACAGGCTGTACGAACTTCTCACCCACGCGATTCCTTGTGACCTGATATTCAAGGGTCTCCTCCAGGAATCGATTAAAAATTGTGACCTCCCGCTGAAAGTCAACCTCGCGACGATGGTCGGCGAATACGAGCATCGCATGCATCGCGGATCCAAAGCTATATTTCATCTCGAGGCTTTCGTCGCTCGTTTCATGTTGATATACAAAAAGTGGATGGACGCCGCCATGAAGGATTGCGATTTTTCGATTAATTAAAAAAATATCTTATGAGGATACGAAAATGAGGTTCACCAATATTAATTTCACCTCCTTCGAGGATAAGAAAATAATGTTCACCAACATTAATTTTCAAAACGCGGGATTTTTGTTTCATCTGCAAAAAATTGACGGACTCCGCGATGGAAAAGTGCCCTTTTTGATTAATAAAACATCTGTACGAAAAATAAGGTTCACAATAATAAATGTTCACTGTCGATACAATTACTTTTATTTATATCATAGTTTTCTTTTTAATTAAATTCAAATAAACTTCGCTGCATCGATTCCGAAGCCAAAAATTCGTGTTTCGTATTTTCGCCTCCCTCACCGTTTACAATTGCCGTCTTGCCGTTACATTTTATTCTATATTATATATATATATATATATTTCAGATTCCGCCGACGCGTCGACGAAGGACAAGAGATCGATTAATCGTAAATAATCGTCGACAGGTCACGCGAAATTCGGAGGAAGACAGGAGGAAAAGAACGTCGAACGTCCACGACCGTTCACCCTTTCTCGTTCTCAGAATCATTCTTTTTATCACCGATTTCTATTTTTAATTAATTAATTAAATATTTTTTTCGATCCATGACGAATTCCGTCCATCTCCGACGTTGGCGAATTTCTATTATTAACTCACGATCGTTCTATTAATCATTCATTACGGGGAATGTCGAATCGATAGCCGCTCTAATCGGCTCAGCGATTTTATCGCGAATCTTTGTTCCTTCGTCGACAGTCCGGTATCTCCGGATCTCTCATTACCGATACGTCGTGAGCGTAGCTCTGGGGCCGGAAGGGCTTATCGACCGTTTCTCGCGCACTACCAATACGCCCGTGTGGCTCCGAGACGGCGATATTTATTTTCAACGGAACGAAGTGACGAGAAAGGGGATTTTTTTTGTTCAAGCTTCGATGTCCTTTGATCTCAGGGTTTATCGGCTTATAAATGAAAACTTTATCTTTCGCACGATTTTAAAATTCTTCGAGGCAATCCAATCGTCGCACTTGGCGGCCGTTTGTTCCTTTCAGCTATTCAAAAAATAAATAAAAATAAGTGTAAATATATAAAAATAAATAAAAATAGGATGAATCAATCTTGGAAAATTTACTGATTAACGAACGATATTTAAATGTTCTCTATGGGTTTATATTTAAGGAGTTATACCACTCGAAAGATGTTTAAAAAATTGTCTTTTTTGAAATTGTATTTAGCGACTCTTTTTTTATTTTATTTTTCACCCTTGATGGAGATACGTGTTAAATTTCACAATTCGACTATGTCGGCATGATTCGGTTTTTTAAAGATGCATTACACATTCGTTGCCAAGTAAAAGTTTAATTCAATGAAAATTGTAGTACATCGCAATATGCCATTAATATGAAAAAAAATCAGTCGTATTAATTATGTCAGTAACTTTGATTTTGCGTAATAATTAATGCCAGAAAGTTATTGAAAAAGTATTATTTTTTTATCAGAAAACATTATATTTTCTCCTTTAAAATGAAGTCCTTGATTTTTTTAGAATTCATATACACTTTTGCAGATTTATCTTATATTTCAATTTTTTTTTAAATTTTAAAAATCTATGTAGAGGTACGAATTTCGGATATGTTTCCGTATCACGATTCCACAGTGCATACAGCGCCAGCACTTCCGTAGTTACGACATTTAAAAAAAATGTTTAAACGGAAAATTCATAGATGTAAAAAAATGGTGAAAAATTCATTATGCTTCTAGAAAATTGACGAATTGATTTGAAAAGAGAAAAAATAGTTTACCGATTATATTTAAAAGAAAATATTTCTAACAACAGCGTTCGAGCGCTGAGAGCGTGACGCTTAGGCGAATGATGTAACTTAATCAAGATCCTACGGTATAATAATACCGAGTAAATTAATACCACGTTGCGAGTACGGCAGACAGGTTGCATTCTTCACCACTTTTCTCGTTCTCGCGACTACACGTTACGTGTAAAGACCATTAACGATACACGCGCGTATATCGCTTTAAGATTACAAATAGTAATTAAATATTACTCTGTTGCAGATAACAAGCCCCGGGTTATTCCCGATTCCGAGTATTCTCGATCCTCATCGAATCGTGAGTCAGTCGGCTGAAAAAATTTGAAAAACCGGTGATCGATGTGGTGGAGACGCGGAAGGCGAGGCAGTCTCAAAGTAGGTGTTGGTCGGTATTTATTATTAATCTATCGATCAACGAACTTCAAATTTCAATCACCATTATTCCGTTGTCAAATTTTTAAAATAAGTTTTCTTAATACATTTTGCAAATCAATTTTTTTAATACGTTTCTTGAGGTAGTTCTGTCGCTTGGTGTTCATTTCGCATAAGTTCGAGAAAAATTACATAAAATTGCAAATTCTTCTCGATGGTACAAAACTCTGATAAAATCATGCATATTAAATGTACTGAAAATATTGATTCCGCATAATAATGCATACAAAATGTTATTAACAATTAATCTAAAAATTCATTGTTTAACAAATTATCCGGAAACCTATTTTTATGGTTAATTACGAAAATGATTCGTTCATTTTTCTGAATACTCGTGAATTTTTTCATATTCTTTAGTTTACTTTGAATTTTGTGTTTTTCCATATAACAACAAAGTGCGAAGCAAATTTTAATATCTGAAAAAATTCATACGTATTCAGAAAAAATGGACGAATAATTTTCGTTTTAAACAAAGCTGGGTTTCCGGGAAATCTTTGGTCCAATTTTTTTGATCATCAATTTGTGAATAACATTTTGAAATTATTATTAGCAAAAAAAAGGCCGCAGAAAAGGTCACTCATTTCAGAACGACGAAGAAAAAGAAACTTGCTTTTTACATGTTGAATTTTTGATGGAAACCCGGAAAAAAAATCTAGCGGAAAAAGCCCCTCTAGTTATAAATTAACTCGGGCGGGCTTACGACGTCAGTGGCTCGCGCACTATCGCCTTGTCACGTGATCAATCCTAAAATCACTTTTCTACCGACCTAATGTTTTTTTCACCGTCTGATTATCATCTTTTCAGATGTTTCCTTTCCGAGAATTTTTTTCGTGACTTTTTTTGTTTTCGTTCTTTTGCGGGTTTTTTCGCCTTGTAAACAATCGCACGCAGCTCTCCGACCTTTTTTTCTCGTCAAGTTTTTCCACTGCCTTTTTTCCGTCAAGTCGTCCGCGTCTTGGATCGAGTCGTTTTGAGATCGCGCGGCGTTACCACGGTCGCTAACAAATCGCTTTCCTTCTTTTTGCATAATAGGAAATTTGATATTGACATTGAATTGAAAATTTTTATACGTAAGAAAAAAAAAAAAAAAACAACTGTTTACGAACTACATATTACACATATTTATATATTTATTGTATGACCAAGGTATATAAAAACAAAAAAAAAAACAAAAAAATTCGTCGCCGGTATTTGAATATTTTAATATTTCGCAAAAATATAAAATGGGTGAATAATTTTCGCGTGTCTTGGTCCAAACGACCAACGACCAAACGTTGGGTTTGGTATTGCCTCGGTCGATTTCACACTAAATTGAAAGAAGAAGAAATCAACGGGTAATTCGAATTGTCCATGATTCAACGATGACACGGCTATAATTTGAGGATATTCAAGAGGGAAAAAAAAAAAAAAAAAAAAAAAAAAAAATCAAGCGACTCTTGTCGTCGTTACGTCGTTCGGCGACGTCACAACACCTGGGATGTCGATGAAACCTCGCGCAACTCGCGGAAACATCGATGACGAATTCACTATAGTTATTACCATTACAATCGTCTTCCGCATTAGGCGCGAGTTATTATCTATCTGTCGAGTGGATCTCAACAACTGGACGTAACCGCGTAATATCCTTCGGTAATGCGATATATATTTGACCGTGATAGTACAGTTTGATGTATACGTAGAGTACGAGGCTAAGGGGGTCGTCGCTTATCGTCGAGGAAATCTGTCGCGTGGGCTGCCCAATGATAGGCGAGCGATAACGAGCGTATTATGGATTAACGGATAGGGGCTCTTGCACGGTGACCACGTAACTCACTCGCGATATCCGCGAGAAATCGATCGATAAAAATCGCCTCATTTCGGGGTCACGCTCAAGCGTTAATATTTTTCTGGAAGCCCGCTTCGAGAAAACTTTGAGAAAAGGGACTCATCGAGAGGCTAAGAAAACTGTTACAATTCATTTCTTTATTTTTCTACACATTTTTTGTGACTTGCTTTTGTTCATTGAATCTCGCGTCCTCCACGGACGACGAGGAGGTTCTATTTTTTTTTTTTTTTTTTTTTTCAATATTGCGATTACTATTGCTATTATATATTCTTTATTCTTGAAAAAATGAAACGATTCTTACCATTTTTTATACTTGAACCTGGGTATTTTGGTGGTGGGCGATTTTCGATCAAAATTTTTATTACAGAGAATAAAAAGAAAAGACGTTTTGGCGCCTAAAATCGATTGTTACGCTCTCGTTAAGCTTGTGAACAAATATTTCCCCTTGTATCTTCCCGCCAAATCTGACTTAGTCACAGTAACCTAATAGACTCGTTTACTATAAATGAATTGGCTATCTTCAAGATCTCAACAATGATAATAGAGGCCGTGGTTATATATTCTCTCGTAGGAAGTAAAGAAAAAGTAACACGCTCCGTTGCGTGTCTTGACGATTAACGCGGAGACTCTCCTTTGATCTTATCTGCAAAACGTACTTACATGTATCGCAAAAAAAAAAAATATATATATATATATATATATATACTATGCCCTCGTTTCCTCGATTGTTATTCTTTTTCGCTATCTTTTTCCCCTTCAGTCGCGCTATCATTAACCGGAAGTGTTGGGCCGTAGTCTCGCTTGGCAATCGCTTCAAACTGAAAAATCACTCGAGTGTACCTCTTCACCTTCGCTCGCATATACGAATACTCGAATGTCTAGCCGGTGTAAATGTCAGGGCTCGGCTACTCATTGTAGCTATTCGGGTTCATGTCCAAATTTTCAGCACCAGCAGAAAAAGAAATAGCACCACAGTTTTCGTTACCGACCGTGCTATTTTGATACTGATACACCTCACAGCTTTATGAGAAATTTGTTTGTTTTATTAATTTTTTTTTCGATGTTTACACGTTACGATGGTTATTACTTATCTTGATTTTTATTGACTGTTTTGCGATTTGCGTTTTATAACTCCCTTGCTTGCTCCCTCTCTTCGCCCCGCAGGCAACGGCCTTGCAAGGATAACCCGAGGCTAGATCGCATTCGCGATTGGGGATGCATATCGCAGTTTCTCCGTAAACCGCAGGTGCTTGTATCCCAGCGTCAATCGCACCCCCGGGGTACGACCGAGACGATGAGCGCCTACATGCCGAGCTAGAGATTTACGTGCTCGATATTCGTGATCATAACCGCCATCTGCTCCTGTCAGCTCACTCGACGATTTATCCAATACACTCGGATTATCTTCGCCGCTCTATTTTCATCGCGATATCACAGGTAATTAATTAAAAATTAATCCACGCAATTAATCAATCAACAAATACAGAACGAACGATTCAATCGACTAAAAAACTATATAATCGTATTGACGGTGAAAAATTATAAAAACTTTGCATGTGAAACGTTTTTTCTCAAGGCCATAGTTTTGGAGATACGGGCGCTCGAAGGTTTGAGCCAATGAGGCCGCTGCCCGACTCCCGCGCCACCTGTCGGAGCGACGCCATTGGCTCAAAACTTCAGACGCCCGTAACTCTTAAAGCGCGCATCGTAGAGACTTCGCTCAAAGGGAACCCACCACCACCGCCAAGTTTTCAATGCGGAATAAGAATTTCAGCTTTCCGGCCATCTCCGAGCAATCCCATTGGCTGAAAAATCCGATTGATCCCAAAATCAACCTACACGAATTCTCTCAAACCCTTCGATGAAAAAAAAAACGACTACTCTGTCCTTAAAATATATATCAACGATAATTCTTCTTACTTTCATTTCCAACACAGGCGCCTTAAATTCACGAAACTTAATTTCCATATTTCTTTCGCGCACAACGAAGCGCAGTAATAGAAGAAAGACGTATGGTCGAGTGGTCGAGAGCGGGCGATGTAAGAAACGCGACTCCTCTCGTTAGTAACGTTCCGGATGGCTCGTTAACCACCGCCTCCCTCGTCCATTCGCCAAAGCTTCGTCGTACCAGTGGCAAACAGCATCGTATCCAACCCTCCCGCACATCCCATCAAAAGCCTGCATTGGAGTGTGTCAAGTATCGCATAAGTCAGCCAGCGCACAGGTGGCACTCGCGTAACCCTACTTCACGTCGAATGCCTTTTTCCCTTCGAGAAAGGAAAGTGCCAAAGTATCTTGGCCAGGACGCGGAGGTGCCGGAAAAGAGAAACGACGCGGATCAGTTTATTCGTCGAGAATAATGGAGTAAAAGCAAGAAAGAAAAAAAAAAAAGCATTTACCCATGCCACGGGGTATGAAAATTTATAGATACTTTTTTTTTCAGGTTAGACTCGCATGCGCGTCCAGCATCGCCTAATTTTTTCTTATTTTTTTTTTTTTTTTTTTTTTCGTGAAATTTATTGCATATAACGCAAGATAGAGACGACGAAGTGAGAACGAGGTGAAACGGGGAACGTTGGCCTCGCTGAACTCGCTTGCGGTGCTTCGTCTCAATCCGCGTCGCTCTAGTCTCTCCAGTTTGGCTTGGAATCTAGATCGATATACAGCACGCTTGAATCTCCCGCCCCGCCCGCCAGCCGACGAGATCCTTAATGTATGTAACCCACTTTTGTTTAATACCCTAACAGCGAAATCTCCGAACGGCTCGGTTTGCACGCGAGGCAACTATCAGCTTTATGTATCTCTAACCGGCTGGGCTGAGCTAGCTATGGGCGATGTTCTGAAAAATCTATCTTTTTCACGCCTTGGATCGATTATTTAATTCGATTGGTTAATGCATCGTTTCATCGAAACGTAATCGCCTTGGTGAAAATATTTCTCAAAATATGTCTGACGATATTTCTCTGAATATGTCTGAAGATATTTCTCTCAATGCGTCTGAAAATATTTCTCAGTCTCAGTATTACACTTATCACCTCGTAATTACGCGTCCGGCCCCGAAACTAAAAAAAAAAAAAAACCTAAAATAAGGAAGGTTTTAAGATTATTCTTTTTTCAGGCGAGCGAGATGGCGCAGAGCGCAGACTGTCAACAAAACGTTACGCGAGTCAGCTTCGCGTATCTCGAAAGATAGAACGCAGTAGAAAAAAAAGACAACAAGTCCGAGGCTGCAGCTCGCGAGTCTCTCGTGCGTCGCGCGTTACTCGTTAGGCGCGTGCTATTTAAAGATTCTCGCGGAACGAAACTTTTTTTTTTTTTTTTTTACACACGCACGCGAGATCGAAGGCCACGAGCTGGACGCGTCAGGTGTTCGTTATTGAACTTTCGAACCATCGGCGGTGTCATCGCGGCGCCGCTGGCGATAGACGATAACGCCGATTTGAATACATTTTTTTTTTTTTTTCCAAATCTCTCGTCCACCAATATTTCGCGCACTTGGCGTACCTCAGCTTGGCATCGTTCGTGCCGTCATTCGCAACGCCCACTAAATCCCCGACATTGCTTCAATTTCCCTGTACAAATTTAGCATTATTGTTATTTTTCATTACTATTGTTCGGCGATTATTTTATTATTATTTTGGGACTTTCTTCTGGGACATGCTAAAAAAAAAAAAAATGATAGTTTGACAGACTATTTACTTCTGTTATTGTAAAATGCTTTTTTTCCCGTTGTTATCGACAGAAAAAAAAGCCTTTCACAAAAACAAAAGTAAACATTCAATAAAATTTGAACCTGTATGAAATAGTTAAAAAAAAAAAAAATGTTGAGCATATCTTACAAGAAGATATTCTAAAAGTTCTACAATCAATGTTGTGATTTTTATTTTTATTTTTGAATTTTATTACTACTATTAATTTATTTTTTTATTGTCAAGGGGAAGAAACATTTTACAATAACAAAAGTAAATAGTCTATCAAATTATAACTTGTATAATATCGTTAACATTTTTTTTAGCATATTTTGGAAGAAAATATTCTATATGAATTCTAAACTCCAACTTTTTTTTTTCTTTTTTAATTCCAGATATTTTTTTGAAGCAATCAAACCTTTTGCTTCTGCGGTTCGCCGTTCGCCGCTATTGTTATTATTATTTTTAAACGAGCCAAGAACGACTCCATAAAGCGAAGTCGCACCTTTAAAGAGTCCACGAGAAAGTAAACAAGATTGTCTTACCGCATGTAGCGGGGACAAGCGGGCTATAGCAGTGACGCGCTTCCTTCGGTTCCCCCCTGTCGTCGCGCCGGATCGGAAGGAAGAAAACAAAGATAAAAAAAAAACAATTATAAAAAAAAAGAAAAAATTTTAAGAATGAAGAAAAGCCTTCGAGTTAAATCGAGTGACAACGTCGGTCGTCGTTCCCTGCGCGGGGAGTCTCGGATCTCTCCCGGTGTGCGGAGGTCGGCATAGAGGGGGGGGGGCCTGCCGTGCTGCAGCACCGCCCGGCTTATCTCGGAAGACTTTATGTATATTACGATGCCCGAGCGAGGAAGGCGAACAGTTGTTCATCGGTGGTTAACTAGTCGTGAAGTCTCGCGTAGACGCGCCGTTTCGCCAGTCCGCGAGCAGCGTTAAAACTCGAAAATACAATAAAACAACAAAAAAAAAAAAGATACGCGCGACTAAAAGTCGGCCTCACGGTCCACGCAGCCACACGCAACGCTCGGCGCGCGATTCGCGGGGCACACCGCGTGGGCAAAATAGCGACCGAGCTGCAGTCGCTGCGCTAGTACCAGCCGAGACTTCGGCGAGGCAACGTCGAGTGGCACGTCGCTCCGCACGGCTTTGAGCCTGTAAGGGAAATACGTAAAATAACAAAAATCTGAGAGAAAATATTGCAAGGAAAAACAAAGAAATCGGGGACGAAAAGCGCGGGAGAATCGACAGTGCTTTTTATTTTTTTCGTTGAAAAAAATAACTTTTTTTTTTTTTTTATTGAAAACTAAAGTCCACGAGGCTGGAATAAGAAGTTCGATGAAAGTGACTCGAAAGTTTGCAGTTCGTAGATCGTGAATATATTTTTTTTTTTCGTTACAATTTTTTTCTTTTTTTTTTTTTTTTGTGAAAATGTTCGTGGCAGTGTCGTGCGTGATCGTTCTGTCGTCGTCGTTGTTGTTGTGCACCACAGCTCAGGCTCTCTTCACCGCACCGGTGCCAGGTAAGGACGCTTTTTGGGACAACCTATCGGTTATTCTTGTAAAGTAACCGGTTAATTGTGTTTTCGGTAAAAAAAAAAAAAAAAAAAAAAATGCGCTGCCGACTCTTCAATGGATATTCATTGATTAAAAATTCGCTTGTATGTTAAAATTTCTGAAGAAAAATATTGCTGCGAGAAGTAACGATGGTTTTACGTTTAATGGGATTCGGGACGAAATGAGAAAATACTGAGAATATATTTAACGATTTTTGGGACTCTAAGGGTCGAAATTTAAGACGTTAGTTTGCACTTACGATTGCTCTTAAAATCAAACTTAATATCGAAGATTGGCCTCAACAACTTCATCCGAACTTAAAATCTAACCAGAGTTCGAACTTTACGTCATGCTCAAGCTCGATCGTCCTTCGATCTCAAGTTCGATATTAAATTCGAACTTATGATCGAACTCGAACTGGAATCCAATTTGAGTTGAGACTCAAGATCGAACTTGAGCATGAAATCAAGTTCAAAATGAAGTTATATGTTGAGTTGGAAGTTAAGATAGATTTTAAGCGCACAATGAAGTTCGGGCCAAAGTTCGATCTCAAAAGCGATCTTAAGTTCAAACTTGATTTCGTGGTTAAGTTTGATCTTCCGTTTAAACTTGATATCGTGCTTAAAAATGTTGCCTTTAAAACTTTGATTTGAAACGAAAAAGCAAGAGAAATAAATAAAATTCGATATAAATATCTCGATCACCGATCTGACCGAGTGAATTTCGGTGTACGTTCTGACCTTGGGGTCTCTCCGCGCGTCCTATAGCCCCACTCAGCAGCAGCAGCATCAGCTCGACTCCGACGACTACTCGAACGGACCTCGCGCTTATCGTTTTTCGAGTACTTTTGTATACGGCGGCGCCTCCGTGCGCAAAGTTGGCGAGTAAGCCCGAAATATAAAAATAACAAAATTCGGAAATAAAAATAATAAGAAAATTCATAAACAGAAATAACAAAAAAGATTGAAAAATAAAAATAACAAGAAAATTGGAAAACAAAATAAGATTAAAAAGTTGAAAGAACGGTAGTTATTCACAGATAAACTGCATGATACAATTGCAATCGATGCAATAAGGCCAAGATCCGAAGAGCTGAAATAGGAAAAAAAAAAGAAAAAAAAACAGGCCCCCCTTGACCCCTCGCGCGAGATATATAGATTATTTCGACGGTACTTTCCAGTCTCGTAAGTCTTGATAAATCGTCACTTTTATATTCGGGACGAAGCTGCTTTTCGCTCGTGACTGGCGCCTGTCTTTGTGGTTAAGTAACTCCTTGGACACGAACTGCCGCGCTCAACCGGCTCTGCTCGTATCAAGGGGACACTCGACGAAATTTTTTTTTCCCTATCCCATTTGCTTCTTTAAATTTTATTATCAATGAAATGGAAGAAAATTGTGTTATTTCACAACTTGAACATAAAAAACACGCGTTCTTCAAAGATTACAAGAAATCTTGAAAAAATTAATACGTATTCAGAAAAATAAACGAATAATTTTTATAGAATAAAATAGTTAAGTTGCCGGGTAGTTTGTTGAATAATGATTTTTATCTTGAATTTGTTAATAACAAATTGCAATTATTATTTCACAAAAACAATCTGCAACACCTCCCATACATTTGATTTTTTCAGATTTTTATCCCATCGAGAAGTGTTGGAAATTTTCTCTGAAACGCACATTTGGCGGGACTGCACCGCAAGTATCGCCTTAAGCTCGAAGTTAAGATCGAACTCGAACTACAATCGAATTTGAGTTCAGGCTTCAATTAGAACTTAATATCAAATTTAATTTTCAACTTGAGATCAAACTTAACACCGAACTTACGATCAAACGTTGGTTCGAACTTAAGATCAAACTTTACCACGCAATGAAATTCGGGCCAAACGTCGATCCTAAGTTCCATCTCAAGAGCGATTTTAGGTTTGAACCAATGTCTTAAAATGCAATCCTAAGTTCGGCCTCAATTTCTTCGTTAAGTTTTTAACGCGAATGTATAATTTGTATGTATGACATATAATCATAATCACCGGTTCGCGCTCAATTTAAATCGGCACAAGTGTGCACAAATGACTAACGCAAGCACACAATTTGCCCTCTTGTTATGTTATCAGCATCTGCTACAATTTACTTTTTTCCATACTTTGCATTTTTTTTTTTTTTCATTCGTCCTGCACGACTCCGTACGCATTAACAATTGAGAATTATGCCCCACGTGAAAAGAAGACGCTGTGCATGTGCGGTGCCAGGAGAGGTTCTCGAATCGGGCGACAAATGTTGTTCGATGCCAACTACAGCGATGCCTTTTTGCTCGGGCTATTGTGAACCGCAGTAACTATTCTTCGCTCTTCCTCCACTTCCAATTCTCCACTTATATTCTCCATCGAACCGAGTACGTGATTCTTCTGCTTCTATTACCGATGTCAATAGGTTCGCCGTGTTATTAGCTCTTTGTTATTGTTTACCGCTATCGTTGTTTGCGTTATCGTTTATTGCTTATTTACTTTTTATTAGCGTTTATACACTTTTTTTTTCAGCCCTTTATTGTGAAATTCAACGACAATGTAGCGGGCAAAACGGACACGACCAAAAATAGGGGTTGGGTGCAAAACTGGCACCGTTGTAATTCTGTTATGAACGGCTTGTTTCTGTTTTCTGTCGTTCCTTACATAAGACAAGTGCTCAAAATAAGTCAAATTCTTCATGAAATATATATATGTATATATATGTAAATAGGGGAGATCGCGGCAAAACGGACACCAAGACTAAAATCATAATTGTGCCTTCAATTATTGTTGATTATATGAAAAAAATGACATTAAAAAAGAAAATGGAAACCATTTTTTTATTGTTGTATCTAACGGTAGCGCAGAAATCGCATGTGTAGTTCAAGGATATATCATCCTCATCGGCACCGGTACATGAACCGTGACAGGTGCTGCACTGAATCCAACCCTCGGTCGACTCGTAATATAGTTCTCTGCAGTATATACACGGGGTAGTTATGGGCGATTTTCACTCGATGTTCCGAAAACCGACAAGTTTTAATCTGAGTTTCAACTTGATTTCGCACTTAAGCTCGAATCTAATTTCGAACTTTAATTCATGCTTAAATTTGAACGTTAATTCATGCCAAAGCTGGGCAAAGTACCGAAAAGTACTCAAAGTACCAAGTACCGAAAAGTACTTAAAGTACTACGTACTAAGTATCGCTAGTATTTCAAGTACTGAATTACTAACTACCGCAAGTACTTAAAGTACAAAGTAATTTCCGTACTTATAGTACTTTTATAAAATACAAAGTACAAAGTAATTTTTCTTCTTAATCGATAGAGTCGTACTCGTTCCACGAGTACGAAATTTAGAGAGGAATTTTCCAATAAAACGGCCCTGTTCAGGGACAACATTTTTTTCGAAACGTCCAAACTCTTCGTTTCCAATCCTTGGTAACAGAGTAATCGACTGCACTACGACGACTGAACCTTGGGAAACTGAGTGGGGGTCGACTGGATGTCGACTGGGAGTAAAGTAATTTTCGTTATATTCGTTTGGTTACAATTTTCAAGATGGCTTCCTCAAGGAGGAAGCTATGCTCACGATTATACACAAGTACTGAGTGAATTATACAAGTCTTAGTACTCAATAACAGTACTTAAAGTTCCGAAAAGTATTTTGATACTTTAAGTACCAAATAAGTATTCATGTTAAAGTACTCATGTACTGTAAGTACTGCCCAGCTCTGGTTTGAACATTAATTCATGCACAAGTTCCATCACAAGTGCGACCTTAACTTTCTGCCCAAGTTCTAACGGAACTTCGAACTTGACTCCAACTTGATTCCGCACTTAAGTTTCGATTTAACAGCAGCAAACCCCTCACCTCTGAGATCGTACAAGCAGTTTCACGCTCGTATAAAATGTTAAACCGACAACATAAATGCCCCGGCTGATCGATTAACTCCGCTCAATTGTTTCGTCTCTGTGGGTTAACGAGAACCTCCCCCCCCCCCACTTCCGTCCCATCCGAAGAATAATAACACAGAGATCTCGAATAGGTGAAAGAATAGCGACTCTCTGGCCTCACGCCAGAGCGATCTTTAATGTAGGTCGTCGAGATATTGTCCATTTACGTACGCGCGCGCCTGTGTGTGTGCGCGCGCGTTCGCTCGCCAGCTTTTGCACAGTTCCGACGGAGCGGAAGGGGAGTCGCAAGACGATGAAAAAAAAAAGAAAAAAAAATTGTCAACGAGAATAAGCGTGGCAAGGAGTGAGCATGACGGAAGGTTTTGCGAGGTGGACAAACAGAAATGAGGGCCTCGAAGCGGAGAGCGGACAAGGGCCAGAGCAATGAGCGAACGGGCGTGTAAACATTTGCTAATAAGGTACAGAATAATGCACCATGGAACAGGCTTTTGCCCTGGTGTGTGCTGGCTCGATGTAACGGAGATTCCAAAGCCTTTCGTCGTCGCGATGCTCTTTTGACGGCGAGATTCGCAACAAAGGGGACGCTCGCGATGAATGGAGACTTCGGAATTGTCGAAGACAGCGAATTTTGACGTTAAAGTTTTTTTTTTTTTTTTTTTTGCGTTTATGAAGAAATGGAATACTAAAGGGGAGAATGGAAATTTGAACAGTAGCTTTTTTCTTTTGTGTGTTGATTAAGGTTGGATAAACCTTAAGTTTAAACTTAATTTTCTGCATAAGTTTAAACTTAAGTTCCTCATTAAGTCGGACTTAATTTCCTGCCCGAGTTCAAACTTGACACTTAGCCCAGCTTCATACTTAATTTTTCTTGCTTAAAAGCGAGGGCTCGCGAGAGTTGAAGAAAAAACAATGGCGGACACAATTGCGCCGATAACAACGAGTCCTCGAGAATTTCCCTCCTTTTTTACATTTTTTTTTTTTTTTTTTTTTTTTTTTTTCACCCACTGTAACTCGTGCCCCAGCGTCGACTTCAGTCTCTTTCCGGCCCATCTTGCACTTTCATTGTTTCGCTCCTCCTCGTCTCAACTTTGCTCCTCATTCTTTCGCGTAATAATACTCGGCACAACTCGCTCATCGTCACGAAAAGCGAGCGTCCCTCTCGCGGTGGCCACTCGTCGAGGGTCACACGTTTTCTCACAGGACGGTATTTCACGAGTGTCTCGAGACCAACCCAACTCACTTCCCCCACCACCGCGACTTCCCTTCATGAAGAAAAAAAAAATAATAAAAAATACATAATCGGTCGTTCTGTTTTACCGACCGTCGGTGTGTGCGCACGCGACACGCCGTGCCAACAGCTGCAGCGGCACTTCTTAACTTCCCCTCCATCCCCCCCCCCCCTCGCCCCTCCTCCTCACCACTTATTCGGCCTCCTACTTTAACCGCGTGTGCACCTCCACCTCGACCTGTATCGAACTCCACTCGACCCAATAATTTTTCTTTTTCATCGTCTGAATTAAAAGGTAATCTATTTTTATTTTTTGAGTGGAAAAAACTCGGTCGGTAATGAAGACTGTAATTTATTTTTTGTCTTGCTTAAATGCGAGGGTGAAAAGAAAATTCTTACGTCAAGGGGAATTTATGTCCGCGTCATGTAAAAATTTGCCTTCAAAACGAAAATAGTTGGCACCAGTGAAAAAGAAAATCAATTACATTTTTTATTACCGACCGCGCCATGTCACATGCTCTCAATAATAGACGAATATTTCATTTTTTAAAAATGTAATGTAATTAATATTTAATAATTATTTTATTAAATATCATTTAATAAAATAATATTTTCTTTCATAATTGGGCTTATACCACGTCGCTTTAAAGGGTCTAAAAAAATTTTAGGCGCGCTGAGAATGGCCTGCGACGAACGGACTCGCAAATTTAACTGTGTGCATTCGCCTCCCTCGAGTGCATTCTTTCAAGCCCTGCTCCACTCACTTATCACACATATACATATACATATATTTTTTTTAAGCTCTTCGTAGTCATATACATATGTACCACGTGGGACGATGAATCTCCGTAGTGCAAAGCGAAAAAAAAAGTGAAACAAAAAGAATAATGGCGAGTGAAGAATACATAATATTGTTTCAGGCGAGATGCCAGACGCATCTATATAGTTGCAGATGTTCTTTTTTTTAGTACTATATCGATCTCTTCGCAACGATCTCCGGGACTTCCACTTCCAGCTACTTACATACTCTTTTCCCTCGTGGTTTCTTTTTGCACCTTTGCCAGCTAGAATCGTCGATGCTCTCCTTTTCGTTCCACTTCTTTTATTCTATTTTTTTTTGTTTTGTGAATACTTTTCTCAGGTGCGCAATTCCTGTGGTAATCAAGACTGTCGAAGAAGGCTCGGTCGAAGCTCTGCAGGAATCTCGTTCTCATTATTATGCCCAAGGGTATAAAATGCTAAAAAAAAAGAATCGGAAAAAAAAATTTAGTGTTTCCGTTACGCTACCCGATGGAATTTCGAGTAGTCCGACGAATAAATTCGAGGTTTCTAGTAGAGATGGGCAACGAGAATTGCGGTGAGCTTGTGAAGTAACGGAATCGTGTTTCCTCGCTCGGCGGCGTGTATGGGCAGCTTAAATTCGCACGGGCTCGTTGGCCACGACCGCAAAGAACCGTTCAGCTGGCCGCGATGTCTTCTCGACGAGGAAGATGTGCTGCGGCGCTATGACATCAACATTTTTCCGTTGTTAGGTTCTTTAGGTTCTTTAGGTTCTTTAGGTTCTTTAGGTTCTTTAGGTTCTTTAGGTTCTTTAGGTTCTTTAGGTTCTTTAGGTTCTTTAGGTTCTTTAGGTTCTTTAGGTTCTTTAGGTTCTTTAGGTTCTTTAGGTTCTTTGGGAATTTTTTTAAATTCAATTCTAATTTTTTTTTGTTCACTTTTATTTTATCAACGATGATGCGGGGAAGAAATTTTTGGGTCGTTAACGCTTAACGATTAACCGCCTGGGAGTTAATTGCGTTATCAAGAAAAAGCAATTGCTAACGCATTGTTCAATTCTTACTGACGTTTTTTTACGAAAAATATCCATTGCCCTCTCAGTAAGCATAAAATATGTAAAATGTATATAAATATATCAAAGCTGGGCAGTACTTAAAGTACATGCGTACTTGTTTGGTACTTTACGTACTATTACTGAGTACTAAGACCAAAGTGCTGGTACAATTTCCTTCCTCTTGGAGGAAGCTGTGCTCAAAATTGTAATAAATGAGGAAACCATGTGCAAATTACTTTATAGATGGTTTGGTCGTAAAGTCATATTTAGTAATCGGAAACGAAGAGTTTGGACGTTTTAAAAAAATGTTGGCCCTGAACAGGGACGTTTCATTTGAAAATTTCTCTTTAAATTTCGTACTCGCGGAACTCCCCCTCTTTCGATTAAGAAGAAAAAGTACCTTGTACTTTGTATTTTATAAAAGTACTTTATGTACGGAAATTACTTTGTACTTGAGGTACTTAGTACTCTGAGTACTTTTCGGTACTTTGGCCAGCTCTGAAGTGTACATAATAACAGGCATAATAAAATTAAACTAACAAAAAAAATAATAACGATGAAGGAACGTACAAATTTAATTCGGAGTCTCGATTTCGGTTATTGAAAAAAATGCTCGAGCATCATTATTGGTAAGTCGCTTGAATGATTTATGCATAGATGTTCGTTTAATTAATTTAAAAAATTTTCCTTGTGAAGGTACTACGAAAACTTTTGTGAAAACTACGTCTTATAGCCGGAAAAAATTCAAGTATTTCTTTTCGTAAAATTTGCCGGTCGTAAATGAATTAATTTAAATTATATGTGAAATATGAAGCAATATATATATATATATATGTTTTATTTAATGAATAACTCAGCGAGGAAAGACATACGATAGGTGCGCGGCTAAAAATTGAAATGTAGGACGATGGCACCGGGAAACTCGATATCTCTATAAATAACAGGTGGCCCGAGACAGCGAAATTCACACGGACCTGTTATTTCGTTAAACGACACCGCCACGAGATACCCGAGTCTCGTGGAAGTGAGCTTCCTCCTCTTCATCTTGCCACAAAAAAAAAAAAACAAAAATTATCTTTAAAATTAAACATTTTTAAATCTTAAAATTAAACATTTTTAAATCTTAAAATTAAACTTTTTAATCTTAAAAATTTTTAATCCTGGAATTAAAGAATCTTTAAATTTTTAAATCATGAAATTGTTGAACGTTTAAATGTTTGAATTATCACATTTTTAAATCTCAACATTTTCAGTTGTTTACATTTTATTTTTTTATTTTTTTTTGTACCTTGATGTGTAAAATTTCGTAAACCCGGTATAATTCTCCCGGCGAATAAATACGAGTGGGAAAACGAGTTATATTTTTTGGTCGTCAACTGGGTATCTCTTTACGAGAAGGTGCGCTCGGAGTTCGAAGCACGAGCGTCCTGCTGAAGACATAGAGCAGTACGGGCGATTACACTATTTGTCTCGTCGTCGAAACAATTTTCCCACGCCCGCATGCATTTATCATAGGGTTGCATTTTTTTTTCGCTTCGCTAATGTTTTCCCACCCACTGCAAATAATTTATCGGGACTTGAAACGTAAATCTTCCGCAGATAATCGAAAATGCGAGAATAGGTAGATAGAATTTAAAAAAAAAGAAAAAAATGAATATAATTTTTCTGAAAGGAAATACAAAATACTGTTAGGTGTTTTCCGTTTCATTTATACTTGGAATAAACAACAAACATTTTCCCAAAAAATAATAACATTAAATATAATAATAATATATTTTTCATTCCATCTTTACTGAGCCCTGACTATTGGAAAAAACGAAGATGGGATTCTTCAAGTGAGAAAAAAAATTATCGAGTCGTATGACTGAATATATATATATATATATAAATGTTTCGTCTGTTTAAATAAGTAACACTCGTGGCCTGTTGACTCTTGAACCGACGTGCATTGCGCGACGGATTATCGAGACGAGGTAGCAGCGCCGGATCGATACCGATATTATGTTACGATAATACGATCGTAATTTTCGCAGTTGGTTTGTAATCTGGGTCGGCGTCAACGAACCCCGACATCTTCGCGTCGCTCAACGACCCTGCCGGCGAACCGTTGACACACGTGCATACATACATAAACACACACACACACACACACACACACACACACACACACACACACACACACACACGCGCGCGCGCGCGCGCACACGCACACACAGACGGAAATCTGTGGCTTTAAATTATTCGCGATTCAATCGTAATTAACTTGTGCAAGTGATAGCTGTTTCTACCTTGGTTGCACAGTAATACGCAAAGGGGTTGCTCGGAATTATCCCCTCGGGCTAATTGGTTTCCGGTGGACCAAAGGCCCCTCGAACCCTTTGCCACAATTCACCTCTAACCTTCAAACAATAATAACGATAGTGATTAATTCATTTAACAATGGTAATTCACAATCACAATCACAGTCTCAATCACAATGGCAATGGCAATGACAATTACAAGCCAATTACAATGACAATTAAAGTGGCTAATGACAAATAACAATAACTGTTAAAAAAATCGTTGAAATCTTCATTTTTACAGGTGGGCCTTTTGTTTTAAATAAGTAGCTCTGGTTGGCAACTTCCGAGTGGTTGATATCCTTGTTTATCTTCATTACGAAGTAAATTGAACTTTTGTTAAACGAGGAGCCACTTTATTTTAACCAAATTATACAATAATAATAATAATAATAAGTTCTGACAAAAAATTCAATGCCGATAAGCTGTGACTATCCGCGATATTATTATTAAAAAACAAAAATAATAATAATAATTACCGTACGGTAAAACGAGATAAACAAGATTTTTTAATATAATTTTTTGTGCCGAGTAACTTGAACGATTCTCGTGTCAGCACGGGTTGCGTAACACCGCGAGGCCGTGAACCTGATCTTCTTGAACATTATACTCCTACGATTCTCGTCGTCGTCATCGCGGTAGTGATAGTCGCAGGTGCGATAAGAACGTGCTATTATGTCCCCCGTTGATTTCCCTGCAGGGTATTTCCTCTCTGTCGTGGGCACTCGCGTCACGATGATAATTTAGTCATTTTTTTTTTTTTTTTTCTTCTTTTTCTTTCCCGGTAAAAACAATCAATGACGATGGGAACAACAAGTTTGTTCAAGCGAAATCGAAAGATGGAAAACACTGTGATTGTTTTGTCGTATTGATGAATTATGCAAAATCCGGTGTGCGCATGCACGGGTGCGGAAACAGAAATCTAAAAACGTAATTGACCATTTTCGCACCATAAATAAATAAAAAAAAGTGTCATCAATAACTATCAATAATCACAGCAATTAATGACTATCAATAACCAAAGTACTTAATAACTATCATTAACCAAAGTACTTAATAACTATCAATAAACAAAGTGCTTAATAACTGTCAATAAGCAAAGTGCTTAGATAGATAGATAGATAGTGTCGTTTATTCGTGTCCTGGGGCAAGCGCCCTAAGGTCACCGTGCCTCCAGATAACAATGACGAGCACAGAAAGAAAATACAAGAACATACGTAAGCATACAAACTATACTAGAAATATAAAAACATAACAAATAACTATAACTTAATGAACATCAATAAACGAAGTAATTAATGACTAGTAATACCTGAAAAAATCAATAAATGTGACCCTAAAAAAAGCGCATATAACTTTTTTCAACGACATCTGTTCTTGTCACAATCTCACATATCTCGATTCCGGCATAGTCTGAGGATTTCGTCAACCGATTTTTTTTTCTCCAATATACGAATTGCCATTTACATCGGTTCGCGTGGCTCAATTCTCCCTCGAGAATTCACGAGGCCTCCTCAATTCGACGTGGAAGAGCGTCGTTGACATCATCGACATTATCCCGCCGATTAACCATTCCTCCGAAGCAAGCCTCTGGGCGGGTATCGATTAACTCGATTTATTTTTACGACACGTGAGATACGCAACAAATTCGCTACCTCGCGTGTATCGCTCGTCGATCACGAGACTCGACGATATAATCATCCGTGGTTTGACAAAGAACCGCAACGATATTTTTTTTTTTTTTTTTGTCCTCAACTTATTATTCCTCTCTCGACTGGACGCGTATTGCGAAGGTATACAGATTAGCAGTCGACGGGCACATCCGTTTGTGCCGGGCCGTATGCCGAGAATAGCAACTGGCGGCGCTCGCAGGTATCAAGCGCGCTTTATGTGTCCTATACGTATATACGTGTGTATATCGTGTATACACGCTTCGACGCAGTATATCTCATTATACGGGGCTCTCTTTCGTTAGATACCCCAGGCGCCGCGCCTATCTCGCGCCACTCTTCATTATCAACTCTTTACTTATCGAGCCGAGGCTCACCGCAACGTTGAAAAATCCGGCGTTTGCGCGAGAACAACATTAAGAGTTTTTTTTTTTTTTTTTTTTTTTTTTGTCTATGAAGAAAATTGACAATCGGGCCGAAGAGTGAAGTCAAGGAGAAACTCGAATATTGAACGAGGAAGGGAGCGGTGCATCGATACGTCGATGGGTCGTGGAAACGTGGTAGGGGAAAGTCCAAAGACCGAGGCTCTCAGCTCGCAATTTAAAAGTCGGTTTTCGAGAATACGGATACATAAAATCGAAGGAGGTTTTGGCAATCGTCGAAGAACCGTGGCAAGAGAGGCGTGACGTTTTTTTTTTTTTTTTTTTTTTAATTGGTAAAATTTTAGAGGTTAGTTACTACGGAAAAGCTACTATGATGAAACGAGGCGTAACGACACTTGTGCTATGCGCATGACAATAGCGCGGAGCTAATCTACTGGGTTAATAAATGCACACTTTGAAAAGTGGAGTGAAAGAATGGGTGGAGAAAAACCGATTTCTCGTGGTAAGTACTATGTATTTTTTTTTTTTTTTTTTTTTCGATTTTGAAAGAAATTAAAGCAGGTTCCTTCGCTTGCCATCATTCTGCAACGATTGGCAAAATTTCGTTCGATTTTATTGAGCCATCTCCGAGAAAAGTGGGTGAAATATCAATACCTACTTCAAGTACTTTTGATGCTTGAAGTGCCTGATGCCTGAGTCGCCTGATGCTTGAGGTGCTTCAACTTCTTGATACTTGGACTTCTTGATACTTGACGTACTTGATACTTCACCTTCTTGATACTTGACGTACTTGATACTTCAATACGTACTTAAAGTACTTAGAGTATTCAACCAGCTCTGTCTGTTATGGTGTTAAGATTGAAGAGCAGTTACGCAAGGCTTGAGCGATTTTTCGGCCCCGTCGGTAAGGCAGGCATCGGCAAACGTAACTAAGACTGTTAGAGGCGTCGAACGGACGGGAATGGTACGGACAGATGAGATTCATATTGATTTAGCGTTATGAATAGTGAGATAGCTCGTGAATCGATCGTCGACGGGTCTTTGAGAGTTTATCCACGTAGGTAGGTGGCTCGGAGGCAGCGCTGAGCGATAGTCACGTACGCGTTGGCAGGCACCCGACGCGTATAGACGAACCGCTTTGTTGGTGCCAGTCCAACTGATATAACTGCACAACGCCACTCTTGAATAATATACACACCGAGTCGGGAGAGAGATACTATGCTAATAATTCGGACATTCCTGAAGAGCGTTACATCCTGTCGCGCGACTCAAACACCGACGGGACGCACGCGCGTTGGCTCAGTCACGTGACGGTGGAGCGTCTGACGTCGAGTTTTCGTGGGTTTTTTCGTTTCGAAGACATATTGCAGGCGGGACGAGCAAATTTTCCGAACATGTTTACGTAAAGATGTGGAAATACCGGTATTTTAATGTTTCGTAATTTTCCGAAAAATGCCGTATTATGACGTGATATTGTTATCTTCATCGACATCTTGTGTTGTGAAAATAAGGTGACGACAGTTTCATGTAAGTTTACTGTAAAAAGTATTGTTAAATTTACATTCTAACGATTTACACTTTGCCTCTAAATATCCGAGAGACGCGATAAAAAAGTTACAGTTTTTCTTACCGACCGATCGGTAACGAAAACTGCAACGAATTATCTTTTAACCAAACAAACTCCGGGCAGCCAAGACAAGCCGGCTCTCGGACGATGAAGCAAAGGCTCGGGGCTTTGTGGAGAGTATATTGGCATTGAGAGGCCCTTGGCTCGATCGTCGGTCGGCCGTTACCGGGAAAACAGGCAATTAGGTTGGCCGAGAAGTAAACACGCTCTCGCGTGCACGGACGCGCGAACGTGCCTTTCGCCACGTTCGCAGACTCGTCGAACTAACCGATTTCTTTACGAGCCGGGCAGCCTTCCTCGAGACCTCTCTCCCGACAGTCATCTCTTCTTCATCGAACGAAAAAACACCATCACGATTATCTAAAAATATTCAGCGAGCTGACAAGCACACGTGCAAAGTGTTCCTTCGTCACTCCGCATGCTCGAACGTCGTAACTACTGCTCTTTTATATGGTACCGAAAAACTGTTCCATGAAAATTGAGGGAGAAAAAAAATCGCGTCATCGAAACGGATGGAAAGCTTCCTCGATGATTCGTCGACTGACGCAGGCCCGCATGCGAGGCTTCGAGTCTTTTTTCTATTAGTTGACGCTTTTGCAATTTGCCTTTGTGCAATCTATCGTGTGTGTGTGTGTGTGTGTGTACGCGCGCGCGTGTGTGTGTGTGTGTGTGTGTGTGTGTGTGTGTGTGTGTGTGTGTGTGTGTGTGTATGGGGCATTCCAGTAGAAATTAAATGCGACCTTTTTTTAAACTGTTTTGAAAAAGAGAAGACACGTTTTTTTTTTCGATTTGTGCCTCAGATCGATATTTTCAACCGTCTGATTTTTATAAATATTTGATTTTTTCGATTTTTTCTGTAAGGCTACTTTTTAAAAGATTAATATCTTGGAAGTTTTCAATCGTATCGAAAAATTTCTCAGACTAAATTTGTTCAGATTAAAGTGAAGAAAATTATGCACATTTTTTAGAAATCTTCTGATCAGTCGAAAGTTGTATTATACGACGATAAAGTGGATAATATCGTTTTTCATCAACCTCGTCATGATTAATATTAAAAAGAAAAAAATATATATATGTATGTACATATCATTGAACTAACTCTAAAAAGCACTCAGATATATATTTTTTTTTCAGATTATGTATAATTATTTGTAATTAAAAAAGGGAATTTATTGATCGTCACGATTTGAAAATATGAAAAAGTTCTGAAAAAATAAGTGTCACGCATAAAAATTTTTGAGATTAACTTTTCATTTTTTTTTTTTTAGTTAAAAAAGAAACTTCGAAAAAGTTTCAAAAAATGTTCTAAAAGTGCAGTGTCGCATCTAAAAATGATCAAGCGATAATCCACAATCGAGATCGGTCTTACATTTTCGTTCATTTCGAAATAAAAAAATTAGAAAAAATATCGAATTTTTTGCGATCTAAAAAAATTCCTGAGTGGTTTAGAGAGTTAGTTCAATAAAATAAAGAAACGCGGGCCAAATCGCAGATGCGAAGGGCGGACCCAGGTCGATTTCGTATCGAATTAAATAATATAAGAATGGCGAGCGCCATCTATTATTTTATTATTCGATCTCGGCAGCCACGAATTATTCTCGCTTATCGCAACTGACGGTTTCGAATATACGGTAAGAGCAAGGAAAGAACTCGGGAAAAGTCTTGTACAACCGATCCGGTTTCCTTCGCACGTAGAGTCTACGAACCGCTCTTGCTATTACGTGATAATATAACTCTCGCACGCGTGCGGCCGGCGTACAAAAATATATATATTTCCCAATCGAACATAATACGTCGGGTTCGATCTATAACCGATTCGAAAGGCAATTCGACTATTTATTTTCTCTCCCTTACGAATTTCGATTTTCGATTGACAAACTTTCTACTGCGAAATTCTACAAATAAAAAAAAAATGTAACTTATCAAATTTTATCGATTTTGAATTGTATTAAATTTTATTGATTATAATTTTAATATTTTTTTTTTCGCAATTTAATTAAAAGCGTTTGTTACGAAATATTTCTTCAAGGTTTCCACGGTCTGTCCATCTACGACGTGAGCGATGCGAGGCGAGTTGTATCATCGGCGGAGAGCAACGAGGTGATGACAAGGGGCGTCGGTAAGGAAGGGAGCGCTAACGCCGACGCGGTGAACGAAGACGAACAGGCCGATGAACCGGAAATCAGGAACGAAGAGCAGACAGTTCTCGTGGTGGAGATTGAGTCCGAGCTGAGCGAGGAGGAGGACAAAGACGGGAACAAAGTGGGCAAGGAAGGTGCGTCCGGTGAGTCTCTCGCACAATCTGGCAAGCTGATCGATCACATACAGCTTTTTTTTTTTTCTCCAACGCGCTTAATCATCGCTCCTTCCCCCTTGACCCCTTTCTCTCCCCGGACACTCCTTCCTGCTGTGTTTCTTCGTCTGACTCAACTTGCACCCACAAATTTTAAGCCAGACTTAAAAACAAGTAAATTAATTAATTAAAAAAATATATAAATAAAGATTTCAAACTCGTCCAAAGATCGAAAACGATATCGCATAAACACCGTCGTGCCCTCCCGTGCCCTCTGGAACGGCGTGTTACAAGTCTTGTATCATGTACAGTGCGCGAGGCCAATTGGTCGAGCGGGTCGGGAGAGCCCGAGCGTAACGAAGCTTTTCCCCTCGAGGCCCTCTTTCGCTCGACGTACAAAAATAGACGAAACTTTTACGCCTCGCAATTGCGTACGAAAACCAGTTTTCCTCTGGGCCCGTTCTCTCCCTCTCGCTACGGTCTCGCGAGTAGCCATTCGCTGTGCAGTTCATTTTTTTTTACCGTCTGAAATCATTTTTATCTGACTTTCTCATCAAAATTGAAAATTGAAATTTTCATGTGGCTTTCTCATAAAAGTTAAAAATTGTAATTTTCATATCGCTTCCTCATAAAAGTTAAAAATTGTAATTTTCATATCGCTTCCTCATAAAACTTGCAAATAAAAATGTTCATATGACTTTCCGATAATGTTCCTTTATTCATCAAGTTTCCTCTATGAGAAAGTCTACAACACAGAAAATGGTTTCTCATGGAAGAACCCTTGCGAATAATGGAACATTATGAGAAAGCCGTATGAAAATTTCAATTTGCAACTTTTATCAAAAACCCATACGAAAACTTCAATTTGCAACTATTCATCAGAAACCCATCCGAAAATTTCAATTAAAAACTTCTATCAAAAACACATACGAAAATTTAACATCCAATTTTTAATATTTTCTATCATCACATTATTTTATATATTTATTTATTTTTCCAGACGACTCGGAGAACCAGAGTCCGCTGGATCCATGGTCGATAGTGTGGTACATCGGTTCGTTCGGTGGTCTCGTCGCCTTCTTCCTGATCGTGAGCTGTTCGGAGTGGTGTTGCCGTCGGGGTGCTCGCCCGCTGAGCTCGACGTACGTTCAGCGGACGGGGACCGGTACCGTGGATCAGCACGGGGGTGCGGCTGGCACCGGCGTCTCGGAAACACCGCCGCCGCCTTATCATCTCTTCGCACCGCCGCCCTACGACTCGGTCAACTACGGCGAGCTCGTCGACAAAGCTTCCGGCGAGAAAATCGACATATTCGTCATATCCGTGCCGTTGCCCAGCACGGCTCATCAACCGGAGCCTGCGTAGAAAAAAAACAAAAAAACAAAAAAATAACATTCAACAAAAAGTTGAAAAGGAATTTCATTGAAAATAAGTAAATATTTCAATGTTGAAAAATTTACGCTCTCGAGGACTTTGAAAAAGTCGCGAGAGCCGGCGAAAAGTATTTTTGTTTTTAGTCCAAATTTTGGAGGAAAAATCTCCGGGAGAGTTGAAAAAAAAAATCAAGATAATGCTGAGGCAGGTGAAAAAAATAACGATATATATATATAGTCTTCCACGGATGAATTCTGTAAGGCCAATTTCGAGGTCGGTTTCGTGGTCGCAATTTCAGAAATTTTTATGAAATTTTAATCCGCGACTGTTAAAGCCGAGCCTTGATTTTGTACATATTGTCGTTGAGAATTTTTAACGGGACGCGATTTGTACATAAGGTCGCGTAGCTGTGACGACGAAGAGTTTCTCCGTCCGCGTGTTCTGCGAACACCGACGAGACGAAGCCGCTTCGAGACTTAAAAAAATATATATGTATATCCAGGAATAGAATTCAATCTCGAGGCGCTGAGTAATTATTTCGTTGAACAGAATTAACGACGATTGCGCGACACTCCGACCATTATTGCGGCGGTTTTTCGCGTGACGCGTCTCCCGGAGGCGCGAGCCGTGAGCCAGTATCGTCGAGGCTTCGGGTGCGGGCAGTCAATGACTCACCGTCGATGTATCGCTGCAAGAGTTTTCTTATTTTCCCTCTCTTTCGATGAACACGATAAATAGTTTTTTTTTATTTTTTTTTTTTTATTAATGAAAATCCTTCACCGGACAGTGCAAGCCTCGGTTAGAGGAACGATCAATTTAAAAAAATATATAATTCCCGTGCATGTATTGTCTCTGTGCGCTTTTTGGCGATTAGTTTCAAGTCGAAACGATTAAGAAGATTAAGAAAAATGTCGATCGAGGAGTGAAACGAGTCCTGAATTATCGTTACAATCATTTGTAGGAAGTTTTACGCGTCGATGGGTCGTTGGGCATCCCCGTAGAGCAAACATGGCGCTCGGGAAAAACCGGTCTCACTTCGAGACTTCGCAGTCCCGATACATTGAAGTTTTATGAATGTGAACGAATATCTCAACGGAATACAATTTTTCTCGTGTGATCATTGATTTGCATAACGGCTTCGGAACATCTTCGCTGAGGAAAGTCCATTAAACCCACCGAAAGTTAGGTTAGGTCGACGTGTTTTTGAAAGGCCGTAGAAATCCGCCAGGTGTCGTCTCGCCAAATACATCGCATCCATTACGTTCCATTTATTTATAAAAAATTCTACAAACGATTTAAAAAAAAAACTTGGTAATCGAAACAAGCCTCGAGCTTTCGTCGACTTTTTTTTGCAGATAAATCGACGGTGAGCTTTTTTGTTTTTCTGATTCGTGCGCAAATCGCCCGCGCCGATCGGGCGCTTAATCGCGCGCTGACATATTTGCCTTTAAGGTTATGTGATTAAACAACGGAAATAATAATCGACGTCCCTGCTTCGCATGTATTGTATTTTTTCTTAAATCAGTCCCCGGACATGTTGCACAACTCCGCAGACGCGTGGTTATTAAGCTAAATTCGGCAATATATATATTTTTTTTTTAACGAATGCGGAACAAACGCCGGAGATAAGATAACGTTGCCAAAGGTTAATTAATGGCGGTGGACAGGGAGAGGAGAACCGCATGCGTACACGACGATTCATAAATCGTGACGTCAAATCGACTGGAACTTTCTGCCGAGGCACGATGAAGAACCGTTTGACCCTAATACCGAACTGTTTCAAGGTCGTCAATTGAATCCAATTACACGGGAATATATAAACACACACACACACACACACACACACACACACACACACACACACACACACACACACACACACACACACACACACACACACACACACATATATATATATATATATATATATATATATATATATATATATATATATATATATATATATATAATAGCACGAAATATTTTGAGATAATTTTAGAAATATTAAAAATCTCTCTCAAATCTTACGAAATATTTCTGAGACGTTTCAAAAATATTCCCGTACTATGTGGGTGTGTATGTAAAATGTGGGACTGCCATAACGATGAAAAAAATAAGAGAAAAAATAAAGCTATAGCATAGGAAAAAATAAAAACCGTTTTAGCATCATCGAACCCGAAGTTGGCCGCGATTCGGAGCGACTTTCGTTACCCAATTCTCGGAGCTTGCGAAGCTACGGGATGAAATAAAATTGTAAGTTGTAAATAATCATGAAGAATCTTTCCTTCGGAAAATACTTTTTCACCTTCGTTGACCGTCGAAGATTCGAGGACGAGAGTCGCTCGGATTGTGTTTATAGTTCACGCGTACCTAGACTGTATTTTATTTTGTAAACGATTGAGAGAAAAAAAAGAAGAATATCGTCTTTTTTTAATGTTTAAGAGGTATAAATGTGAAAGGGTGTGCCTGAACTCCGAGAGCAATTGCATCTAATATTGGAAATTACTTAATGATCTCAGCTGGTCGCTCGAGGAGTGCGCGCGCGAGTGCATTTTATTATTGTCACTAAGAATGCGAGTCACGAATATTTTAGAGAGAATAAAATATGGGCATGGTCGCGATAACGCGACGAGAAATGTCGAGAATGCAAAGACATCGACGGACTGTCTCGTGCATACGTAGTAGTATTTTTTTTTTTTCGAAGCTCGCCTGACGTCAATTAACGAATCGCGATATAAAATTGTCATTGATAATGAGGTGTGCTCGTAAGATTGCTGTCGTCATTAGCGCCTCGCGTTGTGACTGCCATCTGTGGCTCGCCATCACATCGTCGATAATTTATTTTTTATACTTTTTATACAAAACAATATATTACATATGCATATGTTATACATTGCATATATATGTATATACATCTACGATGCGCAATTGTTTATACACGAATTGTCTGTGCGTTACCAATAAAAGTTCGAAAAAAAAATCTGCACGATTCACGAAATTGTATGTCTCGATGTTGTTTTTTTTTTTTATGATGTGAACATTTTCCCTTGCGACGTCACTGCCGGTCGAGAAATTACATTTTTAAACCGGAAGTAACGTTCTCCCGTTGCGTCACAGTTTAATAATAATATGTATATTACATTATAATATAAAACTCGTATTGTTTAATACAATACGCGTTAATATGTGACACCTTCCCAGATCGAAAAATGACGGCACAGCGACGGAACGGTGGCGGTACCAATGGTACGATACCCGTTTCACGACACGTTTTTCTATCTGGGTTAAATTAATAAGTACAGTCTTTAAAAAAAGGAGGAAACAAATTGGTTGTTTTTTTATTTCTCCGTAAATACTTTGCACACTGACATTGTGAAATCGCTTCAACTCTTGGTCCAGAGAAGATTCAACTTTGCCATATGATAGTGTTCGTCTAGCGCTCAGAGTAATAGCGATCTTGTGACAGTATGGTGAAAGAAATTGTCAAAAATGGTGGAACAGCGCCTTCCCCGATGACAGTTGTCCTTGTCTCAGGCGGGACACCCGTATATACACATACATACATACATACATACATACATACATATATATATAGGTATATATATAAAAAGTGAAACTTTTAGTAAATAAAAAATACAACTTTTTCGAAACTCATAACAATATGAAATAATACAATTTAAAAAATATATATATTAATATAATAGAATATAATTAATTTTTTTTTTTCGGTTTCATTTTTGATAAGATATATTTGTGTTTTTTTATTGGTGCGCTGTAAAGACGGGAGTTTGTGAAAAAATGATAGTCGTAAATGATTTCGCCCTGGCTAACTTCGATGCCATCAAATAAGCTCGTCAGTTTTGACGGAGCGCTAATGAAAGTTTATTCCGCTTCGCTGCCCGATCGATAACTCGCTCGAAGCTTCCTCCTCGAATCACGACACGGGACTTCTCATGTCCGACACCAATATCATGCAACCCATCAGTATATTGCCAATCGCTAAAGCTGAAGGTGAAACAAACGGCGTCCTCTTTTTTAAATTATTAATATTGTAATAAATATAATTAATATTTAAATGTGATTTCATTAATATTTAGTGTTATCACGTCCGTACTTGAAGTACGAAAGTACTTTTTTTTATTGCACAGGAAAACAAAAGCGCGTCTTCTTTTTAAATTATTAATATTACTATTATAATAAAGATTTTTAATATTTGTATAAATATTAATATTTTTATAATTCTATAAATTTGATTGCAGGACCGCAGACTTCAACGGTGAAATTGGACAGCAAGGCAAAAGCCGTGAAAGATTTGAACGAACTCGGTGAATCGTTGCTGAAACAGAGCCTCAGTCAATGTGCGAATGCCCCCAAAAGCGGTCTCAATAACGCCAGGTGCTAAATTTATTTCTCTATTATTGTTAATCTTCATACGATCTATTTTTTTTTTTCGTCGGAATTTGAGCTTTCAAGTTTAGTTGTGTGGCTATAGAACTGTGTTCGTCTGCACCGTCACAATGATGACAGTTCACTAATCAACTTATTTGGCCGTTTCGTCAAAAGTTAAATTTAAAACTATTGTCTTTTGTTCGATTAACAGATCGATCGTCAAAGCTATTGGCATCAGATTCACCATGTACCCGGTCAGCTTTATAATTGGCCACATTTTAGTATCACTTAAAAGTACCCTTTTAAAGTGGCCTAGTTGATAAAGAAGGTCTCATATACGGACGGAGAGTCTGTCTGGATTAAACGAATATACCGGCTGCTTATGCTGTACGAAGGTAGTTTGGTATACAGACTATCTCACCGCGTCTCTGCCCGTATTCCCCGCCTTCCGTACTGTGCTATCTCTTGGTCTGACCGCATTAGGTGTCCGATCGTCAGTGGGCGAACACAAAAATGAGCAAAAGACCACAGCTCTTCCTTCGCGAAACCGATAGCGAGCCGATGGAGTTCGTCATACTCGGTGGGACGTCCCGCAAGCAGGCAGAGGTGCAAAAGTTGATTGAGGTATGTGGTTATTATATGTGATTTTCGAGTGTATATACTGTAGTAGTATATATACTATTATAACCGTCGAAAATCACATATACCCAGATAGAAGAATGTCTCGTGAAGCGGGTTAATACCCGCTTCGCAAGAAAATGAAGAAACGCCAATATTCGCGCGATTAGTGTTAGAATATTAGCGTTAGAATATATTAAAAAATCGTAAATTTAATTTTTCAGACACACTGCCGAGCGCCGAGCCAGATCACATTTGTTTTCTAGTTCGGTGCCCTCGGTGCCCTCGGCGCCCTTGGCGCTCGGCAGTGTGTTTACATTCGCTCATTCGTGTACGCCCGACGCTCGAAATGAACAGAGCAAATATCCCCTGTTAGCATATAAAATCTAGTCTACATCTGCAAAAATCAACTTTGGCAACTTGTAGCGCCTAATTTATCGGCTTGGGAGAAAAATCTGTAAGGACTTTTTTTTTTTTCCTTTTTTGATTCTCTACCGACGCATTTTTTCATACAAGAGATTAAGATTAAGAATTTTTTTAGTTCATTATTTAAACCGTGGCAGTGTGCCAGAATATTAAATTGATAAAAACTAGCTTAAAAATTGATTTAAAAAAAAATTCAAAAAAATGCGTTGGTAGAGAATCAAAAAAGGAAAAAAAAGTCCTTACAGATTTTTCTCTCAAGCCGATAATTTAGGCGCTACAAGTTGCCAAAGTTGATTTTTGCAGATGCAGAAATTTTCATGGTCATTCTAATAAACGATTTCATTTGCGAAAAAATTCTAACATTTTTTTTTTTACCCAAAAAATGGTACCCTTACCATTTTTTTTTACGAAAATGGATTTGTCGAAAAAAAAAATTTTACAATTTTTTCGTTAATGAAATCGGTTGGGAAATATGCCACTTGAAAACAATGGCGAAATTTTGCGTAAAACTTCCAGTCCGGTACATTACATTTCATACGATTTTTTTTCTTTTTTACATAAAAAAAAAAGCGTGCATTAATTTTTTATATATATATAGAGACATGGGGGAGGCTTTGGTTCCGCGACAGGCGAAACTGACGTTGTATTCCTGGTAGACTTGGACGATTTGGATAAAGTCGATATAAACATACCGTTCGTTATGGATGCAGACTTCGTATACCAGTGTGTCCGGTATAAAACTTTGCTACGTGCGGAAGATTTCTTGTGAGTATGACGCATTTAAGGAGGGAGTCTCGCTGCGCGCTGACTTCGCATAAGTTCGACAGAAATAAGAGAAAATTGCAAGTACTTCTTGATGGTATAAAAATCTGAAAAAATTCATGCATACTAAAGGTACTGAGAAGATTAATTTTGTATAATAATAATTACAAAATGTTATTAACAAATTGATGAAAAAAATAATTGCTTAACAAATTTGTCCGCAACCCAATTTTTCTTTTTCGTGAAAATAATTCGTTTATTTTTCTGAATACGTATGAATTTTTTCAGATTTTTCAGTAATCGTTGATTTTTCATTTTCAACTCGCCTCCTCTCGAGCTACAAACACTCGGCTTCGCCTCGTGCCGTTGTAGCTCTCGATCCGGCTCGTGCAGCCAACTTCACAATCTTCGTCGAAAAACCGCTTTTCCGTACCAGTATCGCAAAGTACTATTATTTACAAATAGTACATTTCGATACGAGTGCGGAAAAACTTTTTCTGACGAGTTTGAATTTGCGGTACGAGCCGAAGGCGAGTGTTGCAATCACACGAGTTCAGAAAATGTTTTTCGCACGAGTATCGAACAAAATTTTATGTCACGAGGTGTGAAAATTGTGGTTTTCGCACGCGAAGCGTGCGCCAAAACCGCCATTTTCCCATCCAGTGACATAAAATATTTCTGTATTACAGACTCCGCCGTCCAGATGTATACTTAAAACAACTCAAACAATGTTTATTGGATTTTTTTCTGGGTCCACGCCACCGACTTCCGTAAGTATCAGGAGTATTTATAATCTGTCTATAATAATAATAATAAATCTTTCATGTTTAATATAATACAGATTTTTTTTATTTTCTATTTACAGCAGACCTGAAGCGACTTCGGCTTTGCAGTCTGTTTCGGTAAGAGAGGACGACCCAAATGCAGCGGGGCCGTCAGGATTGCGGTCATCCGCGTCGTGCTCTGAACTGAGTGAGAGAAGATTAGAGTACGTTTAAAAAAAAAAAAATGAAATTTTCATAACGCTTCCTCATAAAACCGCTAAATTTTTATTTTCTTATTTAATATAATACAGATTTTTTTTTATTTTTTATTTTTTGATTACAGCAGACGCGGAGCGATGTCGGCATCGCAGCCGTCTTTGCCGAGAAGAGACGACGACGCGGATACAGCTAGACCGTCAGGAGTAAACTTATCCGAGTCTTGCCCCACACTAGGCTCCGAAATAATCGAGTTAGTTTAAAAAAAAAAAATGACATTTTCATTATACTTCCTCATAAAAATTCTAAGTTTTTATTTTCATGTTGTTTCTTAAAATTTACAGGCATGAACTCCATCCGCGCGAACGAGTCCGGATCCAAGCCATGGATCTGAGTTGTGTTTCGATGGCGCTCTTGTCATCTGATGAGGATGAAGATGAAGCACCAGCAGCACCACCTATCTCGATGTAGTAAGTTTATTTATTATAAACATGTGTTATACATGTTTATAATAAATAAATAGAAAAATAATTAAATTAATTATCTTTTTGTCCGCAGCCATCGCAAATGGGACGTCGAAGATGTGATGATCCTGCTGCAGTATATAATAGACAATAATTTATATCAGTACTGCAGACATATTAAAATGTTTCAAGAAATAGTAAAGGCCGGTGTAAGTTTTTTTCTTTTTATTAAATATAATTCTTTTGTTTTTTTTTTTTTAATTATTAATGAAATGTCTGTTTATTTTATTTTACAGATACTGCCGGGACGAACTGCGCAGGCGTTGCAGCAGAAATTAAGAAAAGTAGTCAGGGGCATGCGCCACGGCTCTTATGGCCTATCGGATGAAATAATAAATCGCTTCAAAGCGATTTATATAAACGTGTTGTAAGCTAAAGATTCATATCGGCACGTAAATTGTAATTAATTAAATAAAATAAATGAAATAAAATAAAAAAATCATAATTGTAGCAAAAATTCCTTAAAAAACAAACATCTTAAAAAAAAAAAAAAAAACGAAACGAGACTGCGTTTTTTAAAGACTTTTTTTTATGGGTTTCGTTTTTTTTTTTTTTTATTACACAAAAGTGAAGAATACATTAAAAATAAGATTTCATTAAAGATCAATTTATGGTAAATATGATCCAACAAGCTACAAAGACCGACAATAAAGTTATACTGGAGAATAAGGTTAAATTTATACTGGTACACACTAGTTCAGGTTTGAAGCATTCGTTGAAAGATATCTTTGTACTTTTGCCAGTTAAATTGAGCGAAAAAAAAAGAAAATTTTAAGACCCAAGTAGCCAACAGGAAATTCATTTTTCCGTACATCAGTGGATTATTTGTTTCTTTTATAGAGGTTCTGATGGATCCGATAGTCATTTGCAGATTTCGGAGACTAAAGCCACTGGTGAGGTCAAAGTTTTGGAAGCTTTCTGTAGTATGCTGCAAAATGATCCGGCCTATGCATTCTATTGCAAGAGAGCGGCCGCACAAGATCAGGCTGTCGAGACATTGCTGATTTCTGATAAATTGTTCAGGTGACTGATGAGTGAATGACCTATCGTAATGGGAAAGCTTGTCAATAAATAGTATAATCTGCGAAAGCGTTTACTTACCAAAAAATCGTCTTTTGTTTTTTGTTCCAGCTGTCAAGACATCGCAATGCGAAAAGAATACATCAATTTGATAGAAAGCGTGCGCGACTCTAGCAGAGACATGAAAATCTTTTCGAGCATGCATATCTCCGGTGAACGTAAGTTTTGTAAAACCACGAAAATCATAAAATTTTTGAATATAATTAAATTTCGCACAAATGTTTGCAGAATTGGATCAACTAACGGGGATCGCAGCTATCCTGTGTTTTCCGATGCCGGAACTTGAGGATGAAAACACAGACGAGGACAACAGGTCGGAGGAGGAAGATTGAAAATCGTCTTATCTGTTCGGTAGTATTTTCCTCAGAGATAATAAACACAAAACGAATGAAGGCTTTTATGGCCGACGTTGATGGATTATCATAATTTCATCTTGTTGACACCGAATAGAAAGAGAAAGGATGCAAGCAACGTAATTGCGAAATAATTGCCAATGAATCCCTGATTCATTATTTTGTATTGATAAACATAACTGTATGTTTATCAATATAAGATGATTCTACCGCTATTTCCACATTGCTAGCTCTACCGTGAATGCTGCATTTTTTTTATTTACAAATGTTTAAAAAACATGGATGACATAACGATGAGACACGTGACTCGACGTCAACATCGAAAACTGAACCTCCAGTTCATTTTTCGAGTCTGGACGATCTGTCGACAAAAAAAATAAATAAAAAACACCTGACTCGTAACTAACCCAATTGGCTAGTGCAAGATGAATTAAAGGAAAACAAAATTATATAAAAAAAAAATATCAAACTAAATTCGCCGTTTATCGTCGCGCGCAATGACGATTAACAGCGAATCAGAGTCTAACCATGGATTATCTCGGTGAATTCGTTGCGCTCGGCATAGACAGCATTATATTCGGTATTTGCCTCAAGAAATATTATCATTGCAAAAATGCGATAACGTCGGTCAAGGTAAGACATCGTTCGTCCTTAAAAAAAAAAGAAAAAAGAAAAAAAAATTAAAGACTAACCTCAACATTTTTTTCGTTCTCACTTCAGTTTTTTTGTCCCCGACGATTATCGATCTTTTCTTTCTTCTCATGAGTAAAAAAGAATGGCAAGAAATAGCTCGAACTTTACACGTCTTTTGAGACCCTTTCCCCATTTTTTAGTTAAAAAAGAAAACAAATTTTTGTTATAAAAACTAACCTCGCAAAATGTTTTCTGCGAACTTTATTTTTTTGGTCTCTGATGATTGTCGATTGTTTAAATTGTAAATTGTTAAATTGTTAAATTGTAAAACGATTGTTTAAATTGTAAACCGACAAAAAAAAATCACTCGTAGTTTTACACATTGGTAAAAATGTTTTCTGCTATTTTTAAACAATTTATTTTTGCAAACAAACATTGAGTTATTTAAAATGTTCTGTTTTATCGATGCTGCGATTAATCTTTCGATATTGACGACGCAGAGCGCTGAGTATCACGAGCTGGGGCCAAGTTTGTACTCGAGCTTGAACGACATTGGAGACGGAACGCTCCCTTACGTAGCGTTGAGGGGATCCGTGACTGCGCTGGGAAAGCCTTTCAGAAGCGTGCACAACGACTGGATAACGGGTGTGATACAGCAGTTCAGCGTCAAGGAGCATGTCGTCGCTAGAACGACTGCAGGTTTTTGGTAATTGACATGTTGCAGACTTCGATCAATTGAGAAATTAGTAATCACTATTCTCTCGGCTACGCTGACCTTAGACGGTAAAAAACTAATTCCTAGATGAAGCGGATATTGATTTGATTTTTCGCAGCATGTTTTTGGTGATTATCCTGTTGTCTACAAAGTCTACAAAGACTTTGCTCGATCAAGATAATAAAAAATCCACCAAGAACGGTGTGTACAGAAATCTGCAATCAATATTTTTTCAACTACACTGACCCCGGACAGTAAAAAAGCTGATTCTTTGACGCAGCGGTTGTCGATTTGATTCTTCGGAGCGCGTTTTTGGTAATTGTCCTGTCGTAGACTTTGCTCACTCAAAAAAATGCAAAATCCACCAAGAGCACGCTAATAAAAAATGTAACGATTTTTTTTCACATGAGCCAACAACTCCCAGTCGAGAACTTGCTTTCCAATCTAAATATTCAGCATGGTAAAAAAAAATGAATTGCAGTTGTAATACCAATGATACGAATTTAATTAATCAATCAATTATTTGATTGATTCATTGATGGTAAAAAAATTAATTGCAATTGTAATTGCAGCGATAATAATACCCATCTATGCATTTCGCACAATCTCAAGATGGCGTCTTTGATTTTAGGTCCGATCAAGAGAACACGGTGCAGGAGATTTGCAACTGCATGCCCTTTGCCCTGCGAAATGGAAGGTTCAAGGTCGAGGTCGTCGACGCCTTGGCCGCCGACATCCTCGACCTCGACGTCATCAAGGACGAGTTCAAGCCGAGCGTGCCGTCCGTGAAAGATTACTTGTGGGGATTTTTCACAGGCAAGATACACGACGTTGTCACGAACCGGGAATTCGTAGCGAAATAAAAACGACGAAAAGTCGATCGTTTTCAGGCGTTCGCCAGCGAGGTCTTCAGTCGACGGAAAAGATGCTTCGCGAGGATACGATTATGACGGGAATCGGCGAACTGACTCGGGACTCGACGAATCCCAACTCTCTCGTTCTCCAACCACCGATGGACGGAACGCCTTTTTATCTTACGACAATGTCGGTCGGCTCGCTGCTCAGGAAATTGGACGACAGACGTAAAACTTACCGGTCGGTAATTTATCATCGTTTTTTCTATACACAAACTGCGAAAGAAACATTTTTCTCGGGGAAGAATGTAATCATCGCAAAATCTTATATAATCATACAGTGATTAACTATAGAAAAATAAAATTTAATAAAATTTAGTTTCGGTAGAAAATATAAAATTTTCTAACTGGGAGTGACGAATTTCCGGTACGGCGTCACTTCCGGTCGAAAAATCAAAACATGCCTATGCAATCATGTACAATCCCATAAAATCAATAACTTATCCCTGAGCATCGATAATATTTTTTCTGATATTTTGATTTTCCTGATATTTTGACTCTTTTTTTTTCAGTTGGCTGTGCCTTGTTTTCGGTGCAATCGGCCTCGTGATAGGTGGAATAGTGGTTCGAAGATACTGGCTGGACCGTGAACAGCGACGTTTGTCCGAGGAGCTCCAAGAGGCGCTCGCGTCGTCGCGGAGAGCTCGTCGTCAGAGGGTACGCGACAAGGATCTTCGAGAACAGGAAGTGTGCGTCGTTTGTCGAACGAATCCACGCGAAATAATTCTACTGCCATGCGGACACGTTTGTCTGTGCGAAGACTGCTCGGAGGACATCAACACGGACTGTCCGATATGCCGCGCGCCTATTGTGCAAAAAACAGCGGCCTACATAGCCTGACGATTATCATCGCTCGATAAATCGTTAAAGTCAACCGCGCTGGGGATGGATTTTTTTTTGTCACAAGCAAACCTGTAACGATCATTGTTGAATAATATAAATAACAATTTGTTTATCTTTCGCTCGTTTTTTTAATTTCACCCTTCGACGAATTGTATTTTTTTCGAAACCTTTGCGAAGTGTAATACAATGGCTTTTTATTATCGCTTTTTTTTTTAAATTGATTCTTACGAGAAAAAAATGATGGATATAAATTTATCGCCGTTTTGTGTGTTATCTTCAGTCGATAAATCGTTAAAATCAATCACGGGGCGGGGTGGGGAGGGCATGGATTTTATTTTTGTCGCAAATACACGTGTGACGATCATTGTAAATTAAAAACAAAACAATTTGTTTCTGTTTTTAAATTTAATCGTTTCGCCTGAAAAAATTGTTTATATTGAAAATAATTTGTTTATAACAAAGCAATTTATTAATAACAAAGCAATTTGTTAATAACAAGACAATTTGTTTATCTTTTTAAATTTAATTTTTTAAAATTAATTTCGATAATAAAAATGACCGATATAAGTTTATCGCTGTTTTGTTTGTTATCTTCGGTCGAAAAATCGTTAAAATAATCGGTTCATAAATTGTTCGTTTTAATTCTTAATTTACTTAATTCATTAATTTAATTCACTCGACCAAAAAAAAAAATTACCGATATAAATTTATAGATGTTTTCTTTATATATAAAAATAATGAAATTCATTATAAATAACAAAAAAAAAAAAAAATGAAAAATTTAGTGACATGAAAATGTATCAATTACGGAGGTATCGGAAAAGATTATTTGTCCTACATCGCAACTGCCAGGCGCTCCGAAGGAGGCCAACAGCTGACCGGAGCAGACGACGCGCCTCGTCACCGATGTCTCGTCGCCTCGGTATCGAGCTTTGTCGTGCGTATGAATAATTTTACTTATTTATTTTTTACAATCGATAATCGCGTCTTTTTTTTTTTAATCCGCGAACGCCTTTATCGCACCTTACATGGCCGTCTTACGTGTCTCCAAGTTATACAAAAAATTGTACGCATATATTTTTCAATTTTTTCATAAAAATAAAAAAAAGCGAGAACCATCACAATATAATTGCATTGTTTAGTGAAAGTTCTTTTTTTGCTGTCTATCCGATCGAAAAATCGAAGAAATTGGAAAAGTGTGCTTATTGGTTAAAATTTAAATATCGCGACGCGATCGGAGAGTACGGAGATAGGTTAGGTTTCAATCTCGCACTCGCTGCTCGACGGTCATTTTACCGACGGGGTAATTTTCTCGAAACTGGCCGCAGGGTGTGCGAAGGGGTGAAAAAAAATCTTCCAACAATAATCGTAATTATAATCGTAATTATAATCGTAATTACAATCGTAATTACAATCGTAATTACAATCGTAATTATAGTCGTAATTATAATCGTAATTATATTCGTAATTATATTCGTAATTATATTCGTAATTATATTCGTAATTATAATCATAATTTTGTATTTACTCGGGATCGTTGAATTTTTCAGCTCGAGAATCTCGATCGGATATTGTCCGCGTCGGTAAGGCAGATAGAGCTGCGGCGGAGTAACGGGAGTGAGATGATCAATCATGGTCTCACCAACTGCAAATATCCTACGGTAGGCCAAATTTGTCGAATTATAATTGTTTTTTTTTTTTTTTAATTATTATTAGGCTGCTTGATAGGCTCCTTAATGGTCGATATGAGCGATTTTCAAACTGTCTCGATAAAAAATCATACAATGGTATTCATTACAATTTCGTTACCGATCGAGCAAGTTTCGCATCGTATTTATGAAAAAAAAGATCGAAGGTCGTCGCCCTCAATAGCAGATATGAGTGATTTAAAAATTTCTCGAAAAAAAGTCGACGACGTTAATTTACAGTTTCGTTACCGATCGAGCGAGCGTCGCATTATTGTAAGAAAAATATCCGATGCATTGTAACTTTTACATTAATCGCGATGATTAATCAATTTCAGACTGTTGGTCATCGCCGTGATAGCTGTCGGCGTCCTGATCGGTAAAATATTCGTGAAACAATGGAAAGAGTGGGAGGCGAGAAGATTGGCCGACGAGAACAAAAGACGCGAATACGCAGCGACCCGAAGATCGCGAAGGCAGAGAGTCCGCGACAGCGATCTTCGGGAAGATCAGATATGCGTTGTTTGCCGTTCCAATCCGAGGGAGATAATTCTTCTGCCGTGCGGTCACGTGTGCCTGTGCGAGGACTGCTCGGACGATATTAATACCGACTGTCCCGTTTGCCGTGCGCCGATTGTCCAGAAAAACCCCGCTTACATAAGCTGACGAACGATTAGTCTTCTACTCGCAATTTACCTCGAAGATACAAGCGATACTTTTTCCTCTCTCGTTACGGTTAAACGACGCAACGTCACACTGTATAATATAAATTTAAAAAATTTATTTATCCTTTTCATGCAAAAGAAAAACGCGTCGAGATGTATAATTATTTATTCACTAGCGGTATAACAATTATTTTATAATACAACAATTGTTTTACTCGCAGCCCAAGATTTTCCATTTAAATCCCAAAAATACGATTTTTCGTGCCCTTGCCATTTTTTTTTTACCGAACATGGTCTTTTGAACAATTTTATTTATCGTCAATTTGTTAATAACATTTTGGAATTATTATTATGCAAAATTAATGTTTTTGGCACCTTTAATATGCGTGATTTTTTTCAAAATTTTATACCATCGAGAAGTGTTTGCAATTCCCTCTTTTTTCTATGAAACTGCTAAATCCATTTGCAAGGACTAATTTAATCATCGATATCCGTATTGTACTACCCGCCGTCGGTAAAACAGAGTTACCTGCGCGAAGAAAAATAAATTATATTTCAGGCCGGATTGGGGCGGGTATCGAAATCGATGGTAGGGCAGTGGGGGAAAACCCTTTCTCTCGACCAATGAGATCGAAGAATTACCGAAAATAGGTGAAGCGCATAAATTTTCGGCTAACGGGAAAATGGGCCTTACCTGCGCTTTTGGCGGTTGCAACGGTCAGGCAGACCATTTCAGTTTGCTTCTACGTCCGAACTTACATCACATCGAAAACATTTCTCTTTGATATAGAAAACCTCCGGAGAAAAATTCGTGGTAAAAAAAAAAAAAAAAATCCGAGGTACGCAGAGCCGTTTATATACGACGCATTCTTTATTAATTGGGACACTTTTTTCGGTCGACCTCAGATGTTTTTTGAAATTTGCCAGTTTGTAAGTACTACTTGAGAGGTGCTTCTGTGAATTTGTTTAGATTTTTGAAATGCACCGTTCAGGATTTACGCTTTTTTTAATATCAGAATATCTCAGAAAAAACTGGTCCCTCAAAAAATTCGAAGGAACCTTAACATTTTTATTTTTCATCAACTTTCGAATGATCTTCGAGTCATAATTTTTTATTTATTTATTTTTAATCCGTAAGAATCGCAGGTACCACTTTGGGTTTTTTTTTCAGAATTTTCAGAATTTTCATATAATGCCGTAAAATTGGGATCAGAATCGAAGGTGTGTTTTTAGTAGAAAAATATTATTTTTATTTTTTTTTCACGAAACGTGGATTTTCCCATATCGGAAAAATTATGACTCGAACATCATTCGAAAGTTGATGAGAAATAAAAAAGGTAATGTTCCTACGAATTTGTTCAGTGACCAATATATTCTGAGATATACTGATATTTAAAAAAATAAGTAAATCCTGAAGGGTGCACTTAAGAAATCTTTAAAAAATCACAGAAGCATCTCTCAAGTAATGCTACAAACTGAAAATAAAAAAAGAAAAACATCTGCGAGGTCGACCGAAAAAAGTGGCTCAGTTGATACAGAATGCCACATATATATTGTTCTATTTCGTTTCGATGCTATTTAGTAGACACGGAATATGAGTAAATAAGCTGCGGCATCAATTATTATTTTCTTTTTTTTAAGTTTCTATCACTCGAACCTTAAACCAAGTGGACGTGAGATGTTGTTCGACGAAGCGGCGAAACCGTATGCACGATACATCTTGCGGTTTATCATCTGGTACGTTAAAGTGTACTCGAAAAAATTAACGATACAAAAAAAAGATTCGCAATAAATTCGATAAATTCGACGAAACTTAATTTTATTGATGGATTCATTTTCAGTGCATTGGCTTGTGAAATCGTGTGGCTAGTGAAAGCCGCGATTGGATCGTTCAAGTGTCGCAGAGAGCTGAACGAGCATCTGCGGAAGTTGAACGACCGAAAACTAAAAACGAAAGAAGTTCGGACGAGGCCACGGCAGAGCATCCCGCCCGTTCAGCGTGACCGGACCGACGCGTACTGCGTCGTTTGTTCGTCGAATAATTTGGAGATAATTCTACTGCCCTGCGGACACGTCTGCCTGTGCGGGCATTGCTCTATCCACGTCAAGTTCAACTGTCCGATATGCCGCTCGACGATAAAACGAAAACATCGCGCTTACGTCTGCTGAAACGATAAAAATAAATGACGCAAATTGGTTTGCAAATCCACAAGGATTCGACAATTCATCCCGACAAATCTCAATTAATTATTCGTTATCACGATAAGTATTATTGTGACAATTTTGTAAGAAAGTTCTTTTTTTGTTATCGTTGTAAAACTATGTATACGAAATCTTTATAATTTTTTTTTTTTTTAAATCAAATTCGTTGGAAAAACATTAAAAAATTTCTCAGCACAATGCGAATTGTAAAAATGTTGCACGAAAAAGTTTATCTCTATAATTTTTGTAAAACCACTTTTACAAAAATTAAACAAAAATTTTGCAAAAAAAAATCGTAATAATTTTTTTGTAAAATCCGTAAAAAAAAAAAAAAAAAAAATAAACTTTAGCACAGTATAATGCAAATTCTGTGTAACGTTGCGTTTAACGTCATATTGTAAAGAAATTTGTCTCTTTAATTTTTGTAATACTACGTTAAAAAAATCTTTATAATTCTTTTTTGTATAAATCGTTGGAAAACAATTAAAATTTAGCGATGAATAATGCAGATTCCACGTGACGTTGCCTATATTTCGATGAGTTTTTTCTCCGCCGGTTGATCAGTCGGGCGATTATCGTAAGTAACGAACTGCAGGGCTTTGTTGGACTTTCCGATACCGAGCTTGGGCAATCCTCTGTTCAAGCCCTCGAGCAGAATACAGGCTTTGCAGATCTCTTGGCTGGAGACGAAACCGCATCTGCCGCAATTTCTTCGCTCCGGCATTCTCACGTTTCCCTTTATCTCCAATCTTTCGCCTGTTTGATTGTGAAAAATAACATAATTTATTTCATAATAATCGAAAAGAAATTCATTATAATCGTAATAATAATTTATTTATAAACGACAATTGGTTTATAGAAAATTTATTGTTGTTGTTTATAAATGTATTATTATTACGGTTGTGAATTTTTTTTCTCCATTTCGGTATTACCGGAGTGAATGATATCAATGATCGATGACGGTCGAACTTTCTCGAGATCTTTCAGAAACGTCCTCGCGTGTCCCCTGTACGCGTTAGGGGCGAAGACACATTCGGTCGAGAAATAAACGAGTTTCTTGAAGTAAGCGTACATAACGATTTCCTTCTCGTACGTGTACTTTAGAGGTTTGCATCGCATTATCGTGTCCTGACCAGACTGAAAAAGAAAACGTTGATAAATTCGATAAATTCGATAAATCCAATAAACCAAAGCAAAATAAAGTCAAACAATTTACGTGTTCGATAAAACGTTGATCGGAAAATCCATCGAAATTTCCGAAGGTAAATTGAAGAAGAATAAAAACCTCACCGTTATAATGGACGTGCATCTCTGCAATCTGGCTATGTCGCCTCGCAGAATATTCATGAGAACCGTCTCGGCGATATCGTCGGCGTTGTGCCCAGTCGCTATGCAGTCGACTCCCAGCAAAGCCGCCCCGCGGTCCAGCGCTTGCCGCCGAAAGACTCCGCAGAAGGTGCAATTGTTCTTACGTCCTATCTGGAGGTCGAAAACTTTTAGGAAAATAATTTTTCAAAAATTGATTCGACATTTTTTTTCATGGAAATCAATATTTTTTATTTTTTTTTTTAAATTTGTTTTCTGAGTAATTTTTTGGAAAAAAATTCATGGACTTCAATTGTTTCGAAGAATTTCGTAAAATTAAATTGTCTTGAATTAATTTATGGAAATCAATTGTTTTGAAAAATTTATAAAATCGATTTGTTTGTTTTTGTTGTTGTTTGTTTTTGTTTTTGTTAACGATACGAGCACTCAGTCCTGTTGGACCATTGTACTCGGGCCCCGTGGGGCACTCGCACCGCCCTAATTGTCCACATTGTGTTCCTCAGACACGGAACACAACCGACAGGCGTCCCTCGTGATGTCATTGACTTTTTCGCACCTACTTCTGCGACTTGACACCTTTCTCATTAGGGATTACCGGTTGCTCAGGGTATCTTGGTCAGTCCCGCGGTCCCCAGCAACCCTTCGTGGGCTTGCCGGTTGCTCAGTGTAACTTGGCCTGTCCCCCGTCTCCCAGTATCCCTTCTCGGGGTTGCCGGTTGCTCAAGGTATCTTGGTCAGTCCCCCGTGCTCCAGCAACCCTTCGTGGGCTATTACCGGTTGTACAGGGTATCTGGGCCAGTACTTCCGCACCACCGCATCCCTTCTTTGGGTTGCCAGTTGCTTAGAGTATCGTTGGCCTAGTCCCCCGTCCCTCGGCATCCCTAAATGTAGTCATGCTAGGGATATCATAGTCGGCCTCCTCAGAGCCCCAGGTTAAGAAGGCAAGGCTCTAAGTATACTAGGATAGTCGCCTGGTATACCTAGAAGCATCGTTATGATGCACCATACCCCGGTGCCATGAAGCCCGAGCACGATAGCTTACACTCTGGCCAGGGATAGCTATTGCGGAGCGTCGAGTCTGATAACACAGACTCGGCGTCCCGGGCGATGGGTACGCTACGTCCCCTACGCCGATGCGGTCTCAGATTCGATTCCCGACGTCGGAGCTTGTCGCGTCTCACCGAGAATGAAAACAATGGAGTACAGCTATATACATCCGACACTCGCACCGCGGTAACTGAGTGTGAGTGACCGATGTATATATCTGGAGCTTCGTCTCGTCCATGTTTTTTTCCCTTCTCGGCGAAACATACGAAGCCGGGAATCGAACCGTCGACCTCCCGATGCTTAGGACTTAGAGGCGAGCACGCTAACCACTAGACCACCGCACCGGTTAAATCGATTTGTTTAAAAAATTTACGAAATCCTTTGAAAATTTACGAAATTCAATGCTTTTGAAAAAATTTCCAAAATAATATTAAAGATATTAAAAAATTGAATAATTTCCAAAAGAGAATTTTTCAAAAATTTCCGAGACAATTTTTGAAAACTGTCCTGAATAACATTTCAAAAATGTCCAGAAAAACATTTGTCAAAAATGTCCAGAATAGTATTTCTAAAAAATGTCGAGAATAACATTTTTTAAAAATTTCCAGAACACCATTGCTAAAAAATGTCGAGAATAACATTTTTCAAAAACGTCCAAAACAACATTTCTCAAAAATGACCAAAAGAAAATTTTTCAGAAATAAAAAAAAAAAAAAAATTTGTTCACAAAATGACAATATGAGTTTTAAAAGAAAATGTGAAAATTAAAAATTTTTGGAATCGTCTTATTTTGCGAGGTTTTTCGTTTATGTCAAGTTTGCTACCTGCTCCACGATGGAATCCATAGTCCAGCCATAGAGGCCTTTGTAGGACAAAATTTTCAAGGGCATTCCATAATCGTCCCGATTTTGTTTGACAGTGTCCAAACTGTCATCGCGGTAACCTAAACAATTGTTTTTTTTTAAATTTCTCTTCCCATTAATTCCCATCAATTATCATTTACTTGAATACTAAAGAAAAAATCATTCTGAGAGGTTATGAAACAAGATGTTTATTTCCTAACCTGTAATTCCCTCGTCGATCGACAACAGAAACAGATTCAATCCGTAATCGTAACGTTCGTTCAACAATTTTAGCGTGTAAGCGAGAACGGTCGAGTCTTTTCCGCCCGACGCGCCAATCGCCACTTTGTTGTCCCGCTCGAACAATTTTCCATTTACTATAGTGTTGTGAATCTCTGTCTCGAAAGCCCGGAAGAAACATTCCTTACACAGTGCATCGCCAGTTTTTGGTCTCTGAAAAAAAAAAAAAAAAAAAACAAATCTCTTCGTAATTAACTATATTTTACTTTTTTTTATATAACGATTGTCGCAAAATTGTTGCAGAACGCACTTTGAGAATTGCACTTTTGCCACACCTCGCGGAACATGATATCGGCATTTCGTTATTGTGGCTTAAAAATTAACGTCAATCAAGTAAAATATATATCATAACCAGCAATATTTCTTACAGCTGAAAACTTGTTATTTATGATCGTTTACTTTAAAGAAATTGATCAATAGACAACAAAAACTATGTGCAACAGTTAGATTGTTGCAGGTGCATGCGCATACGCAAACATCGCGGCCGCTCGTCGAACCTCCGGAATAACAATTTTAACCGACGGTCGGTAACTTACCGACCGTAAATTGTAGAAAATTTCCTACCAACCGCTTAAGTTTTCAATTTTTATTCCAAAAAAGTCTTCACAGTTCGCATGTCCTTTGTAATAAATTACAAAATTCGTAAATGATGAGAAGAAATAATTTATTTTTAGATTACACTCAGGCGAGCGATATTTCTTATTAAAGCAAATAACAATTAATTTTAAATATATATATATATATATATATATATATATATATATATATATATATATATATATATATATATATATATATATATATGTGTGTGTGTGTGTGTGCGTGCGTGTGTGTGTGTGTGTGTGTGTGTGTGTGTACAAATTTCCATGTATAAATGTATTTGCTTCGCCGCAAATTAGAGTGGGTTAAATACCGATCCGTAGCAACGGTTAATTAACCGGGTTAATTACCGTTCGTAAAAGTTATTTTGCGGTAAACATTTCCGTTTCGCGTATCGTCGATAACTTACCGACCAGATAAGACGAAATCTCCGAAGCAGATCGAGTCGCCACCGTCGTGGCCACGAGGGACAATCCTGTAGGAGATTCTCTGTGAGCATTCGTGTGCTCTCTGACCGACTGTCTGCTCGGAGATCGATCAGAAACTCCGAAGAAAGAAGCAGTAGATATAAAATAACGAAAATGTCTGCGAGCTGGAGGGTCAGCCGTGTCTTCGCTCGGAACTTTTCCAGTTCCGCGCCGATCCCCGGCCAGCATCCTGGAGAACCAGGTACTTTTTTCAATTGTTATCTGAAAAATATCAAGCTCGCAAAAAAAAGTAAAAAAAAGAAAAACACATTCCTCATCCCCGTTCTGCCCTCTTGGCGTATAACCTCGAAACCCAAAGATCGTCGATTAAAATTGAGATAGATTTGCAAAATTAATTCAACATAGAGCAAAAAAAAAAAGAAACCTATCGGGTTGAATTTCCTTTGAAAAAAAATGGACGGAAATGAAATCGGGCGGAATTTTTGTGTTATTTTAACCTTCCGACTCCAAGTTACATAATCGTAATTTTGGTGTCAATATCGTCCTTTCTAATCACCCTTTTAATATTGTCCTCTTTTAATATCACCCTTTCTAATCACGCTTTTAATATCACCTGTTCTAATATTCCCCGGCTTTAAAATCACGCTTAATATCGCCCCTCGTAATGTCACCCATTTTAATATCACCTCTAAGATCATCATTTTTCATATCGACCCCTTTACTATCACACTTCTAAGATCGCCCCCTTTTTAAATGTCACCCTTTTACTATAGCCTTTCTAAGGTAGTCCTTTTTGAATATCAGCAATGAATATCACCTTTACAAAAAAAAAAAAAAAAAAAAAAAAAAAACCCTCACCAAGTCCGTTGTATCGACGTATTCTGCGCATAAACTCCACACCCAAAAATCACAAATTAACTTGTGTACACTTTCGCAATTAATTCTATATAGAAGGAACAATTAAAAAAAATTATCTATCGATCTGTCGGTTCGATTTCCTTGAGAAAAACGTTTGACGAAAATGAAATCGTGCCGAAACTTTTATTTTTTTTATATTCTACTCCCAGAGCTGCATAATCGATAAAAAATGTTAAATATTTTTTTTTTTTGTCAGCCTTTTTAAAAATATACATCTTGGAAAAAAAAGATCGAACTCTCAACTCCGTTTTACCCTCGTACTGGGCATGTAACCTCGAAATCCAGAAATCATGTATCGACTTTGAACACTTTCGCAATTGATTCAACATCGAGCGAATAGAAAAAACGTTCGTAGGTTCGATTTTTCGTGAGATGAATAATTTAAAGGAAATAAAGTAGCGTCGCCATTTTATTATTTTCACGATTTCATAGCAAATAAACTATTATTTTATTTACTTGTATTATGTACTATGTCATAGTAAATAAGTAGTAAGAATTTTTATAGTTTCACTACTTTTATTATTTCATCGTTAAAAATGTTTTTTTTATTACAAATTTTCGAAAAAATCTGCATGATTGAATTAATTGTTCTCTTTGTTCTCAGGGAAAATCGCTGATATGTGGAAGAAGATTTTCATCTTCGTAGGCATACCGGCTGTCCTGCTGGGCCATTTGAACACCTACTTGAAGAGTCAGGAGCACGAAGAGCGACCTCCCTTCGTTCCGATGGAGTATTTGAGAATCCGCACTAAGGTTCGTTATTGTCGTCTCGACGCTTCGCGTGAAACGCGAGTCCCAGCTATAGACGAACAATTTATTTTTTCAGCGTTTTCCTTGGGGAGACGGACAGAAAACTCTCTTCCACAATCCGCACGTCAACGCTCTGCCGACCGGCTACGAGGACGAGCAACACTGAACCTTGTTTCTTGCAATTACCGATAGTTCGTCGGGGAGTTCCTGATCGTCTAGTTTATCACGATATATTGAATTATTCGATTGTAAAGACGTGAATAATTAATTCAATTTGAACATTAAAAAAAAAAAAAAAAAAAAAAAAAAAAAATACTTGTATCTTTGGTTGACAAATATCTTATGAATGGTACCCAGTGGCGCCACGCGTCCTCGCTCATTACCACATAGGGCGAACATATTTTTGAAACGTTTCAAAAATATATTTTTATTGGAATATTGAGAATATTTTATCAACGTTGAATAATATTTGTGAATTGTTTTAGAAACATTTCATAAATTCTATTAATTTGACAACTTTTTGTACAGATAGTGACAATTCGTCTACTTATTATATATAGCATATTTTCCCCTCGAATGGGAATGCCAGCGGGATAAGAACACCATACAATGGATGGGAAAGTGAATGGTATATTAAATGGTAGTACAAGTGGGAATTATACCATTGACAAAACTCCATTGAATTACCTTTAACGAATAGTTAATGGTAATCAATGGGATTTTTTAAATGTAATTAATGGGAGACTTAGCCAAGGGAGGGCACCTACGTTTTTTTTCTTTTTTTTGTTAGGCACTTTCCTCTGAAAGTGGGACTGCCTGAAAACTATTAACTGCACGCTCGAGCGATTTCGTCGCCGATGAAATGCTTGACATACCACAGTGTGTTTCCGAATGTCAATGCGTCTATGTGGCCCTTGAAATCTATATCTAATGTTGATCCTGTCCGTAACCAATGGTTTCCATTTCTTTTTCCACTCGTCAACAAGCACTGAAGGTTGGCACGCGCAATTTGTTGGCCACAATAACAATTTGATCACCCCCTCTTGAAAAAGAAAATGTATATGTATATATATATATATATATATATATATATATATATATATATATATATATATATATATATATATATATATACATAGAATGTGCGAATATCGACATCCTGTGGCCGAGTTTCCATTAATCCGATTGGTTGCGCTTGTCGGTGAGGTGTGAGTTTGTCGAGTACGATTATACGAGGGAAACGACGGCTTGATCATTGCCCTGGTAACAGCCAGAAGAGTCAGTACCGTTTTTTAGTCTATCTGGAAGTGTTATCTACTTACGAAACGGATATAGCTTTGGCGATGCGAAGAATCAGTTAATTTAAGTTTGGTACGAGTTTTCTTTGTTTTTTTAACTTCCATATGATAAACGCAATGGACCGAGTTGTGTTCTTGATCATCCTTGCGGCTGTGTTTGTACACCTGTGCACAACTGAAGTTATTATTAATACTCGAGATTCGCGAGATATCAGCCGTCTTTACCGAGCTGCGGTAAGTTTGTATTTTCATTGAGGTGATGTGTTATTGGTCATTCGGTGGTACCTTAGGTATCTCGTAAATTTCTATCTGGCATAGTCGATGTTATCGTTGAAAGCAAAATATATTCATTGAGAAGAAATTCTTTCCGATTTTCTCAGAAATTTTCAGAGATGTTCAGAACTGGGACTGTAAATACAAAATACAAAATAGTATATGTATTTAAAATATAACATACTTTTTGTACTTAAAATAAATTGATAAGTATTACATCTAAGTACTACTATTTAAAAAGCATCGTAAAAGTTAATGGAATTTCCATCGCAGAATTTCAATGAAACGGAATGAGAACGGTTTGAGATATCCAGCTTGAATTTATCGCGCATGTTGTTCGGTCAATCCTTATCGTTTGATCCGACTTTAAGGTAAATATTTGCAGTCGTTCAGATTTTAGGTAGATATTGAAGTTTTTAAAAAATCACAAAGTAAAGCTTCTTGAAGAAGTCAAAAGTAATATACGTAATTTTCACTAAACAGAGCTTCGCGAACTCGGAAGACTTCGTGATTTAAAAAAAGAGGAAACGATGTGCAAATCTAATCGGCACCCTTCTATATAATGATTTGAATTTTTATTAGAAACTGCATATACATTGACTAGTGCATCCCCATTTGAGGTTTTTCCGCGGGTCCTGTTATCGGTATCTGATAGCGGAGGAGGAGCGTGACGCGGGTCTGCTACGGTTGCCTTAAGGAGGTTGGAGCATTATGTACAATCAAAGATTTTGGCTTGCAAACAAAAAAAAATATGTAATAATATAGGGTCCACTGCGTGTATGAAATAAATTTCAGATTTATTGACCATCTATCAACTGACATATTTGCTACTAAAGTCCTGTCATTTTGTATAAAGTTCGAGGGCAAGCATGTTAACAAAGATGGTTTGTCCCAATTTTCATGAATTATCGGTTAAGATTAATGATTCGAAGAGATGTCTACGCGTACATTGAAACCTTGCGAACACTTAAAAAGAAAAAAACCACGGTTTCACCACCGAATAACAAAGATATTGCAAGTTATAACAATTGAAATTCGATTGAAGCCGCAATTGATATCTCAAGAGTAGGTAGACGTGGCAACGCTGCATCGGTAATATGACCGTAACCTTATATCGAAGGAAAATTACGGAAGATGGGAAATCTGCTTCTCCCCTATCCACCTAAGCTCAGTAGGTAACAAGAACTGTAGTCTATTTTTGGCTTTCTAATAGAGACTAAATTCGGAAAATCTCTGAGAATCACTGAAACGGTCCGGGTTAAAATTGTCAGAGAAATATTTTCGGATAAGTTGTCAGGAAAATCGGAGTGTTTTTAAAACAATCAGGATTGCTTGGATTCACAAAATCCTTAGATTTTTCAGAGAAACTTGTGATAAATTTTCCGAGACTTGCAGACAAAGTTTCAGACATATACAGAAAAATATTTTCACCACGGAAGCAAAAGGTATATTTTGCCGTGTAACTTTAACTTTTTATTATTGTTACGTTTTCTCTCATCAACGAAGTGGCTGAAGTCTGTTTTCGCCCAATGCGAATAGTTAACGGGTTTGGAAGAAACTGAAGGGCATGCGGTTGTTTTCAGAACAATTCGCTGCACGCTCCACCGAGCTGATCGATTGAAAAAAAAAAAAAAAAAAAAAAAAAAAAAACTATAACGCATCGAGTGTATGGAGTGAAGTGGACTCGCATGGGTGAGGAAAAATTGTCCGATATTGCAACTGATATTATTCCACTTGGAAGCTCATGGTGAAACGATTAAGATCAAGTGCAATACCCTATGTCGTTCCAAGTATGAGGCGTTGGTGAGAGAGCGGAGAGCGAGCCGGAGCGACGCACAGCTCGCAGTGAATTCGCTTGGTCACGAAAAATACCACCCCAACGCCAACTGGAGTGGGTGTGTCCACAGGTAGAGGGTGCGCGCCTCCAGCAAATGAGGAAAGAAGAGGGAGAAGTCCCCGCCCGCAGCAAACGGCAAAGCCAAACGGAGGAGGATCCGCACTGAGGATTTTCTCATAAGGCCTGCTCATGGCAGGATTTATGCAGAGATCCTCAGTGAGATGCAAAGAGGGTTCAAGCCTGACGAGCTTGATCTAAAAGTCAAAGCCATCAGGCAGACAAAGACCGGAGATGTCCTCTTGGAGGTGAGGACGAAGCCAAACTGGCCCTTGGATAGAGTCAAGTTTTGGTGAGCCATCGAGAGGGTGTTCAGAGATCAGGCCAGCCTCAGGCAACTCATTCCCAGCGCTCATGATTCGCGATCTCGTTGAGACAACGGAGGTCGGGGAATTCGAGGGAGCACTGGAGAGCACTCATCGGGAAGTAGATCAACAGCCCTCCGAAGATAAACCTGTCCGAAAGGAGCAACGGGGATTGCATTCTGACTTTTGTGGAGCTTTTTGCTTTTGTGGATGCGGGTGGATGCTGGAAAAGTCGAGACTGGAGAGGCAGTTGTCGGAAGTGCGGATTGGAGGGCCATAAGGCGGCGACCTATCAGAGCCTGATAGTGCGCCGCCCACCCGAACTGCCAAACGGAAGAAGTAATGGGGAAACCTTGGAGAAACGGCGTATTTCGTCTCTATAACCTATGGTCGTGATGTACTGCTAACAGTGGCTCCGGGGCCATTGGTTGGCGTGGAAACGGAGGTGGGTAGGTCCGCTCGTGGAGGAGCCCCACACTACCGTTGCTGGTATGCGTAAAAGCATTTCCACCTGCCTACCCAAATAAAACTATCGGGCGTGGCATGTTACGGCAACTGCACTGCTACGTGTCGGCCCAGAATTCTTCGGAAACACAACCGTTATCATATTGCGTTCCAGTTTTCTTTTTTTTTCTTTTCTTTTCTTCAATCTATTAGCTCGGAGGAGCGTGCCGCAAACTGTCCTGAAAATGACCGTGTGTTCTTCAATTTCTTCGAAACGTGTTAATTGAAGAACTTGCTGAGCAGAAATCATGAAAACGTGTTAATTGAGAACATGCCGAGCAGAAATCAGTGCAATTTTTTAGCCGCATCAGCAGTAATAATTGTAAAAGAAACTTACGCCTCGAAGCTAATCGTAAATATCGATTGAAATGGCGGGCGTTTTTTCCTCGCATTGAGGTACGTGGGACAAAACGGGATTAAAACACCGGATGTATCGTGAGAACAAAATGGCGCATCCAAAAATTATTGTACGATGGAGTTTTTCCCTCTGTGTCCCGTTTAGCCCCGCTGTGCTATTTTGCCCTGGTCTCCCCTAAACGACATTTTATCGGTCTTGTGTGCTCTACCATCGTATTCATTATTAAATTAGCAACGGGAGTTAAATGTAGATGCGGCATTAAGACACGAAAGGGTTGCGAAAGGTTTGACGGCTCGCCTGACGCGAAAGCAAGCTTTGGTCAAACAATAACAATAAAACGTTTACGGAAAAAAAATAACAAAACCTTGGTGATGTATGGAAAGCGATGGATAGCCGTGACTTCGGGATTTACTTGTGTACATCAGTGCGAATGATATTTAGGTATTACGAGCGTAATATAATTATATTCATTTAAAAAATAGGTGACGGGTTATTTTTTCGCCATTTCAATGTCGTGATATGATAGGTTGATAAAAAAAAAAATAAAAATAAAATGTACCCGATCTATTACTAATTATGAAATGTAAGTGATGGCGGTCACTATACTCGTCGAAATAAAAAAAAAACAATCATTGACATTTTTTTCTATGCAGAAATTATTATAAACAAAAAAAAAAAGAAAAAAAAAATTCCCTATGAAAATCAAATTATTTCTTTCAGATTAAGAAGACTAATGAGTTCGCGTTTGGCCGGAAAGGTTTTGAATACTTAATTACATCGTCCCGATCATTTTGTTCGCGACAATAGCACGATTCCGCATCGATTGAAGCATTGAAGAACAAAAAATGTTGCAAGAAAAAACTTTTTCCCTCATTTCGTTTTATTTTAAAAAATTTCTTGTAATTGAAGAATTGAGGACCAGTCGTTGTAATTTCACTACCAATCACCACAAAACTATCGGTATAGACTAAAAAAATGAAATTTAAATGGGCCGACTAATTTTACGCAACCATTCCGCGGACACGCTGACCTCCCAAAAATTTTGCGAAAGTTTTGTGTTCCACGAATATTTTTTTTCGAGATCGTTATGCCGTTATGTTAAAATGTTAAAAAATCATATTTAGAAACATTATTTTGATGGATGCGTGCCTGTGCATGGCTTGTAAAATCAAAATAATCTTCGCTATTAAAATTTCAAGGAATTTTTCGAGGAGTTTTGTGGAATTTTTCGAAGAGTGCCTTTTTCCGCTATGGGTCGCAAATTTTTTTTTTTTAATGCTGACGAAAAAAGTTGTAGATAATCGGACTAAGATCGACCAATGTTACACATTGAATTTGGTAACAATCGATCGAAACGATAAAATATTATGAGACTCGGAATTTGTTTTTAATTCGATGAAAAAGGAGTAAAATATTCAGCTCGGAACAAGCCACATAATAACAAGTAGGCTTGGTAAATTTTCCCGTCCTTCCCGGAATGTCTGGAATAAAAATAAAAATAACCGATCACTGATGTAATAAACTCTCTTCGTTTTATTGATCAATAAATCACGTATATAGGCGTCGAGTAGTCTCCACGAGACGATCGATAATACGCGTACGACATTCGCACACATCTCTCATTTCTCTCGTTGGTACATTGAGAATAAAATATTTTTAATAATTATCTTAACTACGACTGAGAGAGAGAGAGAGAAAGTTGGAGAGATCCTACTTTAAGCTCGAATATCAAATATCATTAAATCGAATATCAAATAAGCATTGACGTTTTCTTTTATGTTTTGTACATTAGAATCTCGCTTGGCGGAGAGGTAAAAAAAAGATAACTTAGTTTCTTCGTGAAAAAATAAAAATAAAAATTAAATAAACCTTTCAAGAGCCTTTGAACATAAGGATAGAAATTTCACTCGTTAGCTTCGATGATCTCTTGGGGCGCGAGTTTGCAAGTGAGATGATGAATGGCCGACCAGTGCTCCTGATGGCACTCCGGCGAGCAGTAAGCGGCCAAGCGGCACTGTTCGCAAACGACCTCACTGCGCTTGCCGCACTGGAAGCAATCTTCCAACTTTGTTTTTATGTCTATGCACCCTTCCGCCGTTTCGTCACCGACCATTCGCTCCTCATTGGGCGTGACTGTTGCCTCGTCCACTTTCACTCCCATGTTATTGAATACATCTTTGGATATGCTTTTGACATCTAAAATACTGATTTCGTCGGCGATCGTCGCGCCCTCGGCGTCGCGGACCGTCTCGATGCTGTTCGTCGATGCGAGGTCCCAATCCTCGTCGTCGTCTATCGTTATCACAGGAACAATCCTCGAAGATTCTCCCTCGACATCCACGGAGGTCGCGGAATCGGAATTCTTGTGGTTATCAGTCTTGGCGCGGAAGTCTTCCGCGGAAGTCGTCGTCGGTCTCGGCGAATCTTCGAGACACGTGGGATCCGCAGCCTTTGAGCCTCTCTCCTTCGCAATGGAGTCGGGTTGTTTGCTGTTTTCCGGGGACTTCGTCGTTTTCGACGGTTTCGACCCTCTCGAAACTGGCCCTCTCGTTATCGAGTCGAGAACTTCGAACTCCTTAAGTACATCCAATACCCTCGTGTTGCCATCTTCGACAGACGAACTGCTTCTGTTCAATGTAGAGTCGACCGGTGAATCTTCTACGATCGCTTGACCTTGAAGGTTGTCTTCGATCGCTTCGGCACGCGTCTTTACTTCGATAGGGTCGAATTGAACGTTTCCCTTGATCGCTTGGCCTGGAACATTCGCTTCGTTTGTTTGAGCCTCAAGCTCAACAATCGTTTGATATTGAACGCTTTTCTCGGTGTATTGACCCTGAACGTTTATGTCGATGGCTTGACCGTGAACGCTGTTCTCGGTGTATTGACCTTGAACGTTTGTGTCGATGGCTCGGCCTCGAACGCTTCTCTCGATGATTTGACCTTGACGGCTTTTCTCGAGGTCTGGACCTCGAACGTTTACGTCGATGGCTTGACCTTCAACGCTTCTCTCGATGATTTGACCTTGACGGCTTTTCTCGATTTCTTGATCTTGAACAGTCATTGCTGTGGTTTGGCATTGAACACTTTTCTCAGTGTATTGACTTCGAACGTTTATGCCCATGGCTTGACCTTGAACACTTGTATCGATGATTACACGTTGACGGCTTTTATCGATGTCTTGACCTTGAACGTTTCTCTCGACGGCTTGGTCTCGAACGTTTACGTCGATGGCTTGACCTTGAACACTCCTCTCGATGATTTGACCTGGACTACTTTTCTCGATGTCTTGACCTTCCACGTTTATTTCGATGATGTGGCCGTGACAAATTTTCTCGATGTCTTGACCTTCAACGTTTATTTCGATAGCTTGGCATTGAATGTTCTCCTCGACACTTTGACCTTGAACGTTCGAGTCGATACTTTGACTTTGAAAAGTAACGCCGATAGTTTGACCTTGAACGTTTACGTCGATCCTTTGACCTTGAACGTTTACGTCGATCCTTTGACCTTGAACGTTTACGTCGATCCTTTGACGTTGAGCGTTTATGTCGGTCCTTTGACCTTGAACGTGTACGTCGACACTTTGAGCTTGACCGTTTACATCGACACATCGACCTTGAATGTTGCCCGCCATATTTTGACCTTGAAGATTCCTTATGCTGATTTGACCCTGAGAGTTTCTTTCAACAGCTTGAACTTCGGTCGTTCTCTCCGTCGGATGTTGACGAAAGAGTTCGTCGACGATATCCGCAACCGTCTTATCGATACTCGCATCACGAAGGGCGAGTTCGACTATCTCATCGTGACTCTTATTCGGGATCGTACAAATCCCCGTCCCCTCCTTGTGCATAACTTGCTCGACGGTGCATTCCATGGTCTGCTGCAGTGTGCGCGGATGATTGACCGGCGCCGGAGCGAGCCTCCGAAGTTCCCGCCCCGTCGAGAGATTAGGAGCTTTCGGGTTTCTTCGTTTTCTCCGAGTTCTCTTGGTTTTCGCGGCTTCCTCCTCGGCGCTACGCTGGGCCACCAGTTGGTACATGAGAACGTTGTGCAGACGACGGTAAGCCGACATCTGGTTGTCGAGTTGTTCCCGCTGGGAGTCCGTGAAGAGAGAGCTCTGCCTTACCGGCGATCGGGCGAGTCCGTAAGGAGGCGGCGGTCGCGGTTCCGAAGGCCTCGTCGTATACAGAGGGCTCGCCATCGTCGCGTGCTCCAGCTTAAGTATCCAGTGAACGACATCGATACTGAGAGTTCTTCGCTCGGGTGGTACCAGACAGTCGTAGTAGTTCATTATGCTCGTGACGATCGTCCGCAAGTCGCTGGTACCCAGCGTGTAGGCGTACCGACGGAGCTCGATGAACAGGGCCGCCCTCTTCGCGACGTAGTCTTTGTCGATCCGAATAATCGTCGCCATGTCGCTCTCGCGCCTTATACGCTCGACGAAGGAGGCCATCGAGATCAGACCATCGAATATCCTGCTCACGAGGGAATACTGCTTCTCCAAAGGAATCTCCGCGTTTGGTGATGAAGTAGGAATCGCCCAGGTCGGCTTGAGCCCACTTCCGGTCTGGACGAGCCCTGGCCCAAGCGGGCCGTGGACGTAGCCCGAGGATTTTTTGCAGGAGAGATCCTCAACCCCGAGGGCGGAGGAAGACGTCTGGGAGACGAGGAACTGCATCTGCTCGAGGGGGCTCGGCGGGGGTGTTTGGATAACTTCCGATGGAGACTGACGAATCTGACGGTATGAAGGGTTTCGCAAAATCTGCGGATTCGAGTCCCGGGGAAATGGAGGGTACAAGGGCGACTGGGCGATGGTGGCGCTGGGGGAAAATCGGGGTTGGGCCATGGCAGGGCTGGGAGCAAATTGGGGCTGGGCGATGGCGGGACTGGGGGAAAATCGGGGCCCGGCGATGGCGGGCTTGGGGGAGAATCGGGGCTGACTTTGAGGGGCTTTGGTGGCGAGGGGCGTCGGGCACCATCGAGATCCGAGCTCGCTTGGGTGGAGAACTCGGAAATTGGGCGCTTTGGGGACGTCCTTTGGCTTTTGGGGATCGAAGACGCATTTGGGAATTTCCGAGTCTGGTACTTCGTGATCAAAGGATCTAGGGATTTTGGTGTGGTCCTTGAGTCCTTGGGGCGTCAGGCCGTTAAGCTCGAATTCGAAAGCCACGTTTACGGATTTTTGTTCAACGATCAAGGAATCGTCTATCGTGATCTCCGACAATTTTGCCGAGGAATCATTCGACATGATCGTCTCGTCGTTGCTCGGCCGAGTCAACGAAACATAATTTTCCAACTTGAGTTGATCGGCACCACTCGCGGAATTGAGGTCGACCGTTTCCGGTGATGTTTCATCCGATACCTTGATCGCCTCTCCCGGACCAACCAGCATACCGGATGCGGGATCGAAGTCCACGATCCTCGCTGATATTATCAGAACTTTCTGGTGCGCGCCGCTCGAGGCCTCGACAACGGACGTGAGATCTTTGGGGATTTTTTCTTGAACCTCGAGGGCCGTCTCGGGTCTGGGGACTTTTTCGGTCAACAAACTCGATTCAACCAGATCTTTCGTTTCATCGGAATTTTTATTCACTGTCGCGTTTGAATTGGACGATGAATTGACATCCGTTACGTTTGACGCATTTTTTTCCGAACCACTCATAGAGTCGGGACGCCATTGAGGCTCGATTGGTGTTTCGAGAATTCCTTGATTCGACGCTTCCGATCCTTCGCGCTCTCTCGGAGTCCGACAGGTCTCGGGTTCGAGATCCTCGGCTATGAACAAGCGATCTTCGTCGCAACTTTCCGTCTCCGTTTCCGGTGAGAGATCCTCCTTGATGTTTAACCGGTCAGCGATCTGGCACGAGTCATCGACGTACGTACCGACGAGATTCAGCCGATCCTCGAAGCTACTCTTGAGTTTGATCGGCGCCACGATGGGAGGACCGGAAGTCGTCGATGTGGGCGTCGAGATCTGCGCCTCCTCCGACAGATCGAACTCCAACCTCAGGGGATCGAAGGCGTCGCTGTCCTGGACGTTCAACGGTGTCACGAGAATCGTCAGTTTACCACCGGAGCTCGAGTCCGGCTGCGTTGAAATTCTTTCCAACAGGCTCGTGCTGCTGTCCGGCAAGGCCTTGTCTTTCGCCTCCTCGGCCCGCTGCTCGCAGTCCAGCAATGGCATCGATAGCACTTCCGCACTCTCCAATTCCGTATCTTCCTTCTTCATCGATGAAATTTCCCTCGGAAATTTCCCTTCGCTAGGAGATTCCCTAGACTTTCCGATGGAACTGTTCATCAGATCTTCACTAGGAAATTTTCTAGGCTTCCCGACCGAATTGTTAATCAGGGCTCCGCAAGGAAATTCCCTGGGCTTTCCGATTAAATCCTCCCTGGGATATTCCCCAGGCTTTCTTCTGAGTGTTTCCGTGGAATATTCCTCGAGATCTTCCTCAGTATTTTTCCTGAGCTGTTCCCTAGGACATTCCCCAGGACTTTGATTGTTGCGTTGCTTCTCGAGTGCCTCCGAGCAGATGATATCGGATGTATGCTCGTTGAGGCAAACGCCCGAGTCCGAGGACATCAGAGATTCGTTTCTTCTCTTCCTGGACGTGACTTTTGCGGTGATCCTCTTCCCCTCGTCGCTCTCGCTCAAGGTCATGTCATTGCCGAAGAGACGGCGGAACTTTTCCCGTATCCGGCTCTTCCTCGGCGCGTCGTCCTCGCTGCCGTTTCCCGCCGAATTCTCGTCGGCTTCCGGTGTTCCCTTCTGCCTCGTCGCGTGGGTTGGCTCCTCGGCGAATTTCTTCAGCGACGTCCGCGATAGTATCGTTCCCTCGATGCACGTCAGATCCTCGATGATCTTTGGTTTCTTGGTAACGGTGCATTTTTTCACCGGGACGATGTTCTCCTCGTTGCCGTTCGATGGCAAGTCCGGTACGCTCGAGCCCGCGAGGCGAATTTCCGTCGACGGCCGCGACTGCGTCGCATCCTTTTTCGCTGATCCACTGTTATGAGTATTGTAGGAATTCAGATTCAGCGTTATAGCCGTTCGCGGTATGCGAACGATGAACGGACTAGCGTTGCCGACTCTCTCGTCGAGCAGCTCGGGAGTATCGCAGAACCGCGATTTATCCTTCGTGATTTTCGGTCGCTTCGCCCCGACGGGCTCACCTTCGTCAATGGCAGTCGACAATGTAGAGAGCGCTTCCGGTGACCCGTGATCTCGCCAAAGGATGCTGTTCTGCTTCATTGTTTTAGAACTCGACGATCTTCCTTCGATTGTCGAATCTGAAGAGGATCTGCAAAAGAAAAAAACCGATTCGTTACTATGATTGTCATAGTCAATTTCGTACCCAAAAATAAATTATTTTAATCCCCCTTCCTGAGCTAATACCATCTCTCCCTGTCGCTTTCAACGCCGCTCACCTGCTTAATAATTACAGGTGGCAACAGAAAGAACAAATGGGGGTGGGTTGCGCGTGGCATGGATCGATCAGTATCGCCCACACAGATCGGCTCCAAACCGGCACACCCGGCACTCCGCATAATTGACCTGACCTCAAAATCGTCGATCGATGTGAAATTCCCGCCGTCGGTAATGAAGACTGCTTATATATATATATATATATATTTGAATCTGCATCAAGTAAAATTCGTTTTTAACCGTAAATGGTCAAACGGAAACACAATCTACGAAGTTTAAATAAAAATTAAAAAATCTGAAAAAATTCATACGTATTCATAAAAATGAACGAATCATTTTCATTATAAAAAAAGTTAGGTTCCGGGAGATTTGTTGAGCAATTTTATTTTTCATCAATTTAGTAATTGATGAAATTGTTTGTTTGTTGGAAGTGATCCCCTCTCATTTCTCTGAAACTTATGGGAAGTCAACACTATTCGCAAGGACTACCTCAACCCTCCCGTGAGCCAAACGAGCGAGATTTATCGGCGCGAAGGGAGTGCCTTCTCCCCGCCCGTTCAGATATGTGGTCGTGCCCGAGACGGAGGTCACTGATACGCATGCGCACGCGCGCAGCGCCGGAGAAGCGGAAGCGGGGAGGACGATAGGATCGCGAGATTGCTGATGAAATTCGGCCATGCATTTTTCACATCCGCTGAGTCTGGATAACGATAATATAATCGCAGCGAAGAGTTGAATTTAATGCATTACGATTTGTCGATGAACGACCGGAAACTCATTCGCGATAATCTAAACTGCAATATTTAGCGGCATTCATCTTCAAACGATTCATTTAAACTGCAATCACTTAACAAAATATGGGAGCATTTATGAGAAAGGGTTGATTTTTTTTTTTTGCATTTATGAGGAATCGAAAGGAAAATTTCTCCAGGCAAATGTTATTATCAAATTTCACACTGATCACGAATTTATCACTTATTTTATTCATAGATGAATATTTGATACGGAAAATTGCGTCTAAAATAAAGTAGTAATTTTTCATGAAATTCAAAAAAATTCAAAATAATATCAAATTAAAATTGATTCTCCTCAAATTTAACATGGATCGGGCAATCATATTCCATCTGTGAACAACTTTTTGCCCCGATAACTAAAAATTCTATGAGCAAGAGCGCGCACAGATATAAAAAAAAATTGATCACGTACAAAAAAAAAAAACTGGAAATGTTTTAATGAAACATTGATTATTAACCACATAGGCTGCTGTGAAATTTCAGCTCGTTCGGTCTAGACATTCTCTTGAATTTTTCGTGTTGAGAATCTTTTGTAAATGTGATGTTTCGATGTTTTGGTTTTTTTTTTTTTTTTTTTTTTTAAATTTAATTTGCCACCAAAAGAAAGCTCGCTCTATCAGGAACCAAAAATAAAATAAGACAAGCTCATCTTTTTTCTACGACTCCTCTCGTTCATGAATCATCGGGCGCGCATACGGGATGATTTCATCGACTTTTTGCGTCGTATTAAAAAAAAAAAAAGTAATTTTTCTACGATTTATTGTCTACCAGTCGTCGAAGAATTTATCGAGTTGGGATTTATCGCCGATGAGTCATCGACGACTCGTTCTCTGTGAGTTACACTATTGCTCGATTTCCTAACGAACGTTTAGTAAAATAGTAAGCATAAAAAATAATTAATTTTGTTCGTTATTTATTTTTTTTGCTTCAGTAGTACAATAAAGGAAAAGACAAGGAATATGAAAACACGACTTTCAGAAGCGATGGACAAAGGTTCGTTCGGGGACGCACTCTGCGAACGTTTAATGAAATTACTCGCTGCTAAAAAGCTACTGCCGACCCGCTGTTAGGGCGTCGAGTCATCCATGTTTGTTTTCTATGTGAGTCACGAAACAGATGAGGCTGAAACTAGCCGCCAAGAGCTAGCCGCCAGAATCAGTAGTTACGGCTGTGACTTCATGCGGCAGCCACGGCGGCTCACCGGGGCATTTTTTATATTGTAGCTGTCTGTTTTTTATTTTTTATTTCAACGGGTAATTCTTATGTATTCTTACGTGCCCGATCGAATGGCACTATGCAATTCATGGCAACAAATATTTTTAATAATAAAGCCTGATGAGCAATTTCGTAGGGGCGCTGTGGAATATTTGATGACTCGTACTTAAAGGCTTTGCATTTTTTAAAATTTTTTACAATAAGTCATTTTTATAGTTTTCAATGTGCTCGATCGAATGGCACTAATTACAGTCCGTAGCACTGAGTATTTATTAACAAAAAAGCCTTACAAACAATCTGGTCGGTGCGCCGCCGGATATTCGATCGCTCATAGCTAAGGTTTTGCATTTTATTACATTTTTAAAAATACATCATTCTTATAGATTTTTATGTGCTTGATCGAATGGCACCCGTTACACTCCGTAGCAACAAATATTTAGTAACAATTGTTCGGGGTGACCGACGCGGTAGCTCGCGGTAATTTTGCGCAGCTCTTGCTGAGGTTGTAAGTCTCAGTTATACCTATCGGTACGTCGATGATGTCTCCCGAAACTGCTCCTAACGCCGAAGTTGACAGAAAGGAACGGTGTGAAAAAATGAGCTCGGAATGGAATTTACACTTTTCTCAAACTCACAATATAATTTAATAACAAAGAAAACGGTATAAAAATGTTAGTGGTTACAAGGTTTGTATAATATAATAAATGACTATGGATCGCTGTGACGTGTTTGTCCGAATCAGGGATCAAGACGAATTCTTGTCCGTGTCGAAGTTCACGAGTTGAAAATAATATCGAAGAAGTTAAAGAATTTGTTGGAGCAGCTAGTTGTGTCTGCTCCGTTGGTTAAGTTAAGACTGCTTGAGAAATTATGTTTTCGCAAGAGGTAAAAAAGGTGGGAGTGTCTTAGACATTCGGAGCGATATCTCAAGAATCGAGCAATTGGTTGATAGAGCAAAAACAAGAAGGGAGCGTAAGCGAGTTGACGAATGAAGTTGCAGTTTGCGTGGGGGCGAGGCGCTTGCCGAAATGCTGTGTTTTAGGCAGGTAAAAAGGCTTAGCGCTTGACGCTGACCCTTGCGCGCTGACGCACCGTACTGGCAATATGCAGGGTCATAAAGGACCCTCTGACTCGCGAATTACCTTTTCGTGATTTTTGTCGATCTAAGGGATTTTTTGTCTTTATTGGAAAGAGCTCAGCTGCATCGCAGATGTTTTATCGCTCCGCTCGCAAAGGTCTAAGACACCAAGGTTTCTCGAGGATTCGTTAATCCTCTCGACGGAAAGTTTATTTCTTTAATACGTATAGACTTATCCTAGAGGTATATACAGAATTAATTTAGCCTGCGTTCTATAATGCTAGGCATTGAACAACAATACAGCTCGATAAACAATCTAGTCAGCGCCGCCGGATATTCAATCGCCTGTACCAAAGGCTTTGCATTTTATTAAATTTTTGAAAATACATCAGACTTATAGATTTCGATGTGCCCGATCGAATGGCACTAGTTACAACCCGTAGCAATGAGTATTTATTAACAATAAAGCCCGATAAACAATCTAGTCAGCGCCGCCGGATATTCAATCGCCTGTACCAAAGGCTTTGCATTTTACTAAATTTTTGAAAATACATCAGACTTATAGATTTCGATGTGCCCGATCGAATGGCACTAGTTAGTACTAAGACCTAAGTACTTAGGTCTTAGTACTCCGTAATAGTACTACAGTACCGAAAAGTACTTTGATACTTTATATTTATATATTTATATACTTTGTGACCTATTTTCTGGTATCTCGAACAACAAAAAAAATAAAACCGAAAATCGAAAATCGAAGCTCAAACCAAGAGGGAGCGAAACGCGGAATCGAGAACCAAAAAAAAACGCCACCTTCGGCCGTCCACCCTCGCAGAGGCATTGGAGTCCCGGTGGGCGCCAGTTGATGTTGTTTCGCCGGTATCAACACCCGGACTAACCTGGAGGTCGATGGAACCGACCTCCGCAGGGCTGATTTTTGTTTCGCCGGAATCGCCAAACCGGACTAAACTGGAGGTCGATGGAACCGACCTCCGCAAGGACAAAACACAAAACGATAAAAACGGAAACGGAACGGTAACGAGCTAACACCAATACACTCGCGAGAGCAAACGGTTGCGGAAACGCACGGTTTGCTCAGTGCGTAAGTTGTGGCAGAAGGGTCGCGATCCTTCGCCAATAAAGTAACGCGAAATCTATGCCAACGAGAGCTCAAAATTTCCAAAACGAATGTAATTAATTTTGTTGGCTATAAGCCACGGGAGCTCGCACACACGTGCATCGGGAGAGCTCAGCTGACCGAAGGATCGGGCAGGCGTAACGAGAGCGAGAACGAATCCTATACGCGATCGAAAATTTACACAAACGATAAACTCACCGAACAGCAGGAATAAATCCAATAATATGGGGCGAGAGCCGCATCTTACGATGCTCCGGAACTAAAGCACAATCACTGCACCTCGAGTGCGTACCGAACGCATCTCGATCACAGAAATCGGCACAAAAAGATCGGAACGAAATCCGCACGAAACACACCACACGAGTCGAACATCGAACGCGCGAAGTGACAGGTAGCAAGCGAGACGCACAAACCGGAGCGAGAGCGATAGCCGGAGCCTACGACAGCGCGAGCGAGACACGCATCGCGAGCGCGAGTCAATACCCGAAAACCGTAAACACACGGGAGCGCGAGCCAAGTCCGAGCGGCCTCGAGGACGACTCTCGGTAGACTGATTTGTCTACGATAACACCTGTAACGGATCATTATCATTATTTCGGGAACTCTGACCGATAGCTACTGCCCTCTCAAACTATTTCGAAACGGGATTTCAATGGGAGCCTGTAACCGAACTGTACGAAGCGGTAAATTTCGAGGATCGTTACTATCGCTTCTCCTCGTGCAATGCGTGAAAACAAGGCTCTTCACTATCTCAAAAACACGGCACAAGGGTTCCATCCTTGTCCGGACTAAACCGTAACTCCGCCTGTTCTCCAACGCATTGCACTTTACCGTATCACCCACTAGAGCACCGGGTTTGCACCGGACTTTGGCGTATTCATTTTATTTTATTCGTTACGAAGCCTCGTCGAGTCTCTCCTTCAGTTGGGCTTGTAATAACTTATAGATCCGCACCACCAACTGGATTCGAAAACCCCGACTAACTGGATCTTTACTGTAACCGTAACTGTACAAAAAATAACATGAACCCAAACGTTAGCGGAACTGTATTCCCATAAGCTAAATCGTACCGCGATTAGCGAGAGAGGCAGCAAAACGAGATCTATACCATAAAATTCGGTATTTTCGCAAGAAAAAGTACTAGATGCTTTTTTCTTTAATTTTGTGACGGTGATTCCAAAAAATCACGTCACAACTTTAATATTATATCCATGATATTTCCAAAATATTTCGAAATATTTGAAAGATTGAAAATATTTCTGAAACGTTTTCAAAATATTGCATGCTATATGGCCGGGGGAGCCGGATAGCATATATACAACGCACGTGGTGTGATGGTCGGACGGCAGTTCCTCGCAATTTCGCCGACGCTTGCCGAAGGCGAAGAGAAAAGGTAATTTAATCGGCAGTGATACGAACATGTCAGTTGCAGATACACTGTATAATAGGAATCGTGTGCCGCAGGGCGTAGGTGGGGGAGGAGGAGGAGGAGGAGGTTGCGTATCCGTCCGGGGGGAGGGTATATGCAACGCGTGTGCTCGGATGGTTGGGTTTCAGTTCCACGCAATTATATCGAAGCTTGCCGGAGGTGACAAAAAACAAAAAAAAAAAACATTTGATCGGCACGCATACGAATATTTGAATTGCAGATACAATATACAATAGGATTCGTTGGTTAATGCAGTGCTTGCGCATTAGCTGGTCAAATGAGAGTTGTATCGCGAAAATTATCGCGATAAAACGCTTCTAGAACTTCGGACAAGACCTTATCTTCTGTATTTTTTTTCCGCAGAACACGACGAGCACCTCGAATTTTCCCTAGCTCCATTGGGAGCCGAGATATCGACGTTTGAAAATCACGAAAATCGACGTTTTTTCAAAAGTGGCTCAAAAATTGGAAAATCGTTGTTCACTTTTTTTTTTTGTTTCAATGCTATATTCGACGAATTTTTTTGCCCGCTGATCACGAATATAAGAATTATTTTACTACCAGACCAATATTTTCCAATTAAATCCCTAAGATACGATTTTTCATGCATAAAATCGAGACCTTTCTCACTTTCGAACACTGTACTAGATCCATACGTCCTAGATTTAATTGTTATACATCCAAGTCGACCTCTACTCACTTCCCCAAGGTCCAGTCCTCGAAGTCCAGTCGATTAGACTATTACCAAGGCTTCGAAACGAATAGTTTGAACGTTTTGGAAAAATGTTGGCCCTGAACAGAGCAGTTTGATTTGACAATTCCTCTCTAAATTTCGTACTCGTGGAACTCCGCCTTTTCCGATTAAGAAGAAAAAGTATTTTGTACTTTGTATTTTATAAAAGTACTTTAAGTACGGAAATTACTTTGTACTTAAAGTACTTGCAGTAGTTCGTACTTTAAGTATTTTTCGGTACCTCGTACCGAAAGTACTTTTCCTCAGTTTCAAATTTTTTAAATAGCCGGTAGCGACCTCTAAAAAATGCATTAATTTCGGGGAACTTTCGCACATCGCATTATTATTTTAATACCTTACGATAATAGGGTGTGACTCCTAGAAAGTTCAAAAATGTTCAATTTAACGATCACCCTAATATACTTTTTTAGCAAAACAAATTTTCCACTATGACTAAGCAAAAAAAAAAAAAAGAGGAACAATTATTCTACTCGTATCTACCTCATCAGAACGTCCCTATTTCTGCTCCCATCATCGTCCTCCTCCCGAAAGCGTTTTCTCCCCTTCGGTTCAGTCCTCGACGTAACCTCACTCTCGTCCTCGTTTCCTCCGATCGTGATGAGAACCACTGTTTTCCCCTCCCCCACTCCTTCCCCTTCCCTCGCCGCAGATCCACTTTCGTGGAAATTTAGCCCACCCTCATCTTCGCAAGCTCCCTCGCGTTGCTCGGTTTTCCACTTTCCTCTGCCATCTTCTCCGTGGTTCTCATCGTCAATCTCCGTTCTCCACTTCGTCGCGAACTCGTTCCTCTCCCGCTCAAATTGGCACTGCCGTCGCGGATCCCTCGGATGAAAACACTCGGTAGATCTTCGGTGCTTTGTCGGCGATAGCGTTATCGGAAACAACGATCTTTCCCAATCGACTGCATCATCCTCAAGGCAACTTTCGCCCATGACGTCCTCGGGCCGATTCTCAACGGCGGACTCGCCGGGCTGCCTCGCGAGCGTAGCAACGTGAGTGTAAAACGGCCCGCCGGCGACTTCGCGCGGCTGAGCGCGCGACCGCGCATGCGCACTAGCGCTGCTGTGCATAGCCGATGCGCGCACCACAGATCGTCGCCTCGATTCTCAGAAAAAGAGAAAAAACATAAACAAACAGCAACACAGCACCGACGAGTGATCGAGGAGGTTTTCGACGGAAGTTCGCGTGAGCTCGGCCTCAGACAAACACATCGGACCTAACTCGCTCGAAAGACAGTCGTCGTTGTAGTTCTGTTCTTTCGCGGACTCGCGTCGAAGATCGCTCGCGCTCGGCGACTCATCGTTCCGAAACTATTGTCTATCGAATATCGATTTTTTTTTTAAGTCACTTTATCTATGTCGTAGACACATGGCGAAAAGTGTCGCTTAGACGATTATTGTATTATATGTGTCTATATATATCACACATATATAAATACACGAATTAAAAGAAATATTTTGAGTGGCTAAAGTTTTATTTGCGCAGCCTAGGGAATTTTTTATTTTTTTTTTAAGACGAAAAGGACACGACACTTTGTAACGCGCGACGAGTTTCGCGGAACTTGTGATTGCCGACGCCTGGGCTATGAATAAGTGATAGCGATAGGGACGAAAGAGCGAGCGCGGTTAAAGGGTTAGGCTGTTTACGATAGCGCACGATGGGGTGTTCCGATAGACATACATACATACATACATACATACATACATACATACATATATATATATATATATATATATATATATATATATATATATATATATATATATATATATATATATATATATATATACCTGTATATATGGAGCGAGGCACGGAGAGGAGAAAGCGCGATCACGCACCGACACTCGCTGGCGGTCGAGGACTGACTGAGCCTCGGTGATATTGTGATGGTTACAAGCAGTCGAAGGCTACGCCGCGTGGACCGAACCGGCCCGCCAAAGGGTCGAACGCTGGACGGTCGTGGGACGGGGGGAGTAGAGGAGGGGGGGGGGGGGGGGGGGGGGGGAAGATGAAAACTATTTTCGTTCCGAGTTTTTATTTTTAAACCACGCGCTGGGGAGAGGGGAAGGATGAAGGGTTTCGGAGAAAAATTGTGAGAAGTGTCGGGAGATGAAGACGCGTCTCGGACGGGCTTTTCTTTCTTTTGTCACGTGGGACGAAAGGGGGAGCCAAAGAGGCGCCTCGGCGACGAGGAAGAGCCATTGGCGTGTTGTAGCCTTTCGGAGAGCGCTGAAACTTTTGGAGGACGGAAATCCGCAATGGGCATTAATCTGAAATTTCGCAATTAAGCGACGTGGGAAATACCGCGGTGGTGGCGAGAAAAATAACGACGATGGCGCGCAAGTGCGTTGTGCAAAAAAAAAAAAGTCTTGTGCAAAAGAGATAATAATATTTTTTCGACCGGAAATACGTCACACTCGGGATGAGAGGCTCGTCGTCGAACGAAGATACGTCACTTCGGATTCGGAAATGACATTTTTCGACCAATAATTCGTCACTTCCGATTTGAAAATAATATTTTTATCGGAAGTGACGTTCTACGGGAAATACACCACTTTCGATATAAAAAGTGTAATTTTTCTATCGGAAGTGACGTCAACCGGAAATGTATCACTTCTTATTTGAAAACTGAATTTTTCTACCGGAAATGCGTCATTTTCAATTTGAAAAAAAAAAAGAAAACAGAAATTTTCGACCGGAAAAACGTCACTTCCGATCTGTAAATAGCATTTTTTCGAGCGGAAGTGACGTCATACCGGTTTTACGTCACTTGAAAAATAAAATGTTCAACCCGGAAGTGATGGACATTTTTTAATGGCTACATTCCCATGGCTTCAGAGTTTGAGGCGACGATTTACAGGTCGCTGTAAATCGTCGTCGGTGCCGACACTTGTCGCCCCTTTTGAAACTTTCTCGTGACTTCGCAATTGCCCCCAGCTCGTGAGTTCCCGATCCAGAACACTCGTTAGGCGCCCGTTCTTCGAAAGGGGACCGGAGGTCACGGTCAAGGTCACAATGAGACACACATTCGCTGACTAAACTCGTGTTTCTCTCGGATTCTAAGAAAAGTGCGAATCGATTTGCCCATCGCTTCCTCGCCTCTTTTTGACATCACTCACAATGCTTACTCTGCGAGAAAACCAAAATTATCCATCGTGAATAAAGAAAAAGAATGAGGAAGCAATGTGCAAAGGAACTTTGCTTCATTTTTTTTTTTTTTTTTTTTTTTTTTTTATGATTTTATTCTTTTCTACATTGTTCACAGCTTCCTTCATAATGTCGTAATGTTAAAAAAAAAATGTTGAAAATATATTTTCGTCCGCTCATAAATCTTATACTGTGAAAAAAAAAAAAATAACATTGCTAATTTAATGTAATATTATGACGAAAAATTGATATAATTTTTCATCGAAATTAAATTAAATTATAAAAAATGAAGTATCTGATGTTTTAATTGACTGAATATTAATTGCTTCATCGGAATTGTACGTGAAATTTAATAGCCCAGTTTACGGATAAAAACTCCCAGTGTTAGTGAGTTATAAATTTCATACGCATTTTTTTTCAGTCTAACGCAATGCTCGGCAACAGCTAAGCGGACGCTCATCGCTAGACGATGATAACGAACGGGATGACGTCATTGCTTATATTAGGGTTACAAAGAGGCCTTTGAGGTCCACCACGGCCCAATGCGATAAGTCAGTCGTTGCGAGATCGAATCCTCATCGATGGTTCATACGAAGAATTCTCGGTAAAGCCATCGATCAAATAACAACACCTCTTCGAACTCCTCTATCTAATTATTACTATACCGCGTTAATATATCGTGAACGCAACGAAAGGGACGATAATTTTCGCGATACACGCTCTTAAAGTTTCTTTAGAAGATTTTTAGATTTTTCTCGGGAAGCGGCTATTTCGTGAGTGAAGTGACAAAAATGAGCAAGGAACGTGCTACTTAAACTGGCAAACTCAGCTTCCTAATTTTTTTGCGACTTTCACATAGCTTCCTTTATGAGGAAGCCGCAACTTATGAACGAATTTCCCGTTGGACGAAGGAAGCATTTCGTGAGTCAAGTAACAAGAATGAGGAAGCAAAGTGTCAATTTAAATGGACATTTTGCTTCCTCACGTTTATTGACGCCCTTTACATAGATTTCCTTACTTTACGTGGTTGTTGGGTGCGATATATAAATATTTGGAGAGCGATGTGAAAATTGCGCGTACTTTATGGCTCACCAATTAGCTTCTCAAGTACGGGGGACTTTTTGCCGAGAGCAAACACGAAAGACCATGCCTTCTTTTAAGCATGAAATAAAAACAAAATTACCCAAAATAACATAAAATAACAGAAAAGCATGTCCTTTTCAAGGAATAAAAAATTTTCAAGTCGTAGATAAATTTCTTTGACACTTACGAGATACATCATTTAAAAAGTTGTATCGATGATGTAACTTTTTGAAGAAAACGTCTCGTGAAAAGTCTCGTCGGAGAAACGGAACATTAGAAAAATTTTATCGCCGAGAAATATCGCTTTGCGAATATGAAATTACACTGCAGAGATCGAATTAGAACTATAGAACTGCAGAATTGTTTGACGGCATTATAATTATGCCATATATATAGTTATGGCAAAACCAAAGGTTTTTACATAATTAATACGGCCAATTTTTTTTCCGATTTTTGGGGCGACCCGAAGTACTGTAATAACGATCCTCTCCACACTTTCCTTTTTTCTTCTCACGCTACCCTCGCACGGCTGCAGCGGCCGTCGATATCTCTCCAGCCGCCGCCGCCGCTTGTCGCATCGCCGTGCGTCCCGACCTTTCTCAGAAGGACCCGAACGCCTACACCTTATCTACCCCTAAAGTACACAATCCTAGGCTCGACTATCGCGTCCCTTTTTCTCACCACCGACCACCTTCCCGGAATCCGAAACATTTGCCTTTTCCAGTATTTTCCGACTCCCAAATTCCATCCCTACTATCTGAACTTTCCCACGGAATAGCTCTATAAGTACGACTCTCCACCTAGGCTAGTCAGTCAGTAAGTCACCGAAACTCCGCGCGACACTGTTATGCTGCCGGATCTGTACTAGAGAATAAAACGTCTTTAACAGTTCGACCAAGTGTTTACCGAGTCTTTCCCGTCCTACAACCGCGTTCTGTGGCAGAGTAGACTACCACTCGCCTTAAAAAGACATTAAATATTCCTTGCGACATCACAGTACTGACATTTTTATCGAATTAAACCCTTGATTATGTGTGATGCATCCCTGACTCCCGACTTTGGCCCTTGCGGCCAGTCGACAGTTAAAAATGAGGAAGCATTCCGCAAATTAATTTTTCCACAAGATATTCGGACAAGAATTTAAAAAAAGAACAATATGTAAACTCTTAGAACGCCTTTTTTTAATTTAAAAAAAAAAAAAAAAAAAAATGACATTACAATGAAAACGGTCATGGAAAAGACGCGTACATAGTTTTTACGTTCGTATATATTTTTACGTTCGTAAAAATATATACGAACGATATATTTTTACGTTCGTAAAAAAAAGGTTTAAATGAGGTATAAAATTAATAAGACACGCTCCATCGCCGCATTGTAAAAAAAAAAAAAACATTGATGTAAAAATCGCACACATAGTTTTTACATAGTTCCATCACCTTGCAAACCACAAACATACCGTCGAGCTGCGCTTTTAGTGCACTAAAACGGATTCGGGGCGTGCAACAATAAAAGGACCGCTTGTATCGCCTCCATTGCTTCCTGTATGTGTGTGTGTGTGTGTGTGTGTATATATATATATATATATATATACACACATATGTATGTATGTATATGTATATAAAAATTTGCGACAGACTGGTCGACGGGTTCCGGCGATAAAATCGAGGGAATCTTTCACGAGCGGGTAAATCGGCTCTTCAGGTAGCGAAGAATTTCTCGGGGCCGGCGGGTCAAAGCTTCATTGTCTCTTTTGTCCCCGCGCACTCTTTCCGTGCAATGTCGTAAATTTTTAACGCGGCAAACTACCTGAAAATATTATTTCGACAATCTTTCGTATTTTTTTCCTCGTCGGAAATTTTTTGCACTTATTTTGTTGCTTCCTCATCAGGGAAACTTTATTTTTGTTTATCTTTGTACGATCGATTATCGATGTACTTTTATTTTTATCGTCAAGGAAACTTTCGCAAAAAATTATTTGTCTTTTTCAAAAATGTTCGCACGATCGATTATCGATCAACTTTTTTTTTTCTAAACATTCGACGTTTGATTATCGAGCGACGAAGAATCATTCGGACAAAATTCCTTTTCTTTTTCAATAAATTTCTGTGCGATCGATTATAGATCGATTATTTCATTTAATCGTCGAAGAATCTTTCACACAAAATCATTACTTTTCGTAAATAATATTTACATATTTATATCATATAATATTTATGTTCTCATGAATTTTCTCACGATCGATTATCGATTGTCGATCAAAGTGTTACTTTAACATTTTTCGCCCCCTCAAAGAATTCCAGCACGATCGATCGTCGATCAAGGATTTATTCTTATATTTGCTCGTCTCTTCAATAATTCGCGCACGATCGCGATTATCGATCGGCAATATATTTTTTTCTTTTTTTTTTTTCTCTTTCTTTTATGGTTCGAACGTTTGGTGTTTACTAACCGAGGTAGTGCCGGAGTGCGGCAGCGGGTCAACTTCACGCACGGGATCTTCACGATCAGTTCTCTCAAGCCTTTGTATACCTCCAGGTCGGTCAAGCCTCGTCGTTTGAGTTCTCTCCACAACTGTTACGGACAAGCGTAATCATTTTCAACACGTAAATCAAAAAATAAGTATTATTCGGTTTACATTTTTCTCCACTTTTATCGATATTATATATTATATTATATATTACATTATACATTACATTATATATTACATAATATATTACATAATATATTACATTATGTATTACATTATATATTATATTATATATTAAGGGCGCTTGTTCGCAGCGAATAATAGAGTAAACGAAAAAATATTTCTGCGAGATTTTCAGAGACTTTCCGAAAATGTTCTCTGGGCTTCTCTGCTGTTTTCAAAATATCTCCATATCGCCGTATCTGATTTTTTTTTTTTCCCGATGAAGTGCGGCAAGATAAAATGCGAGTCGTTTTCGAGATCCACTCGATCTGTTACTTGTATCGAGAGTAGACAGTTTAAAAAAAAAACTTTATTTTTCCGAAAGACTACTAGATTTTTGCAGTTAATGTTGCTTCGGAGATTTTCAGAGAACTTACACTGTAAAAAAAAGTTGGAAGTTTAAGGTAAGGGGCTGAAAGTTTTCATGCTAAAACTGCTGCATTAAATTTAGTGTACAATTTGTGAAATTAAAGTCATTAAAATGAAAGTAAATTATTATATTATTATTAAAGTGAATAACATACATTGAAGTAAATTATTAAAAATTAAGTCTGTCCAATGTTTTTAATACTCCGCACATTAATATTTCAGAACGATCAGGGATATTTAGTTCCAGAAAAAAATCTGCCATTTTTTTTCTGAAAAGTGCGAAAACCCAGAAAAATTTAGCAGACTTTTTGGGCATGTTCGGAGGAATATTTTCACCAGCCTATTTATTTATTTTATTATTCGCCGCAAACAAAGGGCGAGGGTGAGGGAGGGGCGAGGAGGGAGAGGGGATTGGGGCCTAGAGAGTTAGGGACCGCGTGCGAGACACGTGTTCGGTGTAAATACCTTTTTGTACATAATCCTTCGTCGCGTTCTGCCGACCTGCCGCCGCAGCCATGAGTTCAGTGCCACATTTTTCGAAGGCATTTTTTTTGTTTTTGTCTTTTTCTTCTTTAAGAATGAGTTTTTGTGATTTTTGTTGTTAATAAAAAAAAAAAAAATAAAAATAAAATTCGTCGAACGTCGCTGTTTTCGGTGTTTTTTTTTTTTTTTTTTTTTTCGTTCGTTGCCGAGCTCTACGATGTTTTTCGCGAGATGACCGAAAGATCGGCGCAAACAGCCTCTAGCAGCGAGCGACTGGCTGACAACTGATTCGAGGGACATCTGTTTTTTATTTTTCTCTCGCACAGGCCGGTCCGCCGGCAGCGGCCTCTGGGAGCTCTGCAACAAAGTACAAAACGTGAAAAGTCGATTGGGTCGCGATGGGAAATCGAAGCGGGCGAAGCTGATAATTCGTATGGGGGGTTTTCTACCATTTCGTCCTGGATTTAACCCTTCTGATACATTAATATGTATCAGATATAATTCTTCGGTGTGGCTATTCGCACCCTTTCGTGTGTCGTGTGTCGTGTGTCGTGTGTCGTGTGTCGTGTGTCGTGTGTCGTGTGTCGTGTGTCGTGTGTCGTGTGTCGTGTGTCGTGTGTCGTGTGTCGTGTGTCGTGTGTCGTGTGTCGTGTGTCGTGTGTCGTGTGTCGTGTGTCGTGTGTCGTGTGTCGTGTGTCGTGTGTCGTGTGTCGTGTGTCGTGTGTTGCCATATAAGCTTTTATACAGGTGAGCTTTTCGTGTGTCGTGTGTCGTGTGTCGTATGTTGAAGCTTTTTCGTGCGTCGTACGTCGTGCCTTCCTGGTCGTACTGTGGCATAGCATTTATCGTGTGTCGTGTGTCGAGAGTGTTGTGTTTCATAATTTATTAGTTTCAATTAAGCATGACATTATTCGTGTGTCGTGTTTCGTGTGTCGTGTGTCGTGTGTCGTGTGTCGAGAGTGTTGTGTTTCATAATTTATTAGTTTCAATTGAGCATGACATTATTCGTGTGTCGTGTGTCGTGTGTCGTGTGTCGTGTGTTGAATGAGTTGTGTTTCACCATTTATTAGTTGCAATTGAGCATGGCATTTTTCGTGTATCGTGTGTCGTATATCGTATATCGAAGCCCCATAATAATTTTCATGTAACGTGTGTCGTGTGTCGTGGTTGTGCATGTTGTGTGTGTGTCACCACTCATTAGTTCCTATTACGCATAATGATTTTTGTGTATCGTGTGCGTGCGTGCTTTTATCAGTTCGTATTAAGGCAATGTGAAATTATTCCGTCGCTATCAAACACCTGAGTTTCGGCATTCTTGAAAAAAGTCCATTACAATATAGGTTTTGATACCGTCCGACTAATTTTCCATTGCCTTAATGTGAGCTAATAAAAGGTGAGACACAACACGGACGCCGCACGACGCACGATACACGACACACGAAAAATATTATGTTTAATTGGAACTGATCAATAGTGAAATACAACACGTTCGATATACGATATACGACACACGATACACGAAAAATGCCATGCTCAATTGCAACTAATAAATGGTGAAACACAACTCATTCAACACACGACACACGACACACGACACACGAATAATGTCATGCTCAATTGAAACTAATAAATTATGAAACACAACACTCTCGACACACGACACACGACACACGACACACGAATAATGTCATGCTTAATTGAAACTAATAAATTATGAAACACAACACTCTTGACACACGACACACGATAAATGCTATGCCACAGTACGACCAGGAAGGCACGACGTACGACGCACGAAAAAGCTTCAACATACGACACACGACACACGACACACGAAAAGCTCACCTGTATAAAAGCTTATATGGCAACACACGACACACGACACACGACACACGACACACGACACACGAAAGGGTGCGAATAGCCACACCGATAATTCTTCAATATATAAAATAAAACGAAATAAAAGGAAGTAAGAGGAAGTAAGACTTATTAAGACGAAGTAAGACTTGGTAAAACAAAGTATGACAGTGAGACGAAGTAAGACTTTCGGTAAGACTTGGTAAGACTAGGTACGACTTGGTTTTTGGTAAGATTTAGTAAGACTTGGTAGGCTTAGCAAGACGGAAGTAAGACTTAGAAAGACTTAGAAAGACTAAGGAAGACTTAAAGAGACTTAGCGAGATTTAGTAAGACGAAGTAAGACGTCGATCTAGGTTATGTCATGCTATGTTGAAAAAATGTACCATTTGACATATTGTCAATAAAACCACCATTACTACTTACTAAACTAAAATATATGTTTTGTATTTGGCAATTATATATATTTTTTCTCTGTGGAAATTGACGGAGAAATGTTGCTTCAAGTTTATGTATGTGCCGACAAGACATGACTTAATAAACAGTGACGCTAGTAGATGGATGGTTTTGAGAGAGAGAGAGGTCCGGGCTCTAAAATAAAGATTTATATCGCCGAACACAAAACATATATCGAAGAATTTCCGCTCAATTAATTTATATATTTATATATTTATGGATTTTACGAAAAACTTAATAGCGCTACGACTTTTACTTCGAGTAGGTCTTAAAATATAAAATAAATTTTTACATTTCAGTGATATCGGATTTTTCGAGCGAAATCGAAAAATTTTATTTTCTTACCGCTTGGAATTTAAAATAAAAAAAAGGTCGAAAGGACTTTAGTATAAAAAATATAAGAGACTTCGAATTTTACTTCCTGATTTAATTTGCGTCGTCCTAATGACCGGTTGATATTTGGAAAATGGAAAAAGGTCGAGGGTTGCAAAAAAAAAAAAAAAAAAAAAAAAAAAAAAAAAAAAAAAAAAAAGCAGGGGATGGGAAATTTTCCCACGAATTCCAGCCCGGATCGACAATAAATGTGGCGTTTGTTTCTTGTCCCGGCCGTAGAAAGTAGCCAGTCGTAAATGACCCGCTGCGATTTGTACAATCGACATTTCGAAAAAGGTACATCGAGGTCTGCGCGCCACGTGTTCAACAATTTCGATACAAAAATTCGGGAGAACGAAATTGGGAAAAATGTCGGCGACCTAACAAGCCGTCGATACGACAATTACAATAGTAAAAAATTTCCCCGAAATGTTTACAGGACGATCGAATGTTTACTTAATAAAATAATTTTTTACTGTTAACAGTTTAATATTACCTACATTATTTTATTTATATTTTATCATTATAAGAAACGTAATTTTTACATAAGTTAGAATTTATCAAAACGCTAAAATTAAAGTTGTTTAATTTAATTTAAATAAAGTAAAATTTGTATTTTATTTTTATTTTATTTCATTTCATTGTTGTATACGGGCAGAGCCCTTTTACAAAATAATACAATAGTGAGAAATTAAAGCTATTTCGTAAAATTCAAAAAAAAAAAAATATATATATATATTTGAAAGTTTTTTTCTTTCGCGATACTAAAGATCATTTCGTGTCAATGTTCGAAGTATAAATTGTACGATTTTTATAGCACTGCCAACAATTTCATAAGAATTTACGAATGATACAATGTATAGTTATGTTTCCCTCGGCGTTCGGCGAATGCGATGCAGTAGGGGAGTTGAACGACTCCCCTACAATGTGGAACTACGGTAAAAAAAAGGTGCAAACTAATTCGCATCTTTCTCTTGTCTTTATTCACTATAGTTCTGTCCTTCGTTATTAATGGTAGTCCACTGGAGCATAACTGGAAAAGCTGAAATGCTATTTTTTATCATTGGAAAGAAATGTGAACTGAATCGAACGGTTAAAATGTAAGGAATCTTTAATGGCACGTCTAACTATTTATAATTGACGAGGAATAAGAATCGAGTCGACAAACACTAGGGAATCACGTGTGTGAGTAGCAACATTCACTTAAATGGTATAAGCGATAATGAATTGCAGATAAATGAGTCCACAATAGTAGCTGTAAACTTACGAACTGAAAGTATTTATGAACAATGGGAGCATTACAGCTTTTTTATTTGTTATATATTTAGACACTACAGAAAAGGGGACAATTATATATAACATATTTTTCCGCGAATGAGAATGCCAGCTGGATAAAAATACCATAGAACGAATGGGAAACTGAATGGCATATTAAATGGTAGTACAAATGGGAATTATACCATTGGCAAAACCGCATTGAATTATCTTTAACGAATAGTTAATGGTAAACAATGGGATTTTTCAAAGGTAACTAATGGGCGATTTAGCCAAGGGTAACTAAATCCCCCATTAATTACCATTAAAAAATCCCATCGATACATATACAGGCTGACGCCAGTAAAAAAAATCGCGTTTCTCTACGTTTTAGACTATTATAAGGACTCTGACATTAAAATGTCGATTTTTTTTGTTCACCGAACTATGTATTTCGATGTCAACCTACGAATTACCTAATACATCATTAAACTTGGATTTCTTAATAAAATAAATAATAATAATAATAATAATAATTGTCTTTTAGCTCTTTTTCAATGTTTCTAATTACCACAGCTCCGTCGGCTCCGAAGACGTTTCTTGCACTGGAGTTTTTGCGATCGTCCAAGCCTGTTTTCAGCCTTGTAAAAAAAAACATAAACAAAAAAAATGAAATTACTCGGCACAAAAAGTGACGATTTAACAATCGTCAGCTTTAAGCAGTGCAGAAAAAAAATTATCGTCCACCCGGCCTTGTACTTTCTTTTTAACGAGCTAGCATTTTTGTTTTTATTTCATGAGTTAGCATTTTTTTATACATTTTTTTTTCCACTGAGCATTTTTTTTTTTTTTTACCGAGTTAGCATTTTTTTTTGTCCTCCTACGTTCTCGTCTTTCTCGTGTTTCGGCGCGGTGTTCTATCCTCTCGAGTGGTTCTTACTGGCGAGGAGGGACCCAAAATCTTTACGACCGCTCCATTGTACGGACCCTTCGTCTGTCCTCGCTAGACACGACGAAACTTTCAAGTGAAATCAACAGGCCTAAGAAACTTTTTTTTTTCCTTTTTTTTACATTTCAAATTTATAGCCGAAAACCGTCGGAGTTTTTAAAAAAAATGTCTTGTTTAAATTTGTTTCGTTTAGTTTCTCGTTTTTTCCATCGAACGGGCAGAGCAATGCATTTTTTTTTTACACTTCAAATTTCAAACCAACAAACGTAGGACATTTGTTTTTTATTATTTTAATTTTTTTTTTTTTTTCATTTTTAGCTTTTCGTTCCTTCTCACAGAGCGAAGTTTATATATATATATATATATATATATATTTTTTTTTTTCGGGGCCCTCCGGACCGACGCGAAGCTTCCCTCTTCACGAGGCGACCACAAGTGCGCATCGGTACTTGGGCGCTCTCGAAAGCCGAGCCAACGGCCACGGATGAAACGCTAGACACGTTTAAGCGGCGGCGAACGATAAGCCGGAGACTCGTCGCGCATACGGAATGATATTTTTTATGACGAATATTTCTCGGTAGTGAAATTGAAAGTTAACGACCAAGGGCTAAACAATTTTTTTAGGGCGGGGGGATATTTTGTAGCTGCGGTTTTTACGCTTGACAAAGGACTCGGGTAATATTTTTTATTTTTTTTATCGTCTTTTTTTCGACTATATTACTGATTTCTTCTTTTTTTTATTGGTAAAAAATTGAAGATGATTTTCTTTCCTTTTGGCTCCTCATATTATTAATTTCTTTTTGGTACTCTTTATTGCCAAAAATCCGACACGATATTTTGATCATTTCGACCGCTCGGGTCGAAAATTTCTTCGTGTTTTTATTTTCTTTCATCGGTCAAAATTGAAGAATATTTTTCGTTTCATTTTCGCCGCTCGTCTCGTTATTTTCTTCGTTTTTATTTCATCGCTCAAATCCGCCGATAAAGCTTGATTTTCCTCCTTCATCGGATCTGTTAAATCTGTCGAAAAGGCTCGATTTTCATAAGCGGGCCTCTTATCCATTTCTTCATTTTTCTCATTGCTAAAAAAGCCGTGTTCATCAATTTCTTTCTTATCCTCGCCGCCCGAATCCGGCGATAAAGTCCCATTTCCATGAATGTCATGGATTTTAGCCATTTCTCCATTTTTCGTACCACCTAAATCTGACGATAAAGTCCCATTTCCATGAACGTCCATTTCAGCCGCTTCTCCATTTTTCATACCGCCAGAATCCGGCGATAAAGTCCGATTTCTATGAACATCCATTTCAGCCACTTCTCCATTTTTCGTACCGCCTGAATCCGGCGATAAAATTCCATTACCATTAACGTTCATTTCTCCCGTTTCTCCCTTTTTCGTACCGCCCACATCCGGCGATAAAGTGCGATTTTCATTAATCTCTTTTCCATTCTCATCCGCCGGAATTGGCAACGGTGTGCGATATTCTTGCAGATGAAAAACGTCTTCAATATCATCCCCCTTCACAGCCGGGAACGAGGTGTGATGTCCGTGACTGAGCAAATCCACAATATCGTCCTTGCCGTTGTAGATAACGTAGATGGGTTTTTGGGTCACGTGATCGACTAAGACCAACTTTCGGGCGCTCGGTGCTGCGGACGAAATTCTAACCTTCTCCTCGCTCATTTCCACGATTTCCTCGCCACGAGGAGCCTCGGAAACCAGCCCCTGACTCGCGCTCGACGCACTCCTCGTAGTCGGCGATAAGAACGTTTCTATCGTCGCGACTTCCGGTTCGAAGACCTCTCCAGTAGTCTCCAAGATGGCCGCCGTGCTGCACGCCGTGTCGTTCAGTCCGCCGATCGCGCCAGCACTTCGACCGAGGTACATGCAAGCTCCCGACACCACCGCCATCATCAGAACGAAAACTACTATAGAGCCCATCCACTTGTAAACCGATCGCCCCATCAGGATCGTGTTACCTCGCACCATTCCGCCTGGATTCTTCGTCTCGGGTATCGGACCGTGCGATTCTTGAGTTTTATTTTTTATCTTCACGTTTGCGCATGAGTAGTTTTTGCCTTTTTTTTTTGTTTTTTTCTTTTTTTTAGGTTGTTCAACTGGAGAGGTTCTCGACTTACTGCGATGACTGATGACGTCCTGGAGCCTCGGTCTTATCGTTACCCCTCTGACGATTTTTTTTTTCTCGCTATTTCTGAGACATTATATAATAAACTTTTGCTCGTCTACTTTGCTGTAGCGGCGAGAGGAGGGTTGTTTTTTTTTTTTTTTTTTTTTATTTCATTCGCTGCGCATATTGCCTCGAGCAAAACTGGTATTGGAAATGTTGCCGATCACTGCTCGAAATAGACAAAGGACTGCGATGCGTTGGTCTCTTGGTGGTTGGTAAGCATAGGGGTTTGTGTGATGTTCGGTAAATTACCGGTTAAGTCGCCGGATATTTAACCGGTTAATAAGCGCAGCTATTTGCAATGTTTTATCGGAATCTTTATACGCTGAGGCTTCTCTTTCATCGAAAGTATTTGTTTATTATTCATTTTAATAAACGTTTTGCGTTTTCTTTTTTTTTTTTTTTTAACGAAAACAAATACTTCGATATTTTTAATATTTAGGAAATATTTCCTTGTATTTCCTTTTAAAAAAATACATAAAGTTTTTCTAGTAAATCAATTATGAAATGATTAATATGATGAAGAAGTCAAAATGGTTGGCCAACTTTGGGCCTTGTTTCTTTTTTTTTAATTATTGCAAGTAAACGATTGACCACCAAATGTTTCAATTAGACTACCAATCACCACTAACAGAATGGTATAAATTGCAAATTTTAAATAATTAAAGTTGTATCGCTAACTTTATAGGGCTCAGAAAAAATTGAGGAAAAAAAATACATCGTGATACGGAAAAAACACGGTCATTTTACAAAGTATTAAAATTCCGGTATTTTATCGCCGGGCGCTCACTCGAGCGCCCGGCGGAGGGGGAAGTACACACATGAGACATAACCTGGAAAGTGAATTACCAGAGACAAACTGAGCACGATTTATTGTAACGAGTTCGCGAAGGTTCAACGCCATACAGCCGTTTATTCGTTTATTTTGAGTTTCGTCGTCTGAAACAGTTTCTTTTTTTTTCTTTTTTTGCACTTAAATTATTAATTTTTTTTTTTTTCTACGTGAAGACGAATATGGTCGACGTGCGTTTGACTGCGAGCCATCGAGGAATCATGGAATCCCACGGTGGGCTCGGAAGTTGGTTCTTCGTTGCCGTCGGCGAACTCTCCAGCGCGCCGATTCGTTAGGCGTCAAAAAAAAAAAAAAAAAAAAAAAAAAAAAAAAAAAAAAAAAAAAAAAAAAAAAAAAGAATAATGCCAAACTGGACGAGCCTCGTGAGATTGTTGAGACGTCGCTTGGTGCTCGGTATTATATTCGCAATGTCGCTGACTTACTGCGCTATATCGTTGCTGTCGCACGAGGTAATGCCGATCAATCTTTCATCGCGCGCACAGCCACGATTCTCATTATCGGATCGAACACATTTTTAGCCATTTTAATCGGTTAACTTCATTTTTTGAAATTTTTTACTTTTCTATTTTTTTTTTGGTATTTGTTAACTTTTCAGTTTTGGAAATTGTTCATTTTTTAGTTTTTGAATCTGTTCATTTTTCAGTTTTTGAAATTTGTTAACTTCTAATTATTTGAAATTGTTCAATTGTCTTTGTTTTTTTTTTTAAATTGTTGATTTTTAATGTTAATTGTTTTGCAGAAATTGGGAAACTCGCTGAGGTCGAGAGAAGAGGAAGATATGCTTGGCAGCATGGACTTGGCCGCTGAAGACGAGGACGAGATGTCGAGAGGCTCGGGCAAGCACCTGGCGTGGCAGCTGGAGCTGGAGAACAATTACGACGTAGTTAACGCAGAATCCGGCAAAGCCAATGCAGCGAACGACACTTCGGTTGTAGTGCAAACCTGCAGGAATTCCGTTCAGGTATTTTTGAGGATCGGGAGCGGGTTGAGACTGCAACCTTGGGAAAAATCTGTACGCCGCAGTAAAATTTTACCCACTTGCTGATACACTAAATTTTCAATACTATATATATCACATTAATATATTTAAAATTTTTATATAAGAAAGTGTTGTTGATATTATTTGATATTTCTTTATTACTCTGCGCGATAAAGTTAAATTTCATAAATTTTGAATACCCAAAATTATTAATGTGATATATTAATGTATTTTTAATTTTAATATTTAAAAGTGTCGCTGATATAATTTAATATTTTTTCATTAATCTGTACTTCAAATGAATTCTAATTTTAACCGCTTGTTATACAAAATTATCAATATAATATTTTACATTCATGTATTTTGCATTTTTATATTTTTATTGAACAATCATTTTAAATAGAAATAAAAATTTTTACAAACGTGCATAAAAAATATTGAGTTTGTGTACAACGAGTATGGAAAATATTAATTCAATATTCGAAACATTATACTGAAATTTGGATTAATATTATATTTCTAATATATTCGAATTTATCGTTCCTATTTAATATTTATTATTTTTTTTATTTAAACCATGTTTGTGAGAAGAAAATAATGAAACTGATATTTTTCGAACAGGGTAAATCGTTGATAGTCGACGAGCAAGGCTTTGTCTGCGCTCGTTCGGATGTTCTGCCAACGGGCTGTTGCACGACGATGCCGGAAAACGCGCGAGAAAATTCTACTGACGAATCGATCCCAAACGCGAAACGGCGTCGGTACAGCTGCGAGACTTGCAATCAACAGGCCTGCTGCGCGATCTACGAGTACTGCGTTTCGTGCTGCCTTCAGCCGAACAAGGTAGAAGACAAAAAAATTCGTCGCTGGAATTTTTTTCCTCATTAATCGATGACTCAATATTTTAATATAATTTTTTAAAAATTAATTGATACCCAAGCCGATACCCAAAACGATATGCAAATGAAAATTTTAATACATAAAAAATAAATAATTTATACAAATTTATATTTTTTGTATAACGAAGATACAAAACTAAAATGTTGGTCCGAATTTCGTCATTAAACGACGAATTTTTTATATTTTAATTTTTTTTTAATGTATTGAAATGAAAATTGAAATTGAAATGAATTAATTTTTCGCAGAGACGAGTGAAGAAGGACGGAAAGAATGGCATGGTGGATCGTCGGGAGGGTCAGAAGGCTCGACGGGGCGAGGACGCGGTCAGGCTGCGCCTTCGGAGTCTCGATCGGTTTCAGATGTGCCTCGCGACTTGTCGCACCTCGAGCGCCAGCGTCCGTCACGAAAACACTTACAAGGATCCTGACTCCAAGCACTGCTACACCCTTAATTATCAGCGCAATCGTCGGGACGATTCTAACAATAATAACGATGGCAACGCTCGTGTTGTCGTTACATCTTCTTCTACGTTGAAATTATTAATCCGGACGCTCCCTCGCCGCTCGCCTGATCCCGACGTCGACACAAACGATAAGATATACGATCTATCGGCGGACCAGGTGCCGAAAATGCTCGGTGGTTCATTGACAAAAAAAAAAAAAAAAATACGATACGAGTCGACGTTGAAAGTCTGATGGACTCAACAAAAAAAAAAAAAAAACGGGTTTGGTGAGACTATTTTGAATTATTACAGTACAGTAAAAAAAGGTACATTTTTATTACAATAATATAATTTATTATAATTATTATACTAATTTTATGATATAAGTATTATAATTCTAATTATATACTTATTTTATAATATATTATAATATAATTATAATTATTATAATTATACATTTTTGTTCAGATGTGCGAATATTACGATTAAGGATGCTTAACGTGTACATTTTTGGCTAAAAGTGAGATTCAGTGAGAATTTTAGTACTTCCCCTAATGGTATAAAAATCTTTAAAAAATCAACTGCATTAAAGTTGCCAACAACATTCATTTTGCATAATAATAATGTCAAAAACTTATTAACAAATCGCTAAAATCAAATTGTTCAACAAATAATCAGTGAACGTTTTTTCTCTTTTCAAATGAATTCATTGATTTTGTAGAAGCCATATGAATTTTTTCAGAATTTGAATTTCTTTTTTTGAATTTTCCGTTTTTGAAATTTTTTGAAGACCACAACTACAGAACGGTTGGCGCAATCGCCTCGAAAATTGTTCTGTGTGCTGTAAAATCATGATACTGAAATATATCCGAAATTCGTGTGTAAAATGATAGAAAAAAATCAAGGGTTTAATTTAAAATGAGAAAAAAGTCTGACTTTTTTTGCAATTTATTCTTTTAATATTTGTTAATAACTTTTTTTCATTATTATTATGCAACATCAAAGGTCTTGACGTAATTAATGCGGCTGAATTTTTTCAGATCTTTTGCATGTCGCGAAGTACTGAAATTTTGATCGTATTAAACTTTTCATTGGAAATGTGTGTTTGATGCATCCTTGAATTTAGAAGCCTTGTTTACTGTGCGGACATCTGCCAGGAAGTTTCGAGATCATTTTGGGCGACGGGTTGAGTTTTTGTTCTTTTTTTCGATTGAATTTTTTATTATCGTAATTTTTCCGTTTCAACCAAACCATTTTATTTCGTTAAAAAATCGAACGGAGTTCAACTTGTCTAGGTAAAAAAAAAAGAAAAAAAAAGAAATACGATGACAAATTCTCTTGGACGGGTTTTCAGAGCGACGCACGAATTCCTCTGACGAGCTTCGATTTGGCCCTCCATAGTTCGTGGTAGCTGAGATCGAAGTCGGCATGGCGCTTGCTCATCAGTTTCAACACCTCGCTCTCTATCGATTCCTGGACGGTGCCGCGAACCTGAAGAAAAAAAAAGAACGCCGTTTAATTATCGGAAGGATGCCCGGATGATTGATTAACCGATTCGTTGTCCGACGAGGCTGATCGTCGATCAACATCTCGAACTATGAAGGTTCGTTTCATTAAATCAACGAGGCGGCTCGATGAAAAATTACATTTTCACAAAATCGTCAGACGGTTGATAAGTATTTCGTTCAAATCTTGTTACAATCTCGGTCAAATCTGCATTCAAATTTTGTTCAAATCTTGTTCAAGTCTTGTTCAAATCTTGTTCAAATCTTGTTCAAGTCTTGTTGAAATCTCGTTCAAATTTTGTTCAATTCTTGTTCGAATCTTGTTAAAATTTTAATCAATTTTTTTTCCTTCGGCATAAAGCTTTCTTGTTTTTTCTTCGACAACGAAAATATTAGGTACCTCGATGTAGTTGCAATCGGCGGCGGCGTAATGGCAGGATATCGCTTTGCGCGTGCGATTCGAGACGTTCACCCCGGAGCCGTGAACGAGCAGCGGATGGAAGAACAGAGTATCGCCCGGTTCGGCGTCCAGCGATATCCAGCTCATCCTCTCGGGAAGATCGAGAATTTCGTGGTAAAATTTGTTTATCGGATCCGCGTCGGGCTTTTTGGAGTAACCGTGAGCGTAGAGCTTGCCAGGCAGATGCGAGCCCGGCGAGACGTACAGACAACCATTCGCCGTGTTGCAGGGCTCGATCGCCGTCCAGGAGGCGACGATCTTGTCCGCGGGACGGAAGGGAAAATAGTACAAGTCCTGGTGAGGAGGATGACTGAAAAATTCAATCAGGAAGATTAAAAAAAAAAAAATGTACAAATTAATTTGCACATTGCTTCCTCTATGAGACAATTCGTTGACCGATATTGAATTTTTCGTGAAGGTTAACAGCTTATATTGTTAACTTTAAACGGTAAAAATTAAAATTTACCCTAACGAAATCGTTAATTTTCTGGGGATCATTAACTTTAGCGAAGCAGAAAAATAAATCGATATATCGATTTATAGAAAATCCATCGAAAATCTCGTTCTCGAGATTTTCGATGGATATTCCTTGCGCACGCGCAGCGTGCTCGGTCGGTAACGAAAACGTTGATTCATTATTTTTACGAATACCACATATTTTCATTATTTTCATAATTTGCGGTTAAGGGAAAATTTGCGGTTAAAGGACCAAACGAAGCTTGGGTGCAGTTATCTCGTTTTGTCTACTGTATTTTCGGCCAAGCTTTTCTTTACCGACTGCTCTTCGTGCCGACGTCCGGAGGCTTGGCTATGAGCATGCTGTGCATGGCCATGACGTTCGGCCCGATGAAGGACTCGACGATGTCGATAATTTGCCTGCAATCGATATAATCCTTGAAGACCTCGTCGTGAACGATGTCCTGGACCTTGTTGACGGATTTTCTGTCGGTAACGTCCCTCATCACAGTCATCATTCCACGCGGCACCTTGCCCGAGGCGATTTCGTCAAATCTGAAAGTCAATTTAAGAATTCCTCGTCGGATCAATTTTGTTCAACAATATATCATATGTCGTATGTCGCATGTCGCATGTCGCATGTCGCATGTCGCATGTCGCATGTCGCATGTCGCATGTCGCATGTCGCATGTCGCATGTCGCATGTCGCATGTCGCATGTCGCATGTCGCATGTCGCATGTCGCATGTCGCATGTCGCATGTCGCATGTCGCATGTCGCATGTCGCATGTCGCATGTCGCATGTCGCATGTCGCATGTCGCATGTCGCATGTCGCATGTCGCATGTCGCATGTCGCATGTCGCATGTCGCATGTCGCATGTCGCATGTCGCATGTCGCATGTCGCATGTCGCATGTCGCATGTCGCATGTCGCATGTCGCATGTCGCATGTCGCATGTCGCATGTCGCATGTCGCATGTCGCATGTCGCATGTCGCATGTCGCATGTCGCATGTCGCATGTCGCATGTCGCATGTCGCATGTCGCATGTCGCATGTCGCATGTCGCATGTCGCATGTCGCATGTCGCATGTCGCATGTCGCATGTCGCATGTCGCATGTCGCATGTCGCATGTCGCATGTCGCATGTCGCATGTCGCATGTCGCATGTCGCATGTCGCATGTCGCATGTCGCATGTCGCATGTCGCATGTCGCATGTCGCATGTCGCATGTCGCATGTCGCATGTCGCATGTCGCATGTCGCATGTCGCATGTCGCATGTCGCATGTCGCATGTCGCATGTCGCATGTCGCATGTCGCATGTCGCATGTCGCATGTCGCATGTCGCATGTCGCATGTCGCATGTCGCATGTCGCATGTCGCATGTCGCATGTCGCATGTCGCATGTCGCATGTCGCATGTCGCATGTCGCATGTCGCATGTCGCATGTCGCATGTCGCATGTCGCATGTCGCATGTCGCATGTCGCATGTCGCATGTCGCATGTCGCATGTCGCATGTCGCATGTCGCATGTCGCATGTCGCATGTCGCATGTCGCATGTCGCATGTCGCATGTCGCATGTCGCATGTCGTATGTCATATATCATCCATTCTCTGCCAACTACGCCACTTTTTTTTCGACCTTCTCAGATCAATCTCATAATTGGCCACATTTTAGTATCACTTGAAGGTACCCTTTGTGAATTTTTTCAGATTTTTCGTTAAATCCATCTATTTAGCAAGATGCGTTTTTGTTTCAAATTCGTATATCTTAGATTTAGAAAAATCTGACTTTTTCTGAAAATTTCGAAAACTTTCAGAAATTCAGAGGAACTTTCAGCGGAATCTTTCGAGACTTTTAGGATAAATTTTCAGACGTATTCAGAGAAATATTTTCACCGGGGCGCGAATCGCTTAATTATCATATCGTAACGATTATCTCGATGGACCTCTGGCTGCATCTGGCAAGGATTTCCAGCGGAACGAGTTTCGGTACGACCATGTAGCCATTGGTCTCGTAGAAGATCCGCTGGGCCTGTGTCAAACGACCGGTGTCTCTCGTCAATCGCAGCCTCGTCAAATGCCCCACATTAGTGTTCATCCTCGAAACGCCTGAAAACGAGAAACATATGTATGTCAAAATAATGAAGTAAACAAAATTTTACTATTACTATAAAATTAATTAATTTTATAAAATACCTGTAATATTAAAAAATGAAAAGTAGGTGAAAGCAAACAATTACAAGCGTAAGTAAAATGGGTGAAGAAAAAAAATAAACCGTCTCTCGGCGCTCTTCGAAGCAATGGGGGAGTTTTTTTTTATCGGACGAAGATGCGCGCGTCGAGGGAGCTTCTCGACGCGTCGGCGTCGCGACGTTCTCCGTATGACATCGGAAAGCACGTGGGCATCGTTCCTACACTGGTATATACGGAGAAGAGCGGGCATAGTTCCCGGTCAAACGTCGGCGATCCTCGCCCGCGACGCCCGACACACGCAACACCTTTTTGTGTTCCTCGGTCAGTTCGCCCGCGTTTCAGAAACTTTTCGCAAAACTCGTTTCGAACCGATTCGAACTTTGTAAAAAAAAAAAAAAAAAAAAAAGGAACCACGCTGAGGCGAAAATTGGGCCTTCGTGACTTTTGAGTAATTTTCTAAACATGAAATTCCAAAAAATCCCCACAGTTACAGTTCGGTCCGAAGGGGTGAAAAAATTGGAAGAATTAAAAATTAGGCTGCAGCGCTAAGGGCCATTTTTTTTTGGTTCTCGATTTTTTTTTTTTTTTTTTTTTTTTTTTTTCAGCGGCTCGAATTTTGTGAAGGGATGAACGCACGATGGGGATCTTCAGAGGTGAGAGGAAAGATTTGTATAGACTGGCGAATTTAAAAAAAAAAAAAAATGTATGCTGATCGTATTTTTTTAAATGATTTATTTTTTATTTTTTTTTTACATTGTAATTTTTTAGTGATTTTTTTTTGTTTCATTTTTTTTCCTTTTTTTATTTCGACGTAAAACTGTTCTCGGGTGCAGTACGTGGCGGAGATATCGTTCGATATGTAGATGGGGAACGAGTTTACCAAGCGGGGCAGACACAATCGATGTACGACGCGTTTAATAATAAAAAAGGCAAGGTCTACAACCTTCTCGGTGAACGTGTGAGACTCCGTATTGCCGTTTGCCCGTGGCTTCGCGATAAGATTATGTTAACCCTTCGACGGCTATTCCATTGACTATTTTCCCCGTTGAAAAAATAAATCTATATTTGTGGTGAATACAATTTTAATACATCGTCGTTTTAATTGTCAATTATTCGAAATTAAAAATTAAAAAAAAAAATTAAGCACTTTGGTGTCAATTTTATTGAATCTTTCGCGGTTGCAAAAAAAAAAAAAAAAAAAAAAAAAAAATGTTTGTAGTAAATACAATTTTAATCAATAATCGAGAAATAAACCCAAATAAAAAAGGTCTTCGCGAAGGTGTCAATCGCGAAAGGCAATTTTATTAAGCCTTTTCTTTTCGAAAAAAAATCTATATTAGTAGTGAAAACAATTTTAATAAATAATCGCGTAATTAACCCACTGCAATACATTCTTTTTTTTTTAAATCAGATCGTCCTCTATTAATTCTATTAACACTTTCCCTATTAATAAACAATGTTAATCAATAATCGAGAAATTACTCCGAATAAAAAGAAATAAGATCTTTCGTGTCAATCGCGGAAGAGAATTTCTCTTGGAAAAGTAACTGTTAACATGTTTCCCAACCGTTCCTCACAAAATGTTACACTTTTGTCCCGATACTCTAAATTTATCTTATCTTCTGTTTGCCTCTATATAATACTTTTGATTAATCGCCGAACAGACTAAAGCTAGAAAAGCGTCATTTGCACTGCATGGGAAAGTGGTAACTTTGCTCCGACGAAATCATTGACAACTTGAACGCAAAAAGTTCCTTTAATAGCAGAACGAAAAAAAAAAAAAAAAAAAAAAAATACAACATGATATATAAAAACAATAGTATAATATTGTTATAAATATGATATTATATTGATACAATAATATTGTTATTATTATATTTTAATAATATTATTATCATGCTAGCGATCGGGCGCTTACTTTAGTTTGTTCGCATAAATTTCATCACTTTGTTAACTTTCCGTAACGCTATTAAATCGCGAAGCGCTCGTCGAATCGCCTGACCGAAAAAACAGGATCGCATCCGTCGTATATGAATTATTATATATTTGTATTAATTTTAATTAACATTATATAATGTATATAATTTAATTATACATATATTACATTAGAATTATTCTCCAATTGTTTGCATGAAGCGTGGAGTGCTGAAAAAAAAAATTCATATAAATTAAAAAAGATCAAGAAATTGAAATAAGAAAATAAAAGCTTTTTTGATTTTTCAAACAATATGCTAATAACCTTTCGGTATTATAATCGTGCGAAATCAAAGGTCTTGGCCTAATTACTGCGGTTAATTATTTAAAAGAGTTTTAGCATATCGCAAAGTACTGAAATTTCGGTCGAATTAAACCTACGCCCACTCAGCGTGGACTCGGTCGGTAATTAAGACTCTAATTAATTATTTCAACAGCGCAGACAATCGGCAATTAAGAGCAAATTTTTACACGACACGGACGTCAATTCCGCTTCACGGAAGAATTATTTATCCGCGGTCGCAAATCGTCACAACCATAAAAAAAAAAAAAAAAAACAAAAAAATACAGTTCTTATTACCGACAGCGGAATTTCTCATGCTCGTGACTTTCGTATCATTATTAAAAAATCTTTAGCACACATGATATACGTCTTCGCGATTTTTCTCGACATACTCGTAAAGTCTGAAAAAAAAAAGTGAACTACTTGGCCAGACAAGCTGGCGACCAGTCCAGTCTCCGAGGTAGACGGCGCGTCGTGCCAGGATTTTAGCCTCTCCTCCAAACGTGGAATAGGTGCCACGATTGCGGATTCCGAGGCGCAAGACACAAAGAAAGCTGGTTTTAACGGCTCTTCTGTCTTGCGCACGAGGAGTGGTCGGTTGACACATAAAACCACTGGGTTAGGGAAGAACCGGGCCAACGCCGGCCAGTGTTTGAGAGCAGGCGAAGTAACTCGGTCGGTAACAAAAACTGTAATTATTTTTTTGACTATGTCGATCGTTTAGGCTTGAAAAAATTATTAAATAAATCCGCGTTGACATCCGCTTCGTACAAGAATTCGCTTTTAACCGGAAACGATCGGAGACCGTGGAAAAAAAGTTAATTACACTTTCTTTACCAACCGAGATCGGATTAAATTTTGCAAGTATGAGTAAAATAATTGGAATAAAGATTGGCGTTGAAATATTTAATTTTTTTTTTTTTTTTTTTTTTTTAAAGCTCAGAAAAAATCCTCTTTTAGACTAGAAGATTGCCTTAAGACAGGCGAAGTAACTCGGTCGGTAACAAAAATTGTAATAAACTCTTCTTTACCTTGTCGACCGTTTACGTTAAAAAAAAAAAATTCTTACACAAGTCGGCGCTGATATCCGCTTCGTATAAAAATTCGCTTTTAACTGGAAACGATCGGAAACGGTGAAAAAAAAATAGTATTAATTACAGTTTTCTTTAACAACTGAGACAGGGTTAATTTTACAAGTATCAATAGATAAATGTAAAAAAAAGACCGATGAAATATTTAGTAGTACCTATGAATTTTATTAATTTTTTTTCAAACCTCAGAAGAAATTTTCTTTTAGAACCGTTAAGGCCCGCTCAATGCCTCGGTCGGTAAAAAAAAAAAAAAAAAAAAAAAAAAAAAAAAAAAAAAAAAAAAAAACTGTAATTAATGTTTTTTTTTACAATTCCAATAATTTACGCTTAAAATGAAATTTTTACATAAGTCTGCAATGACATCCGATTCGTATGAGAATTTACTTTCAATCGGAAGTGGTCAGAGCGCGTAAAGAAAAACGTGAATTACAGTTTCCGTTACCAACCGGGCACAGGTTAATAAAAGAAAAGTTCCTTTAAAGTTACAAACTATTTAATTTTCCTTTTTCTTATAATAAAAATGGCAATAGTGGCAATAATTATAATAATAAATAGTTATAATTGACGTGACGAGTCGAGCGGCGTGAAACAAGATCGGAGATCCTCGAGCTGATAAACGCTGAGGAGGAGCAAGTTGCGAGGGTGGACGAGTGATTCGAGTTTGTTCGCGGGGAGAGAGTCTCTACCCACGATCTCTATCGACGGTGTTGAGACAAGAAGCAACGCAAACGAGGAAATCGTGCCGGAGGCGGGCTATATTGAAAGCGGAGAATGAATATTAGCAGAATTGACATCGGGGTGGGTCCGATTCGAACGGCGGTCTCGCGTTCGTGTCGATAAGGAGCGTGTCAAGGACATCCACGTGGTGAACTCCCCCCCCCCCGCGTACAAACTCCGGTTGCGAGCGACCGATTCGCCAAGAAATTTTTCTATTTAGTCTTGATTAATTAATCGGACGAAAGTATAATCTCGTCGAATCGATTAAATTCAAACGGGATTTAATCCTTTATTATCCGAAACAAAAATCAATCTATCGCGTTCTACCGAAAAAGAATCGGTAGTTAAGAAAACAAAAAAATAATGAAAATCGCCATGTTCTTTAATTGACGGTATTACAAAACGGTGATGTACTGAAATCGCTTCAACGAAATATAGGAATATTTTTGAATTTCCGGAATAAAAAATAGCCATGATTTTAATGTCACAAATTCAAAAATTGCCGTTTTCAATTGGTTAAGTTACAAAAATAGTCATGTTTTTAAATCGGTGGAATTAGAAAATAGCCTATTTTTGAATTCCTGAACAAATGAACCATTCCCACTAGGAATCTTTCAATTCCTAGTATAATCAAAATACAGCTATATTTGTAATCATTCGGATTGAATGTATATATATATATATATATATATATATACATATATATGCATACATATGTATATACATATACAGATTTTTTGACAAATATTTTTTCGGACATCAGAACCGGCAATATTTTAGAAGGCCCGAAAAAGATGTATTGATTATTAAATTTCCATATCGCACAAGTAGTATACATTTTTTTTCCCCGTCGGATTTTGATCTCCGGTCGATTATTCGAACGGTGGTCGGGTCGAATCGCCGATGAAAGCTCTGGCTCACCTTGGCCCCCCCCCCCCCCCCCCCCTATAAGATGAGCTCGCGCGGAGCTTCCGGTTCCGTGAACTTCTTTTCATACACACTCGAACCGCCGAGCGGACGGATTCGCCAAGCGATACGAGTGCCGTTTTAAGGCGGCCCGTCGGTGGTGTGAGAAAAGCACCGCGCCGATTCTCGCATGCAACGAATTGATATAAAAAGAGGTATAAACGGAGAGTCCATCAACGACAGATAAAAGCCGGGGCTTCCAGTGCGAAGCCGCAAAAAGGAGAACGACTCCGATGAATATGGCTATCCTTACGGGGGTTGACTTTACGAAAGTAGGACGCACAGTGGAATCGATATGTCAGAGTCGTCCAGTTTGAATTTCGTGCCGTTCACGGGGATCAATACCGCGTGCCGGCGTGTCGGACCGGCGAGGACAAACGAGCCTGCGATGCGTGCAGGCTTAGAATGGGAGACAAAATTTATAAAATAATTTCCATATAGTTTATCGAAAGATTTCAATTTTTTATTTATTTTTAATTCTTAATTCAAAGTTCAAAATTCAAAATTCAAGATCCCATATCCAAGATCCAAGATCCAAAATTCAAGTTTCTTACAAAAGAATATTAATAAAAATATTTCAGAAAACTTTCTCTGGAGGAATTTTTCAGTACTTATTATTTTATTTTTTACATTTATTTGTTATATGTATATAGATACAATTATTTATATATTTAAATAAAATAATTTTTATATTATAATTTTTTTTTAATATACATGTATAATTTTCTTTTTTGCTGTATAATTATTACGAGCCCAAATGGAAGACATATCCGACGGCCACGATGCCGGACATTATCGTAAAGCAAGTTACGAAAGCGCAGATATAAACGCAACACTTGTAGATTCCTCGACGAAAATCGAAATTGGCTTCCAGACTCGGAAGTTTTGCCGCGTTGCCTTTCTCCTCGTCGTCTTCTTCTTCTTCCTCTTCGTTATCGTCTTCGCCGAACGCTTCGCTGTTTCCACTTCGCCCTCTAGGTACTTCAACTGCAGTCGCGACGAGAGAAAAACAACAACAAAAAACGCACGTCGTTTAAGATTCTCCGTGTATCGATATGGAAATTCATGTTTTTTTTTCGCGATAAATTTATTGCAAAAAAAAGTCGCGTGTCGTTTAAAATTCTCCGTGTTTCGATATGGAAATTCATGTTTTTTTCCGATAAATTTGTGACAAAAAAAAAAAATTGCCAATGGTTTAAGATTCTTCGTGTTTCGATATAAAAATTCCGGTATTTTTTGTAGGAATATTTATTAGGAAAAATCGTTTAAGGTTTTCCTCTTTCGTTATGGAAATTATTTTTTTTTTTTTTTTTTTTTTTTTTTTTGACATAAATTTATCACAAAAAAGGCCTTTTTTAAACTTCATAGGCTCTACCCGGTTGTCCCGGCAACGGCGTCGGCGACGTCGAGTCACGAAACTTGATCCTCGGCCTTTTCGCTTCGTTGGGATAATGGACCACCAACTGTTGAATTGCCAGAGGTCGTTTTGTAATGAAAAATTGTTCGGTCGTGGTAAACAATTTTTTTTCTTCAATTTTTGAGATTTGCAAAAGACGGCTTTTTTGAAAATCTATAATTTTTTTTAATACATTTTTTTCGGCAATGAGATATGTTTTTATTAGTATAAACAATTTTTTTTTTATGTTACAAAAATTCGTAAAAGACGGCTTTCTTTTTAATCTATTAATTTGTTTTTTTACATTTTTGTCTGATGTTGAAATAGGTTTTTATTAATTGGAAACATTAACCGTTCATAGTAAGCAAATGTTTTCAAATGTCACAAATGCTCGTAGAAGACGATTTTTTTATTTATTTATTTATTTTTTTTTAAACATTTTTTTGATCCGTTGGAAAAAAAAAGAGGAATTAAAAAGTCGTGAAATTTCCTTTCGGTCTGAATAACTCGTTTCCGGTTGAGCCGACGGCCAAAGTGTTAAGCACCGATCTTGTAGGGGAATTCTCTAAAAAATTCTCTGCAAAATCAAATAAAACGTCGTCACCCAGAGACGGGCGGTTTCGGAAATTTGCTGCTCCAAACTCGAACGAAGTTTCGTGACCGAGATTTTTTTTTTAGGTTAAAAAAAGTGACTTTCGTAAAATAGGGACGAGTCGATGGTTTGTCGGTATAAAAAAAAATTAAAAAAAAAACATGCTCACGACATTCTCCTCTTCGGATTCTTCGACGTCACGATTTTTTTCGCCCTCCCGACTCTCCATTTCGATAAAGTCTTCCGCACAATTTCTGAAACGTTCGGACACGTGTCGGTTACGTTATCGTACGGTAATCGTCATAAAAGTGTTGACTCGAGCCGTGAGCGACGGAGAATCGTCGAGGGAGTCGAGATAAGGCAAAAATACAATGTCCTGACTCCGCAGAACATTCCCGGACAATTTCACCCCCAAACGACTACGAGGTAAAGCACGGTTCGCTCGTATACACAACGCCGCTTTAATAGGATCAAGCAAAAAAAAAAAAAAAAAAAAATTAATTAAATTACTTGTTCGTGAGAATGTGTAAAAAGTTACATTTTAGATTCGCCCCACAAAAATCGAATGATTAAAGTTATAAAAAAAAAAAAAAAACTTGCAAATTATACTTAAACTTAAAGTACTATTGTATACATAATTATACTTATATTTAACGTACTAAGTACCAAGTACCGCAAGTACTTCAAGTACAAAGTAATTACCGTAATAAACAGTATTTTTATAAAATACAAAGTACAAAGTACATTTTCTTCTTAATCGGAAGGGACGGAGTTTCACGAGTATGAAATTTAGAGAGGAATTCTCAAATCAAACAGTCCTGTTCAGGGCCAACATTTTTTAAAAACGTCCAAACTCTTCGTTTCCAAGCTCGGGCCGTATAGTTGAGTCGTCTTGGTCGGCTAAAAAATCTTATCCGGCTAATGGACATTATAGTTTAGCCGGCTATTATTTTTTTTATTGTGAATTGCAAGGAAACTAATAAAATAACTATGAAATTTATCTTTGGCACATTACCTGTTGTATTTATTCATTTCTGTACTATTATTTGCTTACATTCGGCTACCTTTAAGATCTTAAAAATTTTATTCCAACGAAATACTTTTTATAACCAATATTATAAAAGTCAAAGCCGGCGTCGACGTTGAAAAAAGTTGAAAATTAAAATTTTTCATATCGCTCCCTCATGAAAGCTGAAACACACATTTTTATCTTGTTTTCTCATAACGTTCCTTCATTCTTTGCTAATAAAGGAACATTATAAGAAAACGATATAAAAATACCAGTTTTCAGCTTTAATGAGAACACAATATAAAAATTTCAATATTAAACTTTTATGTGAAAGCGATATGAAAATTTCAATTTTCATGTTTTCTCAACATCAACGTCGTGCTTGACTTTTATAATATTGGCTATAAAAATTAGTTCGCGGGAATGAAATTTTGAATAAATACAACAGGTAATGTACTAAAGATAAATGTCATTCATTTTATCAGTTTCCTTGTAATTCACAATAAAAAATAATAGCCGGCTAAGACGGCTCAACTGTACAGCCCTATTTCAAGCCTTGGTAACAGACTAATCGACTGAACTACGACGACTGAACCATGGGGAACTGAGTGGAGGTGGACTCGATCTAGTACAGTGGCCGAAAGTAACAAAGGTGTCGATTTTATCCATAAAAAATCGTATTTTTGGGATTTAAATGGAAAATTTTGGGTTGGCAGTAAATAGCTTCCTCAAAGAGGAAACTATGCTCAAAATTTTACAAGTACTTTGGTCTTAGTACTCAGTAATATCACTTAAAGTACCGAAAAGTCCTTTCATACTTTAAGTACTAAATAAGTACACATGTACTTTAAGTACTGGCCAGCTCTGCTTTCTCATAATAGTTGCAAAATGAAATTTTCATATGTCTTTCTTATAAAAGTTGCAAATTGGTGTTTTGATATCGACATTTCAGACTACATATATTAAGTACTCTGACATTAAAATCTCGATTAATTTTTTTTTTTTTTTTACTTAAACATACTTCCTCTATGAGGAAGCAAAAATCGATTAATTTTACTTACCGATTTAATTATTTGTTTGTATACTTATTTACCTATTTATTTATTTATTTGTATATCTATTGATTTATTTACGTATTTTTGAAATTTGTTATTAACTAATGTGAATAAGATGAGTAAGCAAACGTTGGGAGAATTCGAAGAGTCACCATCTGAAGGGTGGAGAATCGTCTCAGGGGCAATGCCCTCGTCACGATCCAATTTCATTGGAGGTGTTTTGGGACGTTGAAATCGGATAGGACGGTTTTCAAAGTTGTAATTACGAAGCAGCTTAGGTAATTACTTTGCGATGTAGGGGAATGCGAAGTCCACAGGAGAGGTTGCTCGTTTACAGCAAAGCCGTTAACACTACAATTCATTGTGTTATTTATTGTTTGCAACATTTTTTATTGTTTGTTCAATTTAATCAATTTTATCTTGAAGAATAATTTTTTGTTAAGCAACAACTTTTTGTTAAGAAACAATTTTTTTTGTTCAGAAAACAATTTATTGTTGTTTAATGTTAACCACACAATATGTGTTGAACAACAACAATATCTCGTTGTTTATTGTTTGCTGTTTCAATTGTTAACCTTCGATAATCGATACGAGCAGCAAACTATTTTCGGTATTTAACTCATTAAGCTGCGTGTAATCTGGGAAAGTTTCGTCGACGATAACACGCTAGTCGAGGGGTTGATCGATCAGTTACAATCTCCCTGGCGCGTATTGCGCTACGTTACATTATCATTATCGGATTATTTTAACGACGCTAATCATGCGCATAACTTGTTGAATTTTTTAACAGTTTCGTTAAAGCCAACCCGTTCTCCCCTTCAACGTAAAGCTCACCGACCGAGTAAAAGCTTGCAAGCCTCATTAAACTGCTGAGGGAACGGCACGCGCACGTTCAATGCACACAAAACAATAGAAGAAAAGACTATTCAAGTATATTTCCCCAAGGTAACATCGATATTTTATTGTGTTCCTCTAATATCGTTCAACAATCGTATTTACCACAATACAACTCTCCACGGGCTTTTATATTTACCCGGCTACTGTTCTCTTGTTCTGAGCCGATTATTCCTCAAACACTCGTCTTATTTTCTCTTTTTTTGTCGCAGTGAAAATATATTATACAAAATTTTATAACATGTGTTATTAATTTTGTAAATAATAGTAATAATAATAATAATAATAATAATAATAATAATAATAATAATAACTGTTTAGTAATCGGCCATACAAGTGTGATAAAGCGAACTTTATACACACGCTTCAAGTGCGGCGAGTACTGCCAGTGTGCGTAATTTAGCAGAAGCGAGCGTAAAGTTAAATCGTCAATAAAATATTTGAAGTACACTTAGGTGTAAAGGGCCACATACGCCATTCTCTCGACAGGCACGAAAAGTAGCACTTTTCATGCATCAGTTACAAAAATTATTATTTTATAATACATAATATTATATAATAATAACAATTATAAATAGAAACAATAATTATTATAATATATTTTTACGACAGTTGAGAGCGTATATTTTTTCTCGTGACGTAAAATCGGTCTGTTGGGGAGCCGCAATGGCATTTATCTTCGGAATCCACAATTATTTCCTGGGAGGGCGAACAAAACAGAAGAAAAAACACTATAATAATTAAAATAATAATGTGGATATGACAGTCACGCAATGTACGAAAATAGAGGCCGAATCTCCCTCGTAAAAGCGGCAAAAAAAAGTTGATGGTTTCCCACGAATTTTCTACGAAATAACCTATGACCATTCGTCGAGGCCCTTGACATGCTTTTAGCACTGGTGGTGTTAGTATTGTATTCATAGAAAAATATGATATTTAAGTCTCCCTCTGTCTCACCCTCATCGATTTCGCGTTACCTCTTATCGACCGTTCTGGACGAAAAATAAAAATGTATACATTCGGGTCACGCGACCAAATCCCACTTATAGTATCGAGGATTATTCACTGTATTATTTAGCGTTTTATCGGGGTTAGTCGTTATCGAGGAAGCTGAGTAATTAATCGTGGCCGGTCGAATATATTTAACGACCGTAACGACCCCGATACTAATTGATCGGGCTGTAAGGCGAGACGCCGAGCTCGTTGGGAGCCATGAATATGCACTGATAGCATACTCGATATAGCCTGACCGCCTGAGAGAACATCCTTCCTATATTAATTAAATGTCAAATTTATCGATTTGCATGTTTATCCCGAAAAAAAAAATAAAAAAAAAAATAAAAAAAAAAAATGATGGCCTGGAGTCCCACATATGATTTTATATTAGATCCTGTAAGGGATTTCGAGTGGGGACCCATACAAGTAACAAAATTGCAGTACCATGTGGGATCCCACATGAGATTTTATACGGGAAGCCAGAGAGCGTGAGAAGAAATTTCCCACAGCCCAACTGGATATTCTTAAATGGGATTCCACATAAGATGTCATATTACATCCTCTATACGGTTTCGAGTGGGAACCGTGTGAAAAATCCACTTACAATCCCACGTGGGATATTATATGGGATCTCAGATAGTATATTACGTGAAGACATTTCGTACAACCCAAAAGGAAATTCCTTCATGGGCCCTCACAAGACTTCATGTTGGATCCTATAAGAAATCTTGAGTCGGTACCCATGCAAGATCCCACATGGGATTTTATATGGGATCCCATGGGATAGTATATCATGGGAAGAAATTTCCTACTATCATGTTGGATCCTATAAGAGACTTGAAGTGTGAACCGATACAAGGGGCCCAATTGCAATTCCACGTGGGATCTCACATGGGTTTTTATCTGGGATCCTATATAGTATAACATGGTAAGTATAACATGGAAAGAAAGACCAGTTGGTTTTCATTAAATTCCATAATGAATCCTATAAGAGATTTGAAGTAGGAACCCATACAAGGAACCCAATAACAATTCCACGTGGGATCTCACATGGGATTTTATCTGGGATCCCATATAGTATATCACGAGAAGACATTTCCGACAATCTAAAAGTAACCCATGCAGGATTCCACATGGGATTTTACATACGATCCCACATGGGCATTTTCAGCAGGGCACGAAAAACAAATTGCAAATAAATGGGCCATGGTAAAATTTGTGTCGATATCGAGGAGTGGATTTTCGGACGGAGGTTTGGTGAGAGACACAGGGCAGGGAGAGAGAGTGAGTTCTACAATGTTGTAGCGGAGCTGCTCTCGAGCCTCGACGGTATGACGGCATTTACGTCGCCGCGAGTGGTTGTACACATTGTCTTCCAGATCTCGAGGTACCGGCATAATTCCGTCGTAATTCAGTTAGTACGTCGGCCCCGGTGCTTCCATTATCGACCATTAGGGCGAGTGTAGTCACATCATGCCGACGTCGGGACATCTCCGCGGTCGTCGAATTAATAATTGTCAATATAGCAGGTGCGTGTGTGCCATGCTATGCTCCACTCGAAGCCAGGCTTTTCGAATGCACCTTCACCCATATAACACGAAATGTTTTTAAAACAGTTTCAAAAACATTTTGAATCTCTCAAATATTCAAAAATATTTCTGAAATATACGAAATTAATATTTTGAAATATTTCAGCGAAATATTTCTGAAAAATATGGAAATCATATTTTAAAGTTTTCTGTCAAAATATTCCAACGGAAGATTTCTAAAATATTTCAGAAATATAATTATCCTTCCGTACATCTGAAATATTTCTGAAATAGTGAAAAAATCTTTTTAAAACGAATATCACGCATATGTAACATCCAATATTTTCAATTTTCTCTAATTTTTCTCGAACTTGTGCAAATAGAGCGCGAAGCGACATAGCTACCTTAAGGTAGTACAGTACTTGCGGGACAGTCCCGTCAAACGTCAATTTCAAAGAAAATTTCCAACACCTCTCGATGGGATAAAAATCTGAAAACATCAACTGTATAGAAGGTGCTGTAAAGATTATTTTCGTGAAATAATAATTGCAGTTTGCTATTAACAAATTCAAGATAAAAATAATTATTCAACAAATTCCCCGGCAACTTAACTATTTTCCTCCGTAAAAATAATTCGTTTATTTTTATGAATGCGTATGATTTTTTACAGAATTTTTTGTAATCTTTGAAAATTGCGTTTTTTCACATCTTGAACATAGAAAAACGCGATTTTCAAAGATTTCAAAAAATTCTGAAAAAATTCATACGTGTTTAGAAAAATAAACGAATCATTTTTATAGAATAAAATAGTTAAGTTGCCGGGTAATTTGTTGAATAATAATTTTTATCTTGAATTTGTTAATAACAAACTGCAATTATTATTTCACAAAAACAATCTTTGTAGCACCTTCCATACACTTGATTTTTTTTTCAGATTTTTATCCGATCGAGAAGCGTTCGAAATATCCTCGGAAACTCACGTTTGACGGGACTGTACCGAAAGTACTACTTTAAAACATTCAATAAATTATTTTGCATTTTCAGTATCTTCTGCTCTGATAATAAGAATAAAAACTATTACTTAATTAATAATAGTGATAATAATAATAATAACAACAACAACAACAACAACAACAACAACAACAACAACAACAACAACAACAACAACAACAACAACAACAACAACAACAACAACAACAACAACAACAACAACAACAACAACAACAACAACAACAACAACAACAACAACAACAACAACAATAATAATAATAATAATAATAATAATAATAATAATAATAAATGTCTGCGAAAATGTGAAAAACTGGGATAAAGACTAGTATGCAATTTTTAGGATGCGTTTGACGATCGTCCATCTTCATATCTTCGGCCGATTATCGGTTAATTTTCCCCGGCGAAGTTTGACATTATTTTGGGGTTGAGGCAACTGGGTGAGAAAAGGCACAATCAGGTGACGGAGACGGAGGAATGGGCCCTTGGGCCTTCGGCGTGTCTATCGTCCTAGTCTCCGCTCTCGGTCTTCTTCTCAACGCCTACGTTCTCCTCGTCGTTCTCGGTCTCGGCAAGCAGGTTGGTGCAGACAATTCTTATGGAATTTCGGCGATGATGGATGTTGTTTTTTTTTTTTTTTTTTTTTTTTTTTTTAGACACAAGCACAACAAACGGCGAATACTTTGCTGCTCATTCATCTGAGCGCTGTGGAAGCCGCCGTGTGTGTTGTCCTCCTGATTTTCACCACCGGCGGATGGCCCATTACCGGAAGCTCTTGCGGCCTCCACGGATTTCTTCTCGCCGTTCTTCATCCCGTTGCCCTGTGGACTGTCACGGGACTCAACTGCGACAGGTATTGAAAAATTCTTTTCTACCTTGGTGAAAATATTTCTCTGAATGTGTCTCAATGTGTCTCTGAATGTGTGTCAATGTTTCTCTGAATGTGTCTCAATGTTTCTCTGAATGTGTCTCAATATTTATCTGAATGCCTCAATATTTATCTGAATGTGTCTCAATATTTCTCTGAACAGTCAATATTAATACTCTGAATATTCCAAAACATCGCGTTACTAGAACCAGACGGTCGTATTCTGTGTGCTTAGACATTCTGTGAATTCTCGGTTGTATCAGCTAAAAAATCTGTAGAAACGTTTTTTCCCTTTGCGTTGAGGGTTCGACTCGTAAGTGCGCTTGTTTTCCGGATAGTTGATTATTGCTGCGCGGTATTGAGCGGTATCGCCGCGAAGCATGAGAAAGTAGTTTCAGGTTGCCCTGAACTCGTGCGTGCGCTACATTTTCGGTGCGAGTCGTTTCGACCATGTCACCCCGTTGTACGAGAGGCAGCGGTGGTCGAAGGTGGACGCGATGAGGAAGTACTTTATTTTATGCGCGGTCTACGATATGCTCACGACAGGTTTACCGATATATCTTATGGACCTGCTGTTGGAGCATGGCTGGGATATTTATGCTTTATTGTTACTGTATGATTGATTAGTTATGATTTACGATACTTTTTATGATTTGTTGTATGTATTAGGCGTTGCTTAGGGACCGGATTATGCAGGATTATGATATTGACATAAACGCTCCAGTATGTAGTCGAATTTTAATTGAAAACTTACAAGGAATTAAGAAAATCGAATATTATAGTTTGTTAAAGGACATGAACTTAGTGTTAGGATTGACGCACAGGTGGATCTGCATCGTGCCTTAAACTACATTCATGCCGTTGTCATCGGCTCTGATCACTCGTCGAAAGTCGATAGACTAAGTAGACGCAGTTTACACTATGCGTGATTATCTTTTGTGTGAGCAACTGCTTGACATTTTTGGAATATACGAAGAACTTCAAAGAATCGGCACTCACTCTCTTTTGACTCATATGAGATCTAGAATTTTTTATATCCTACAGAAAGGATGCTGTTGACATTTCAGCGGCCGTGTTGGTTTTTGCGACAATTTTTAATGTTCCATTTTCTTTATTTCTCGGAATATTTCGACCGAAATTCGAGTGCACGCCGAATGGTTTATGTTATTAATACAGTCCTGTAAAATTTGAAGCATACCCGTCGCATAGTAACGACGACTAGTGAAAACTAAGAAATCACCTATTTCGGCCGGTAAAACAGGAAGGTCCAGCAGACCCTTAAAATAGGTTTTCAAAAAAGTGTAAATATATATATATGAAGATCACACCAACATAAAAATGATTGTGTCAAGGTACTACGCGATAGCTGCCCCGCTGCATTACGCAGCGCTGGTCTCGCCACGTCGGGTCAGCGTCGGATTGGCGGTCTCCTGGACCGGTGCTCTGCTGCTCTGTCTCCCGCCGTTCTCGGGTCTCGTACCACCGTACAAGTATAATACGGCTTTGGGCTGTTGCGTGCCGGACTTTGGGGACGGCACGTGGGGAACTCCGGCGACTGTTTACGGTGCCACGTACGTTTTTCTCGGTCTCGCACTGCCGTCATTGCTCGTCACCGTCTGCAACATTCGGATACTCGGCATAGCGAGGTATCACCGGCACAGGATCGCCAGCGCAATCTACGAGGTCACTCTCAGCGCCCAAGTCACAATAACCCATCAGAGAAATCCTTTCTTCGTGCCAACCGTCACCAGCCCGTCGGCCGGTGGACCGCCGAAATTTCACAGCGCGGCCAGCACGGTAGGCACAATTTTCTTTTTTTTTTAAGTCGATATTTTTCTTAATTGATCATTTTCTAATTATAGTTGTATTATAATTGGGTTATACGCGGCCTTATATATGCGATTTTGCCGATTTTCGAACGTACTTTTCTAGACGCGGTTAAAAAACAGAAATTTCTTTTACAGATCATTTTTGCGCATGGTTAAGTATATTCAAAAAAAAAAAAAAAAAATCAGAAAAGGGTAAGCGTGGCCGAGTGGATCGGCGCTCGCTTCACACGCAGTAGGCCCGGGTTCGATTCCTGGCAAGCACCAAGAATTTTCTGTGGTGTTTTTATTTGCGAAAAAGTAGTTCGGAATCCACTGTAAATAGTAGGTCTAGAGGAAACGTCCAGTGCCTCGGTATGGGAAACCGAAAGACTGCGGAAAGTGTCGCGGGTTCGATTCCCGAGATTGAAGTCCCGTAGGTGAAAGAAAAACGGACGGGGACGTAGCTCCGGAGATAGGACGTACGAACTACGACTATATCCGTATGTCCGGAACTACTGACACCTGACGGGGCGCGACGAAGCTCCGGGCCCAAGAATCGAACCGGCGACAACGGATAAGGAAGAAGGAGGATGAAGTGAAGGAGCCCGTAACCCTTAGGGGATCGGTGTAACAAAACAATACCCAACAAAAAAATCAGAAATATTAACAAATGGCGGAGATATTACATAATAAAGCAATGTATTTTTTTTTTGCGCGCACGTCGATAGCGAAAGTTCTCGGCATCGATGTGGGTGTAAAAAAAAAAAAAAAAAAAAAAAAATTACCGTATTTATAATTGCGTAATGAATGTATCTTCAGTGTGAACCAACAATATTATTTTTTCTTAATTATTATAATACAAATTCGAAACTTAAAGTTTTTTCACTCAATTTTCTGTCGGTATTTTATTTTTTATATTTTTTTTGTGTCATTGAAATGTTTGTTTCTGTGGTTCACATGATAGGTGATGATACTGAGAATATGTTGTAAAAATTTCAAAGCGATCTGAACCTTCGTTCAAAAGTCAGAACTTTCACAAGGCTCAAAATAGTGAATTGTGGAAAAACGGTCGGGTGCGCCGCCGCTACATGCCTGCTTCCAACAAAAAAAAGTTCGTGCGCTCCAAATGCTGTAACTGTAACAATGTAACGGCCGCAGCCTAACTATTTACCGTTTCCGTTCGATACGCTCTTCGAAGAAGCCCTTAGGGCTATCGAGCATCCGGACCGCCGCGAGCGGCCATTTATCTATTAGACTAAACATCCATCGACTCTTTATTCCTTTGTATCAGCCTCCGATGACCGACCAGTGCGGTACACTCTCTCTCCTAATTACATTCAGATTATTTCTCCGACTAATAAAGACCAATCATTATATTATTTTCCGACTCGATTCAATCCAGTGCAAACCGAGCGACCATCCGTCACAACAATTTTTGGAATTTTTTAATTCTGTAAAGCTTAAAATATTCCTAACCGTTCAGGCTAATGGAGTCAATAAAAAAATTAAAAAAAAAAAAAAAAAATGAAAATTTTTGAAATTTTTCGTGTATATAAGTCCTTAATAATTATATTATTATTATTATTGTATACAATATCCTATATTGCAGGAAGTATTTTTAATCTTTCAAATATTCAAATATATGAAAATGATTACTTTGAATTAATTTTCTTTTATTTTTCAAGGTGATGCAGCTCGTCGGTTCTCTCTACGTTCTCTACTTCCCATACTGCGTCGTAATTCTCTGGGAGTCTTGGGGAGCCGTCGTGACCACCCGGAATTATCATCTCCACGCGCATCCCCACTTCGCGTCCTTGGCCTCGGTTTTGCTCGCGGCGTCGCCGCCGATAAACGGCTTGCTGTACGGCCTCAAGTCGCCGACGCTCCGGCAATCGGTTCAGAATTATTGGCGAAAAAAGGTTACCAAGTCGGAACTCCAGCAGGTTAGTCTCCATCGTACGTCTTGGTAATTGACATTAATTTTGCCGGAGATCCGGCTAAGCCTCCGCCGATCCAATATAAAAAAAATTTAAAGTATAATGAAAATAAACGAATTTTTTATACCCAAGCCCAACATTTTTTTATCACGTTATCGAAATTTTTACCCAACTTTTCTTGGCGAATAAAAAAAAAAAATAAATAAATAAAACCCCTTTTCCAATTTTTTACAACCAGACCCGGTTTTTTTTTTCACACTTACGATCCACCCCGCGAAGGATCTTGCCTTGGCAAAGTTTTCCATTGGACGTTTAATGGTAATGAATGGTATCTAAAGGTAATCAATAGGATCCTAATGGAAATTCATGGGGAAAATTCTTAATGGGACACCACTGGCAAATCATTGGGACGTTTTAAATGATACGTTTTCCCATTCGTTACCAACAGGAGACCAATGGCAATTTCCTGGGAAAATTCAGCTGCTACTTTTTCCCATTCGTTATTTAACGGGAGTCCAATTCCAAATTACTGGGAAAATCAAGTGGTACTTTCTCCCATTTTTCCTTTCTTTTTCCCCCTTATTTCTTCCTATTTTTCTGTTTGCTGTCTGAATTGCCGTCGAATTGCCGTCGAATTGCCATTAATTTTGCCGCAGGAGATTCAAGCGAGGACACCGAGCGTCGCGGGCTCCAGGCGGCCTTCCGGAAGTGGTCCCGTCTCTCTATTTCCGTTTCCGCCGCTTCAGCGACGTCTCAGCGAGGCGCTCATCACGCTCGCTAATTCCCGGAACATTGCCGGCAGCTTCGAGAGTGGAAATATCGGTACTTTTCATCGCTCGAGGCTCCAGCCAGCGGCCTCCTGCAACACCCTAAGAGTACCAGCCTCGGGTGCCGAGCCTGGTAAGTTAAACAAAAAAAAAAACCTTTTTCCGGTCTGTCGATCGTTTTTTCCTCTCTTTAAGGGTGCTTCACACTTCCTCGACGGATGATGAGTGAACCTTTTTTTCTCCCTTTCAAATGAATTCGTTGATTTTCTAGAAGCCATATGAATTTTTTCAGAATTTTCTTACTTTTTTGAAATAATTTTTGAGACCACAACCACAGAACTGTTGGCGCGGTCGCCTCGAAACTTTTTGGTCGTACTGTGGGTTCGCGATACGGAAACATATCCGAAATTTGTGCCACTACATCGATTTTACAAATTTTCGAAAAAAACAAAAAAATTGATATGTAAGAAAAGTCTGATGAAATTCTGAAAAATTAAGGAATTCATTTGAAAATGTGAAAATAATAGGTTTTCTGATCTTTTTTTAACACTTTATTTTTCAAATCATTTGTTAATAACATTTTCGGCATTATTATTATTATGGAAAATCGAACTTTTTGACATAATTAATACTCTCGACTTTTTTTTCGGATGTTTGGCAAATCGCGAAGTACTGAAATTTTGATCAACTTAAACTTTTTGGTGCGAATTTATGTGTGATGCATCCTTAAATGCTTAATTTTTTTTTTTAATTTTTTCAAAGCCGAGAGGGAAATACTAGTGAGGACGAGCGCGAGCGTGGCGAGCCTGATGGGTTCCCACTGCTATCGGAACGACGATCTCCTCGACGACGAGCGCGACGTTTCGGCGAGCCCGAAAGACAATCCTCCGAGAAGTCCGAGGATTCTCATAACGAGGGCTTACAGCGTCGAGAGCCAGGACGGGGAGAGTCCCCTGCTTCCGCGGAGGACACAAATTGGCAATCACCCCACGGCTTCCCGGTGTGAAAGTGAGAAACGATCTTTGCCCTTGCTCGAGGGTCGAGATAAAACTCTTAACTGGCACAAAAAAAAAAAAAAAAAAAAAAAAAAAAAAAAAAAAAAAAAAAAAAAAAAATCGGAAAAATGTTCGGACTTCGAAAAAACAAGAAAAAAAATTCTCGGTGGAATTTTCCCTTTGTCTTGTCCGGGACGAGGGTTGGGTCCAAAGTCCGGTAACTCGAAGGCTCGCATTGCCTAGAAACTAGCTATTTTTTTTTTTTAACTTTCCTCTGAACATTTTTAATAGATTTCCTCTTCTAATTATTAATCTTTAATTAAAAATGATAATTAATGGGCAATTATGAATTTAGTGTAATTAATATTTTGTAATTATTAATTTATATTAATTGTTGTTATTTTTTTATTAATACATTTTTTTATCTTTGAAATTTATTTTATTTTATTTTATTTTTATTTGATTTATTGATTCATATGGGCAGAACCTAATTTCAGGTTGTCAGGCAGTCCTGACAACTATAAATTAACAATTTGGAGAATATACAAATATACAATATACAATATCAGAATAAAAAAAATATACATACACATTATTACGAGATAGACTATGCATAAACTTTTTGACATAATTTTTTTTTTTTTTAGAACGCCGATGGAGGCACATAAGCACCGAGAGCGACAGCAGCACCGGCAGCAGCGACGCGAGTGTCTGGACAACTGGGATAACGCCGAAGATAGCGAGGGCAAATTTGAAGAATTCATTCGACAATTGGCCAGCAGGAAAGCGCTTCAACAGGGTGAGAACCCTTGAGGAGGGTGCCCTCATCGTCGGTATCCGGGCGAGCAACAACAGCGAGAGCAGCGACGGAACTGACACGACGGCTACGACAACCACGACTTCGACCCTTCCATCAAAAATAGCGGCTATAGTATGATTTTCTGCTTGGTCTATAATTTTCCTTTTCAAATTGAATTGCATCTTGGTCACGATTGAAAACCAATAAAAATTCTCCTTTGAAGTTTTTCTCCACCGTGTACAGTTTCCGCGTTACAAGCAGTTAAGCTTTCACCAATGTAGTTGCTTGAGATTGGCTCATCTTATTCGTTCGAAACTCAAAGACCACAAGAAAATTCGGGCTAAAATTAATCGAACTATATTCACGATCGAAAAGCAAACAAAATTGTCCTTTGGACTTTTTCTCCAGTGTGCACAGTTTCCAAGTAAATAGCCTCTAAAGTCTCCCGCCAATGAGGGCCTCCCGGCAGGTGGAGTTGCCTATCGCTGGAGTGCCTCATTGGCCGATTCGTTATCGCCTCGTAACTCGAGAACCGTTCATCCCAGAAAAATACTCTAAAGGCAAAATTTGTCCAGTTTTTCACCGTGAACACGACCCTGTATTTTTCGTACCGTAATTCTGTGACACACCCGATATATGACCAAAAAATATTCCAGACACAGGACGCATCGCGAGAGACGAGACGAGACGCCAGAAGAGAGAAACTCCCGAGCTTCGAGGGCGAGCTGACCGATAGTGAGCCAAGTTGGAGCAGCGTCGAGGAGGAAGATATAGAAAAGCTCTTTGAGAACGGCGAACCTCTCATCACCGAGAACGACGACTCGAAGGATTTTTCCAACGAGCACAACGACGCGGAAGCGCCGAAACGTACCGCGTCGCAGTTCGTAAAGAAATGTCGAAAAAAACGCAAGTCTCGAAAGGGACAAGTGAAGGTGGATCAAGAGGGAGCTTTTCAGCTCAGGCCGCTACTGACTCCCTCCTAGTTACTTTTTTTCCTCCCATCAATTCTTCTCTGCCCGGTCCCCAGACCAGCTCATATTCATACTCGCTGCAGGGTTGCGCGATCTCTCGAGAATACGAAATCAAGACAGTTAATTAATTTTCTAATCAATACCAAGCATGAAAAAAAAATTACCGGTTTCTGGTGAACGCGAATTTTATCGGCGCGTCTGCGAAAATTCCCTAGATGACTCGATGAGAAAATAAAAATGCGGCAATTATTCGGGGTGACTCGACGAGTCTCGAGCCATCTCGAAAAGTTTCGATTTAGATCGAGAGCTCCCGAAAAAAAAGTTCTCCCCGAAAAGATTTCGCCAAACCGTGCCGTGCTCGGTCGGTAACAAAAACTGCTATGACCGCCACTTGTAAACGGTAAAAAATTGGGGAAAAAGGAAGCTATCGTCGGAAGCGGGGTTAACGGACACGTCCGATGGCACCTTCAATTTTTCTCAAACTTCCACGGTCGCAGAATAGTGGCGTCCGTTACAGTTTTTGTTACCGAGCGAGCATGTTTCGCGTCGAACTTCGCGCAGAGTCGATTTATAATTCATCATCGGCTATAACAAACGCGATGCATTTTACATATCATAAAAATTATATTTTTCTACTTCCGAGCACCCACAACAGTTTATTCTAAACTCTCTCCCCCCTCCCTTGGTGAAAATATTTCTCTGAGAATTTGTCTGGAAAACTCTAACCGGATCGTTTCAGTGATTTACGGAGATTTTTGACATTTTCTCTCTCTCTAAGTTTCCCTGCTGTTTGCTAAATATCTCTACCATATTTTTGAGATTTCTTAAAAATATTTTTTTGTAATAATGAAAATATTGTACCAATATTATTAAGACACTGAAAATATTTTTTTGTCCGCTCGTAAATCTTGCATTGAAATATTTAAGAAATGTTTCGTTGGAATATTTTGGTAGAAGAGAAACGGGCTTAGAATATCAATACAGTTCATATTTTTTTCAGAAAAGTCAGGAAAAATCGGAGATTTTCAGAACAGTCGGGAATATTTAGATTTAGAAAAATCTTTGACTTTTTCGAAAAAATGGGGAACCGAGAAACGCAGAGGATTTCTCAGAGAAATTTGAACGATGAACTTTCAGATATATTCAGGGAAAATTCTGATACATTTTCAGAAATTCAAGAGAAATTTCTGATGCATTTTCGACATATTCAGAGAAATTTCTGATAAATTATCGGACATACACAGAAAAATTTCTGATAAATTTTCAGATATATTCAGAGAAATATTTTCACCAGAGCGTTCCCCCCGCCCCGCCCCAAAAGTAAAGAGGCCCGTCCGAGTTCTGTATCGACGAGAGGAAAGAGATAGAAATCACCGATCAATCAGTAGAGTGACGTTTATCGATGTGCCGTGTAATACACCGCAATAAAATAAATTATAGAATATTTATGTTCCTACTCCGGGGATGCTTGATCGAAAAAAAAACAAAATAAAAAATTCTCCCGAGAAATTTTAGTTTTCGTTTTCATTCTAAACTACATAGATAATTTGATTGAAAAAAATTAAAAAATTTTAAATAATTTCAATTTTTTTTTAATTTGCTATAATTAAATCCTTTTATGGTGGAGAGAATTTTAAACTTGATTTGGCATGCCCGATTCTACTAGAATAGGGGATACTGTTGAGTACGATGTTGAAATAATTGTTAGATAGAAATAAAGTGAGCTGACCAGGAGCGCTTTCACTGTTCTTTCGCGTCAGCGATATTACCGACGGTCGGACTAACGGTTTGTAGAATCGGGTTGATTTTTCACTGCTCGGTCAGTAACAGAAATTTAGATTACAATTTTCGTTACCGACCGAGCGCCCTTAAATAATTTAATTTTTTTTACGCTCCCCTAGGTTTAATAAAAATGGCACACTATTCCAAATTGTATCGGAGACTCCACTCCGTACTGCTGACCCACATAAAAGTTGACTGCAGATGCAAAAGAAAAAAACTGTGACTGGATTTTCTCCGTCACGGTCGATTTCACGCAGGAATGCCAAGAACAGAAAAATGTTCCCATTGTCCAATCTTTTGTCCGACGGATCAGAATCATTGGCACGGAATTGCGGATTACAGTTTTCGTTACCGACCGATCGAATGAAAAAATTTACTTATTTGTCCTACACTACCTTAAATATATATAGTGGACTAATCTAAACAGTCTTGTCGGGCGGTCAACCATATCGGATAAAAAAAAAACACACAAAAAATACAGGAACAATAAAAATTAAAATTAGTTGCTTCGCTCACCGAACGAGGCGACGCCGTCAAGTAAAAGCGGGTCACGTGCGCGCGTTAACTTCTAGAGTGTCGTCCACGTGGTGGGCTTTATAAGAGACATGCGGTTCAGTTTCAAAGAGATCAGACACGAAGAACGTTTTTCGGCACATCCGATCTCAGCTTCTGTCGGGAGAACTCGGAAAGCAACGCTAACGATTAACCGCCGACAAATGGAACTAGAGCACTCGAACAACGGTTCGCGGTAAAAAAAAAAAAAAAATAAAATAAAATACATAGAAAACAATTTTTTTTTTTAAATCACAGAAAATGATTATTTTAAATGCACTGTTTTCAACACGGATTTTGGTTCGTGAATTCCGAAGTGCTATCGTAAATTTATCATAAAATTTTTGTTTCCATAAGACTATTAGTATACATTTAGTGTATTTTTTTAATAGAAACATTTAGAAATTTATTGAAACGGAAAGTTTGATTATGCATTTTTTATCGCGCAATCTTTACATTAATGTTAATTAGTCAACTAGCTGTCTTTTGTTGTTGCTGTTGATGGTACTATTAAATGTCAGTATTAAAAAATAAAATAATGAAAAATTACTTTATTCAGGATTTGAACTCGCAACTTCTGCGTGACATAACAATATCAAAACAGTTTCATCACAGTAGCTTATAGTTAATGGTTAGTCAGTTAATGATAGTGATCTAAGATGAAATTTAATTTATGCATACGCTGGTATATTAAATTTAATGTACAATTGGGATGAAAAATTAATGTACAATGTATTTAATAGTTCAGCAATTCTTTACTATTAATAATTTACTTGAATTTTTAATATAAAAGTACTTTAATTCTAATAATTTGCTTTAACTCCAATGTAAAATTACATTAATTTTACCTTTATTCCAATTGTACATTGAATTCAATGTGCCCAAAAATGCGTCTTTCAAATGGATTTTCCGAACGGAGTCCCAAAATGGGGAGCAAATTTTTCTCACCCGTATCCGATTTAACAGTTAAATAATCCCAAAAAAAAATCGATATTTAAAAGAATTATCGTGAACGATGATTGATATTACCTCGCCAGCGGCACAGCGCGGCTTGCGCGTGCCCGGATCGATATAACCAGAGTCAGCTGTTTCCTCAATGGCAGTTGTAGAGGATCTGCGGCGTCGAGTAAAGTTAAAGTCGCGCTTCGAGTACGAAAGTTCGGGGAAAAAAAGAACAAAAAAACAACAACAATAGTCGTTAATGGCGCGAAGTTCGTACGTTTATGGGATGCTGGAGATACGCTGCAGTCGTGGCGGACAGAGCGAGTATCGTCAGACGGCGACAGATCATGATAACGTCGGAGTCGAGTAGCACCGACTCTCTCAGCACTACTACGTGCAATACCGACGAGAGAGGAAGCGACAATCAGCTCATTCGTTCGGTATTGAAACCTCCGAAATTGAAGAGTCCCAGCGTCGATAAAAACGACGAACGAGCCAAGTGAGTGTCAATCTCGAAGAAATAATTTCGAGCGTAATATTATATATTATATATTGCACCAGCCAATAATGGGATCTCAATATTTACTATTATTTTCACGAGTTTTAACTTTTTTTTTTTTTTATGTCGAATTGGAATTTTTTTTATCGGTCATGACTTTCTCAAATATCAATGATTTCAGTTTTTTATTTTTCTGAAGTTTATAAAAATACGAGAAGTTCCGAATACAATTGACATGAAAAAAAGAAATGGCGAATTATCTCAGGAAAAACTCGAAAATCATGAATCAAAAAAATTCAGAAAACAGAAAAATTGATTACGAAAAAATAGTAAATATATGTAGAGATCCCATTATCGTGTGTCGCTTAAAAATAATACTTCAAATCATAGAATCCATGTATCCATTAGTAGTTTTATAGGATTAAGCCATATTCAGCTGTATAGTATTAAGCCATAATAACAAATGATAAACTGGGTTAGAATAGGGTTAATGAGAGAAAAAAAAAAAAAAAAAAAAAAACTACTCAAGGTACGGTTTTCATAGTGTTTGGAATCGAATTTGAAATTCCGAAAACCCATTCGATTCCATTTAATATAGTATAATTTTGGAATGACGATTTTTATAACATATTGAATGGGTTTCAGCTTTACGAATTCCATTCGATTTCTTTCAATATGATATAATTTTGGAATTACGGTTTTCATAGTATATGCAATGGGTCTCAAATTACCGAATTTCATCCATGTCCATTTCATACTGACCGACGTAAAAATAATAAAAGACGCGCTTGCTTTTTGAAGGTTATCATTTCGTTCCCATTCTAGTCGATTGCCGGATCAAGCGACTTTTTAGGTCCTCGCATCTGGTGTGCAACTGACTCGAAAATCGACGCTAACGGCGACAAAAATATCATGTAATAATTTTCAATGGCGGTACCTAAAAACCCGGCGTACAATACCGATTCATGGTACTATTCTTTCCGCGACAGAACAAACATTAATAAGCAATAAAAAAAATACCTTATTTTCGTCAACAGTTGAACCAAGAGTTCAGCTGTTTTGTCAGCTGTTGAAGCGAATTAGGCAAATAAAGCGAATTAGGTTTCGTTCGTTCGTTGATAGAAATATTTTATACCTTTTGACCATTGCAGGAATTTGTCGAGTCCCTTTGTCAGAAACGAAAAACCTTTGGTTTTCTCCTATTATTCATAAATAAATGTCTCTTATTATTCACAAACAATTTCGATCCTTAAGTTCACATTATTGTGGACTCATTTATCTGCAACAGTTAGACGTGCCATTAATGATTCTCTAGCTTTTAACCGTTCGATTCAGATGCCATTTACTCCGATCGGTAAAAAAAAAAAAAAAAAAACCATTTCAGCTGTCCCAGTAATGCTCCAATGAACTGCCATTAATAACGAATGGAAAAAGTACCACTTGTTAAGTTTCATTGACTTATCAGTGAACTCCCGTTAATAACGGATGGGAAAAAGTACCGTTTCAATTTTCCCAATAAATTTTCGTTAAGATCCCATTGATTACATTTTGATACCATTCATTACCATTAAACGCCCAATGGAGAACTTTGCCAAGGGCAGCGCCCACTGAACTGTGGTAAGGAGCGTCCTGCCAACTATCGAGCGCAACGTTGGTGTGGTTATCAATCGACGGTTTAGCCAATGCTGAACATCAGTCGAGATCCAATCATCGGCAGCCGACTAACAGCCAACCATAGGCCACACTTGGGCCGTCGGAAAATCGCACCTGGGCAACCACTTTACGCGCAACGTCGGCTGAGCGATTTACTTCGAAGACAGCCCACCTGGAAGTCGGAGTTCACAGCTCGTATGGCTTTTCGGTGAAGATTGCCGCTTCACTAGCATTTTAACAAAGTCTCAGTGTATTTTAACTCTACGGATTCAAATAATAGGTTCATTCAAATAATAGGCTTGTAATATACGAAAGCAATTTTATCGCCGAATTGGCTCTTTAATATTGTGAAAGCATCAACAATATGAGTACTTAAATACTTTATTGACAATTTATACAAAATTCTCTGAAATTCTCCGCACGGTTGCCCGAACGAAACTGTTCAGAACGACTCTGAACCTATACGATTTTTTCTGCTGACTTCTCTTAATAACTATGTTTGTTGTTTTTCCCTGGCTATTAATTTTCTATATTCACGAACATTTATCTGGAAAACTCTAATTTTTGCTGATTTACAGCGAGTAACAGAACGAGTAGATCTTAGAGACAATCCTTGGCAAAGTCTTCCATTGGGCGTTTAATGGTAATGAATGGTATTCAAAGGTAATCAATGGGATTTTGATTTAGGGCCACTCTCCGTGCGTTATTTCCTTATGATTACGAGCTTACGAGTTTTTCTGTTTCTTTTTTTTCTTTAAATGCTTGTTAATTTTGTCTACTTAAATAGGAACTTATGTTTACGCCTATGGCGTCTGGTCATATGTACTGTGAATCATCTTGGATGTTCGGGTTCACCCGTCAACTTGCATTTGGACCTGTCCGTTCTTACTAAATAAATAAATAAATAAATAAATAAATGGGATTCTAAAAACGGTACTTTCTACCATTCATTCTTAATGGCATTCCACCGGCAAATCAGTGGAAAATTTTAAATGGTACTTTCCCCCATTCGTAACCAATAGGCGATCAATGTCAATTTCCTTCGAAAGTTCGATTGGTACTTTTTCTCATTCGTTATTAATAGGCGTTCACTGATAAGTCAATGGGCCGTGTCAAATGGTACTTTTTCCCTTCGTAATTAATGGTAGTTCATTGGAGCATAACTGGAACAGCTGAAATGGTATTTCTTGCCATTGGGTTTCTTACAAATGGGAACTGAATCGAACCGTAAAAAGCTAGGGAATCTTTAATGGCACGTCTAACTATTTATAATTGACGAGGAATAAGAATTGAGTCGACAAACACTAGGGAATCACGTGTGTGAGTAGCAACTTTCACTTAAATGGTATGAGCGACAGTCAATTGCAGATAAATGAGTCCACAATAGTAGCTGTGAAATTAAGGATCGAAATTATTTATGAACAACAGGAGACATTTTACGGGAGCATTAAATCTTTTTTTATTTGTTACATATTTAGACACTGTAGAAAAGTGGACAATTATATGTAGCATATTTTTCGTCGAATGGGAATGCCAGCGTGATTAAAATACCATACGACGAATGGGAAACTGAATGGCATATTGAATGGTATATTAAATGATAGTACAAAACGATGAAATAGTTAATGTATGTAACTATAATTAATATTGTCAAACAATGTCAAACAATGAATTATTTTATCGTTTTTGAAGTTACTTTTTATTGACCATTTTTTTGTACTTTTTTTACGAATATTAAAAAAAATAATAACCATTTATTTGCAGTTGGGAGTTTTTTTTTATTTTTAATTTTCTTTTAAATTGTATGCTTTTTGAATTCTAATGTGTATTCAATTTCCTGATACAATTTTCTAAGAGTCATTCCTCTCCGATATAATTTTCTAAATATTATATCTCTATTCTATTCTATTTCTATTATATTCTATTATATTCTATTCTATTCTATTCTATTCTCTACGATACGATTTTTAATGTGTCATTTTTCTCTGATGCCACATTTAAAAAGTGGAACGAAGAGCGACAATACATAGAAAATTATATCGGAGAGGAGGAACCCAAAAAATTGTATCGCAGAGGAACGACACATAGAGAATAGTAACGGATAACAGCGATAAATACCAAATGGTTTAGGAGAGCAACGACACATACAAAATCTTATCGGAGAACACAACAGTTAATAATTGTATCGGAGAGATATAATATTTATAAAATTATATCGCTGACATATATCACTGTGCAAATATGACATTACATTGTGGTGATTCAGTTAAAATCCAATTCGTTCATTAAACTCTTTTTGCAATTTGGACTTTTAAAATGTTCGCAACATTTTTTTTCATCCTTTTTAAAATGTAATAAATAACATAACCAAAACGCGACAACACTAACCTTATAAATAAATAAATAAAAACTAATAATGCTTAAAAACACGCATAAACAACTTATATATATATATATATATATATATATATATATATATATATATAACAAATTAGTATACACGCAACTCGACGCGTATTTGAGGTTATACTACCTCAAATATGAGGTTATACTTTTTTTTTAACAGACGGCAAATAAGCGCAAAGGCAATAGTAGATAATGGCGGCAGCCTGTCGATATATCTGTATACACATACATTTCACATATATTTTCTTATTCCTTTACTACGAACACACTCCCACATACAACTAGTGTGCCAAATTCTGTCAAGAGACATTGAGCCGTTCCAACAAGCACTGGAGACAACGAAAACAGCAAAATCGGGAGGCCTCGGTGAAAAGCATAACTCCCGTCTTTTTGCCCTAGCGGGCAGCCGGGAATTAATTAAAAATGCTTTCTCATAGAAGAAGCTTCGCGAATAAAGAAACATTACGAGAAAGCGATATGAAAATCTTTTTTTTTTTTTGTATAAAAAAAAAGATTGATTAAAATTACATTTTTTAGAATTTATAAAAATGATTTTTTTAATAACCTATGAAAAAAAAATTGCTTATAAAAATATTACAGTACTCACTCGCCGCTGTGTGTTTTCCGTGCCTCGTCGGTTATTATTATAAATATTCTGAAACGTTTCTCAAAGCGTGCGACCGTTCGCGACTTGATGCCGAGAGTGACTGGTCGAAATGACCATTCGTTCCTAGCAAATGCGTCAGATGAATCGGCAATCGTTATCGATCGATTAAAAAAAAAACAAGACAAGACGAAACTGGTTCAACGTAATCTGGAGTCCCAATGAGACATGAGAGAACACGAAGTCCGATCGCGGACTTTCCTCCTAGCGCAGAGAGTAAAGTTTGTACCCGTGGAACGTTGAATTCGCATGCGTGAGTGTGTGTGTGTTTTATTAGGCAGTATATCAGGTGGACATAGAAAAAGTCGACACGAAGACATAAATCACATAAAATTCGTGCATAAAATCGAGACTTTCAATGTCTCACCGTACTTTAGTCCCAAAAAGGCCAGCGGATTCGCGTTCAGCGGAAAAAATACGTCAAAATACGTGGCAGGTCATTTTAAAAACAGAAAAAACAATGCGTCAAAAAATTCCAAGGCCACTCCTTTCGAGTCAATTTTTCGTGTTTTCTAACGTCCTGAAAATGCCCAATAAAACGCTTCTAGAACTTCGGACAAGACCCTATATTGTGTATTTTTTCCCGCTGAATACGAATATCACAATTATTTTCCTCCCAGCTCAATATTTTCCATTTTAATCCCAAAAAATACGATTTTTTATGCATAAAATCGAGAGCTTTCTCACTTTCGACCACTTTACTATATCCATACGTCCCAGATTTAGTTGTTATACATCCAGTCGACCTCTACTCACTACCCCAAGGTCCAGTCGTCGTAGTCCAGTCGATTAGTCTGTTACCAAGGCTTGGAAACGAAGAGTCTGGACGTTTTGGAAAAATATTGGGCCCGAACAGGGCCGTTTGATTTGAAAATGCATCTCTAAATTTTGTACTCGTAGAACTCCACCTCTTCCGATTAAGACGAAAAAGTACTTTTTACATTGTGATTTATAAAAGTACTTTAAGTACGGAAAATACTTGCGGTACTTAGTACTTTAAGTAATATTCGGTACTTTGGCCAGCGTTGTGGTGCAATTAGACGCCCTGGGTATAGCGTTACGAAACCGCCTCTTATATTGTCACAATCAGATCATGGGCATTTGACTCAGTGGCCTGAAGTGGTTCTGCACTTGTTCCAAGTTGTCGAATGTTCGGTTGTTGGGCTCTTCAGTTGGTAGTGTATAGAACCTCTCGGTCTTGACATGACATATGACTTGGTGTACAACCTATTCGTGGTCATAGTTTTGCGTGTCAACATTCTCGGTCTACCCTCGCGGACCAACCAACCGTAAAACTTTGGGTTGGATTTGGCTTGTTTTCTGACAAACTACCGCAACTCAACTAGTCGATTGGTGCGCCAAACCAACCAAACCAAATTTGTTTCCAACCTTCTGAAGGTAGCTTTTTGGTTGATATCTCAACCAAAAGTTGATACCACCCACTACTCTACTTTTTTTGTGTCCACCTGATATACTTCCATTACCCGTTTGTCCTCGAGAGTCGCCCGTCAGACGTCAGAACAGAGTTCAGAGACAAAAGTTACGATTTTCCGGGCGCGCGTCGCCTTGCCAATCGAGTCTCGCAGATAAATCAAATAAAAACCTTTAAAAAAAAGTGGTGTCTTTCAGGTCGGCGTATCAAGCGAGGCGAATTTTTCTGGGGACTCTGATAGTCGTTGGAATAATCGTAACGATCGCGGCAAATTTTTTCAATGGCGGTAATCTATCGCGCCACTCGGTCGGCAACGAGGAAACGGAAACTCTCGTACCGCCGGATCCGGAAGTGACGCAGCCGCCGACGTGGAGCAAACTCAGGGTCTTCAGGCGCGGCGCCGTCTGCGCCGATGGACCTCCCTGCGCTGAAATTGGCAAGTATGTCGAAACAAAAATTACGTTATTTTGAGGCACGAAAAAAATACGTTATTTCGACGGCATGAAAACAAAAATTTTTTAATGATTTTTATTATTATTATTATTATTATTATTTATTTTTTAATGGTAAAACGAGACCATTATGAGGAATTTTGGGGCTCGAAAAATATGTATAGATCCGTTGTCTTATGCGATTTTTAATTTTAATTGGGGATGAATTGAAAGCAATGCTGGCGGTTATTTATCATGACAAATAATATTGTTTGATGTCGAAATAACTTATTTTATTTTTTTATTTATTAGTTGAGAGCAAGTTGAACCAAGATTTATTTATTTATCGTCTACATTACTATTTTTGACATCGATACTAAATTGTTCGGAGATCGATTTATATAACCTCTGATATTAATTATTACTCTTTTTTATTTCGGTAATAGAACGATCGGATATTTATTAATTTACCGACCGATGTCTTTATTATTCTTTTTTTTTCGATGTATAATAAAATGGTCGCAGATTTATTTATTTATTGTCTGATATAAAATTATTATTATTATTATTATTATTATTATTATTATTATTATTTTAGATCGATGCTGGACCGCAATGGATCGGCAGTCGACGCGGCTTTGGCTGCGATGATATGCAACAGTATGATAAACATGCAGAGCATGGGTATGGGAGGAGGATTTATGATGTCCCTATACGAAAGATCGAGCGGAAAAGCGTATTTTTTGAATTCCCGCGAAACGGCACCGATAAACTCCGCCTACGACATGTTCGAAAACAAGTCAGCTACTGCATCGCGAGTCGGTAATTGTATTAAAATATATATATATATATATTTTAAGATTTTTAATTTTTTATATTTAATTTTTTATAAAATTTTTCGCCGTAGGTGGTCTCGCCATTGGAGTGCCGGGAGAGATAGCCGGCTACTGGGCGGTTCATCGAAAATTCGGCAAACTGCCCTGGGTCGAGTTGTTCCATCCGAGCATCGAGCTGTGCAGAAACGGATACAATCTCACGAAAGCTCAGTACGACGCGCTGACCGCCAATCCACCGACTATACACGACGATCCGACACTGAGGTATCGTTCGAGATTTAATAACGTGCGAAATAACGCGGTCGGTAATAACATACAAGTATTATTACCACGGTCGGTAAAAATGTATACTTATTACCTTGGTCGGTAATAATTTACAAGAGTTATTACCACGGTCGGTAACAATGTATAATTATTATTATCGCGGTCGGTGATAATTTATAAAAATTATTACCACAGTCGATAATATAATTCAAAATTATTATCGTGGTCGGTAATAAAAACGCAAATTCTTAGATGAACCTGAATCGACATTCGTTTCCTGTAAAAAGTTGTTTTCAATCAGAAAATGTTTACGCTAGTGAAAGAATAAAATGAATTATTAGTCTTCATTACCGACCGCGACGATAAAAAAATGTATATATAACCAAATATTTGTGAATAGGACAATGTTCGTCGATCCGGAATCGGGAGAGTTCAGAAAGCCAGGCTCGTTGATAAAACCCGGCAAACTCTGCGAGACCATGGAAATGATAGCGACGAATAACGCCTCGGTGCTCTACAACGGGAGTATGGCCGAAAGACTCGTCGAGGATCTGAAGAAACGGGGCAGCATTCTGACGATCAAAGATCTTAATGAGTACAGGCAAGTTTTTTCTTCAAATAAACGAAAATTCTCCAAGTTTTGAAAAAAATAAATAAATAAATAAATAAACAAAAATTAAAAAATTACCATTAGTAATGTAAAATAGTAATTACTATTTTCATGTTAATAGCCACTTCGTGACTTTAGCCACATCATTTTTAGAATTTTTTCGTTAATGAAATCGGTTGGGAAATATGCCACTTGAAAACAATGGCGGAGGCTTTAATTCGATATCTCGAATTTTTTTTAAAACAAGTGCCGTTTCCCAAAATTTAACATAGGATTTTCTATGCTGGAAATGGTCATTTTTTTAAATTTCGAAAAGAATACAAATTTTCTGCGGAAAAAAATCTGCTTCCGCAGAAATCTGCTTTCGCATATTTTTTCTGCAGATAATTTGTATTTTTTTGAAAAAAAAAAAAACCTTTGTAATCAAGGTAATGGTAAGGGTACCCCCTGAATCACTTCCATATGCTATATTCTCGAGATTTCGGCGTTTATAGCATATGGGAGTGAAATCTGAGAATCCCAAATCCCATATAGGACACGGAAGGGTAATTCGAAATTCGCATCGAAAGTGAGATTCGGTTCCTTAAGAATATATTATCCGGCGATCGCGTTTCAATAAACGAACCGTTTATCATAATGTATTGTCAACAATAAATAACACAAATAAACGAATCTAGCGTTTATAATATTTATCCCAGTTGACCAAGTACGACTGTAGTTTTTTCTAATTCTTGTTAACTTTTTTTTCTTCTTTATAGACCGGTGTGGTCGGAGCCGGTGCTAACAAATCTTTCGGACGGTATGAAGCTAATTTCAGGTGGCCTGCCGAGCAGCGGACCCCTCCTCGCTTTCATACTGAACGTCCTACAGGAGTATCGTTTCACCGCCCACAGCCTGGCGGATCTCAATAGCACAATTAAAACTTATCATAGAATAATTGAAACATACAAGTACGCGTACGCGATAAGAACCCACATGGCCGACGGCGATTTCGTCGATCTCAAGCAGGTAAACGATTAAGAACGATCGATAAATCGATTAAAAATGATTGATAAATCGATTAAAAACGATCGATAAATCGATTAAAAATGATTGATAAATCGATTAAAAACGATCGATAAATCGATTAAAAACGATCGATTTTATTTAAGTGTACATATTTTTTTTAGCTCATCGAAAAATCGACTTCGAAGGAGTACGCACGTTCTGTGAGGGCCAATATAAGCGACTATGGAACGTCGAACGAGCCGGAGCATTACGGCGCAACGAACTCGGGCTTCCACGATCACGGAACCGCTCACATATCCGTACTTGCACCGAACGGCGACGCTGTTTCCGTTACCAGCAGTATTAATCTCTAGTGAGTCGATAGATTGTACAAAACAAAACTTTATTTTCTTTTTTTTTTGTTCCCCCGGAACGTGTGAACTGAGATTTCGAAACAATTTCGGACATTTATTAGATCTCTAAATTTTTTTTTTATTTTTTTTTTAGCATTTTGACATATTTCTATAAATTTTCTAGAATCTTATCTTTTTTTAAAGATTTTTTAAAGAATTTTCTGAATATCGATCATTGAAACCGATGTGAGATTTTTTTAAATGTAATTTATGACAATTAAAGAGGGTGAGCGTGGCCGGGTCGATCGGCGCGTGCTTCACACGCAGTAGGACCGGGTTCGATTCCCGGCAAGCAACAAGAATTTTCTGTGATGTTTTTATCTGCGAAAAAATGGTTCGGAACCCACTATAATAGTAGGTCCAGAGGAAAGGTCCAGCGCCTCGGTATGGGAAACCGAAAGACTGCGGAAAGTGTCCGCGTGTTCGATTCCCGAGACTGAAGTCCCGTAGGTGAAAGGAAAACGGACGAGGATGTAGCTCCGGAGATATGACGTACGAACTACGACTATATCCGTATGTCCGGGACTACTGACACCTGACGGGCCGCGACGAAGCTCCGGTCCCAAGAATCGAACTGGCGACAACGGATAAGGAAGGAGGAGGGATAAAGTGAAGGAGCCCGTAACCCTTAGGGGATCGGTGTAACACACAATACCCAATACCCAATTATGACAATTAAAGTTAATAATACGGATTGATCGAAAGGGTTGAAGGGTTAACGTTTTTGATTCGAACGAAAATTCTTCGATTTTATCTGTTTTTTTTTTTTTTTTTTTTTTTTTTTTTTTTTTTTTTTTTTACAGTTTCGGAAGCGGCGTTGTGAGCGAGTCGACGGGAATTTTGCTGAACAGCGCTATGGACGATTTCGGAATACCGTCGAACGTAAATTACTTTGGGGTACCGGCAAGCAGGAACAACTACATCGAGCCCGGAAAGAGATCTTTGTCGTCGATGGCACCGTCGATAATCGTTCAAGAGAACGGCGACGTTCGCATGGTCGTTGGGGCTGCCGGTGGTACAAAAATCACCACATCAGTCTCCTATGTGGGTATCAATTCGACCTAATTCAATCCAATTCGATTCAATTCGATTCAAGTTAATTCGATTCGAATCAATTAAATTTTATTAAATATGCACGAGAGACTTTATAAATATTTTTTAAAATAAATAATAGTGGAATGTAAAAAAGAAACGAAATTTTTGCGTTTGTAGTCAGAGTGAAATATTTTTTTCCAGGTAATAGCGAGACACTTGTGGATGAAAAATTCGATAAAGCAAGCGGTCGATGCTGCGAGAATTCATCATCAGCTCTTGCCGATGGAGGTCTCGTACGAGTTCGGCGTCCCGAGGCCGGTCCTCGACGGTCTGATAAAACTCGGTCACAAAACCTCGCGTTACAGAGATCGTGGCAGCGTCGTTTGCGCGATCGTGCAAATCAATGGAACCCTTTATGCAAACGCCGACTATAGAAAGAACGGCGATGTTTATGGGATCGACTAATGTCACCGTGTATCATAATGCAATAGCCATCATAATGCAATAATTAATTATAATGCATAATGCGTAATCATAATGCAATAGCGATAATAAAAATTTAAAAAAATGAAAAATTGTTCAATATTTCTATTACACTTGCAGCAACTACAGGGTCAAATTTAAAAATTCAACGATTAAAAAAAATCACAGTATTCAAACAAATTCAAAGAATTCAATGGAGTTCAAAGAATTCAACAGAACTGGGGAGTAGTTAATGTACATGAGCACTTATTTGGTACTTAAAGTACGTACTTAAAGTATCAAAGTACTTTTCGTTACTTTAAGTATTATTACCGAGTACTATTACGGAAGAATAGTGCTTCGAGTTTAGTGCAGTATTCTCCCGCATATCATCCACGCGTATCGGAGACAGTATAGACTCTCGAGCTCGATCCTCTCACACCGTCGTCGCGTGTCTGGAAGCACCGACCAAAGTCCCTCACTCCTCCACACGATAATCTCTAAAGAGCTTTAGAGCGTTTAAAGCGTTTTAAAGTGTTTTAGCGCGTTTTAGAGCGTTATAAAGAGCTTTAAAGCGTTTTAAAGAGAATTCGTGGTCGGCGGGAAAAAATACGTCGGTACAGCCTTTAGAAAAAAAAAAAAAAAAAAAAAAAAAAGAATCGAGTGAACATCGTTTTATTAATTTTTTAGCCACTTTTGAAAAACGTAGATTTTCATGTTTTCAAAAGGTCGATATCTCGGCTCCCAATGGAGCTAGAGAAAATCCGAGGTGCCCTGCGGGTTCGTTTTATCGGGCAGTTTCAGGACGTTGAAAAACGCGAAAAATTGACTAGAAAAGGGTTCTTGAAATTTTTTTGGAAAAAACTCATTTCAGTAAAAAAATGGTAAAATCTGAAGGTTACTTCTCATTTTTCCACTTTCAAAATGACCGATTTTTTTTCGAGATGTCCAATTTTTTCCACCACCATTGTCTTCAGGTGACCCATTTACGCTCGGAATACGTGCAATTGGTATTTTTTCGAAATTTTAAAAATTCACCATTTTCAGCATACGAAATCCTATCTTAAATTTTGCGAAACGGCACTTTTCTTCAAAAAATTTCGAGCCGAGTCGAAAATTTTCTAACCGATTTCATTGACGAAAAAATTCTAAAAAATTTTTTTGGAAAAAACCTATTTTTGTCGAAAAAATGGTAAGGGAACAAATCGGAATTTTTTGGAGACATTTTTTTCTTTTTTTGAAATGCACCGCCACGTGTTTCAACGTATTTTTTTCCGCTGAACACGAATCCACTGGCCTTTTTGGCGACAAAGTGCAGTGAGGCATTGAAAATCTCGATTTTATTCACGAAAAATGGTATTTTTGGGTTTTAAATGTGGAAATATTGAGCTGGGAGTAAAATAATTGGTATATTCGTGATCAGCGGGAAAAAATACGTCGACTATAGCCTTGAAACAAAAAAAATCGCGTAAATAACGATTTTTCAATTTTTGAGCAACTTTTGAAAAACGTCGATTTTCGCGATTTTGAAAGGTCGATATCTCGGCTCCCAGTGGAGCTACGCAAAATCCAGGGAGCGCATCGTCTTCTGCGTGAAAAAATACACAAAATAAGGTACCGTCCGGAGTTTTAAAAGAGTTTTATCGTGCCGTTTGAGGACGTTGAAAAACGCGAAAAATGGACTCGAAAGGGGTAGCCTTGCAATTTTTTGAGGAAAAAATTTTTTCTTTTTTAAAATTGAACAGCCATGTATTTTGACGTATTTTTTTCCGCTGAACACGAATCCACTGGCCTTTTTGGCGACAACGTGCAGTGAGGCATTGAAAAACTCGATTTTATTCACGAAATATGGTATTTTTGGGTTTTAAATGTGGAAATATTGGGCTGGGAGTAAAATAATTGGTATATTCGTGATCAGCGGGAAAAAATACGTCGACTATAGCCTTGAAACAAAAAAAATCGCGTAAATAACGATTTTTCAATTTTTGAGCAACTTTTGAAAAACGTCGATTTTCGCGATTTTGAAAGGTCGATATCTCGGCTCCCAGTGGAGCTACGCAAAATCCAGGGAGCGCATCGTCTTCTGCGTGAAAAAATACACAAAATAAGGTACCGTCCGGAGTTTTAAAAGAGTTTTATCGTGCCGTTTGAGGACGTTGAAAAACGCGAAAAATGGACTCGAAAGGGGTAGCCTTGCAATTTTTTGAGGAAAAAATTTTTTCTTTTTTAAAATTGAACAGCCATGTATTTTGACGTATTTTTTTCCGCTGAACACGAATCCACTGGCCTTTTTGGCGACAACGTGCAGTGAGGCATTGAAAAACTCGATTTTATTCACGAAATATGGTATTTTTGGGTTTTAAATGTGGAAATATTGGGCTGGGAGTAAAATAATTGGTATATTCGTGATCAGCGGGAAAAAATACGTCGACTATAGCCTTGAAAGAAAAAAAATCGCGTAAATAACGATTAATAACGATTAAACCGGCCGATTGTCCGAAGTACTACGCTTCGGCGAAGGAGATCGAAAATCTCGTGCAGATTACGATGAACGAAGCTCTGTACATAATAACGTTGATGTTTGAACTGAACGTCATGCCGCTGGCAGTGCAGATAACATGCATTGCCGGGAACATTTTGTCGAAAACTCTTTCGGCTGGTCGTGCCGAGAGAAACGAGTATCTTCTTCTTCACGCCTTCCACAAAAAGGGATACGTAACGCCGGACAAGCGTTACGCCACGAAGGGCAAAGACGCTTCGGCCACCGGTGCGAGAAGAAAAAAGGCCGCTTACGCGGGCGGTTTGGTGCTCGAACCGAAGAGAGGCTTTTACGACAAGCTCATTCTGCTGATGGATTTTAATTCGCTTTATCCGAGCATCATACAGGAGTACAATCTGTGCTTCACGACGGTGCCCGGCGCTGCTTTCGCCGACACGACCAATCTGGCCGTTCCCGAAGGCAACCTCGAACCTGGCGTCGTGCCGACGGAAATTCGCAAACTCGTCGAGAGCCGTGGCGAAGTCAAGAAACTCATGAAAACACCGAATCTGTCGCCGGAGCTTAAGATGCAGTACAACATCAAGCAACTGGCACTGAAATTAACTGCGAACTCGATGTACGGATGCCTCGGAGCGGCGCACTGCAGATTTTACGCCAAAGGATTGGCCGCTCTAGTAACAGGTTTCTTGCGGTTGCCAAAAATATTCTTGCATATTTAAGGGGTTGCTAGACTTATTTGTTTTATCGACCGAATGAGGCGAGCTCGTACAATGGATTTTACAATATTTACATGCTACGCATATGCTTCAAATTTTACAAGAATGTAACACTGGCCGTACATGCTTCGGAGTGCACTTGAATTTCGATTAAAAACGTCCGCGACATGAATAAAATAGAATATTATAGATTGTCGCGAAAACCAATACGGGAGCCGAACGTTTCAGAAAATCACGAAAGGCACTTTCTCGTACTAGTGCGAGAAAAAAAGGCCGAAATAGTACATTACGATACTGGTGCGAGAAGCTTTTTCCGACGAGTGTGAGTTTGCTTCACGAGCGGAGTGCGTCAATCGTGCCACTGTGTTCATGCTTTTTCGCATATATATTCGATTTTCTTAATTCCTTGTATGTTAATCAAAAATCAACTGCGCGTCGAAACGTTTATGTCAGCATTATAGTCCTGTACGATTCATCACTGTTTAGGAAAATAGTAAAATAAATACACCGGACTGTAAATTGTTATGCAAAAAATGATACAGTCAATTTAACGTACAATTGTGATGAAAAATGAATGAACTTTTAGAGCGAAAGCAAAGTAAATAATCGCATTTAAAGTACTTTTATAGTAAATATTTCCTATATGATTAAAAGCGAAGTATTTCTAAAAATTTTAATATACTGTCGGTTAATTTTTCATCACAATTGTACATGAACTTTAATATATCAGTTGCTGCAAAAAAAAACTTCGAGTACCAGTACATCAAATTTTATACGAATGTAATTTGCAGTCATATTAACAATTCTAAATTGAAACTAAGAAATCGCCTAGTTCCGTCGATAAAAAAGGTAACTAAGGAGTTAGAAATGGGTCCAGCATGCCCTTAAGGTAAAAGTACCAATAAGGGTCCCACCTATCGGTCTCAGTTCCTAGACGTGCATGAAAAATCTATTAACGTCTCTCCTGCAGGCACGCTTTGTCCGACGACTGGGACGTGTCCGGTCATTTTTATCAAGCGTTAATGCCTCTAGTAAAATTCGATCTCTGATCGTAATTATTGACAAAATGATTTCAGCCAAAGGCCGCGAGATCCTGCAGAATACGAAGACGCTGGTGGAGAAACTCAACTTCGAAGTAATCTACGGCGACACCGATTCTATAATGATAAACACGAACATTTTGAACTACGACGAAGCTTTCACAATCGCCAAAAAGGTAAGATATATTCATTTATTGCTAATCGCCTTACCCAAATTTGGATTTAAAAATTAAATCAATTAAATTTTTTATTCGACTCCGTTTCAGATCAAGCAAGAAGTCAACAAGCTCTACAAAAAAGTCGAGCTCGACATCGATGGAGTCTTCAGATATTTGCTGCTGCTGCAGAAGAAAAAGTATGCCGCGGTTTTGATGAGCAAATCGCCGAGCGGACAGATCGTCCTCGAAACTGAACACAAAGGTCTGGATATCGTTAGGAGGGATTGGTGCCAAATTGCCTCCGAAACTGGAAGGTCAGTTATCGAGCACTGTTCCGAGCAATGCATTTTTTTTCGAGATAAATTTTTTAGAAATTACCTTGACGTCTTTCAGGAACGTGTTGGATCAGCTGCTGTGCGAACAGCCGAGTGAGACTCGTTGCGAGAAGATATTCGAGATACTGGAGACCGTCTCGACGAACATTCGGGAAGCTCGAACCCCCTTGTCGGCCCTCGTAATTACGAAGCAGCTGTCGAAGAATCCGAAAGATTATCCTGAAAAGAAATTGCCGCACGTGTCTATAGCTCTGCGGTTGAATAAGGAGGGTGGCAGAATGTGGAAAGCCGGCGACACTGTTCCCTACATAATATGCGAGGTTCATTTCCTATATTTTAACAGAAAAAAAAGTCTTCGAATTGTCGAAAATTGAATCTTCCGTGTTTATTGCAGGATGGCACGTCGAGATCCGCGACGGAGAGGGCGTACCACGTCGACGAATTCAAGAAAAGCGATACGCTGAAGATAGACGTGAAGTACTACATAATGAGCCAAGTATTTCCGGTGGTACTCAGAATCTGCGATCCGATCGAGGGTATCGACGACGTCCTCTTGGCGAAGCATCTGGGAATGGAGGACAGTTATAAGTCTAAGAGGATCATTCATGAGCAAGCGAACGCCGCCGAAGTTCCTTTGGAGATCGACGAGGAGCGCTACAAATATTGTCTTCCGCTGAAATTCAAATGTCGCAATGACAAGTGCCTGAAGGAGATCGAGATCAAAGAATTCTACTCGACATTCGTAAGCGTCGCGCTTCATTCGCAATAGTTTCGGAAAAAATTGAGACGGTTTGTCATCGAAGACAATTTTTATTTTCTCAGGCTTCGGGAAAGCTTCCCTCCTTGGCTCAGTGTCCGAATCCCGAGTGCGACACACCACCCTGGAAATACGTAAAGTCAATTCAAAACGAGGTTCAATTGGCTCTGAGAAGGTTCATCTCGGATTATTACGCGGACGTTATCGAGTGCGAAGATCCGATATGCTCGAACAAGACGAGAAACGTGCCACTCAACATCAGAGGGATTTATCCGAGGTGCAGCGTTTGCAAAGACGCGAACTTGCACAGAGTCGTAAGTTTCTCGGTTGCAATCGAAAATTTCACAAAGTCGTCACGATTGTACATTTTAAGGTGAAGTGTAACCGCCATGAGTGCGAGAGAGATAGCTGCAATTTCGCTTCCCAAAAATCTCCTAAGCCGTTTATTTCTTGAGAAAATGATGATAACAGCCAAGTGCAGAATTACTGCGTCTAGTTGGCCGTTCTCGTATTTATTCCTAAAAATTAACCGTCTTAGAGAAATTCGGCAAACAGTTTTTGTTACTGACCGAGTAGTTGCACTTCACCTTAAAGACATGTGCAACGACTCGATCGGTAACCAAAATCTGTAATGAATGCGATTCAGAGACCGTAAAGTTTTTTGAAAAAAGCAAAGCATTAGCGGATGTACAATTTAATACCGCGTCCGATGATGCTTCCGATTTATCCGAAACCTTATCTGGTTTTAAATGGCATTGATTCGAAAAATGCATGTATCTCTCTCGCACTCATATGCCACGTGATACATCTTTCACATGGCCTTAAGGTAGCCACTACGGGGGACACTAGAAAAATGAATGCTAATTTTTTACGACTGGTTATCCAAAATTGTATGCATTTATTGCCAGTAAAAGAGGTTGATTCGTATTATTGCATGCGTCCTCAACCAATAGAAATATTAATCAGGATGGTCTTGCAAGAACAACAACTCGTAAATGCAAATTTTCACGATAGTACGTTTTTAATGGATTTTTTCAAAGTAACATCCGTATTTTTTAACAGACTTCAATATACCACGGCCCATATTGTTTCTTGATGTTTGCTCCGCGAATTTACCAAGTAGATTTTGTGTCGGTTTGGCCGTTTGATGAATACTGCCCATTGTTTCAACGGTGACTTTATTTTTCCTGTAAACAAACTGCTGTCATTTTTAATCGGCTAAAACGATTAAAAAAAATCTACTTGGTGAATTCGTGGAGCAATGTTTGAGGAACAAAATGAGCTACGGTACATTAAATAGCTTTAAAATTGGGATTATTTTTTTAAAAGGCACAACGAAGATGCATCGTCATGGAAATTTGCATTTATCAGTTTAAGTATTTGCAAAAAAAAAACATTGATATCAATAGTTTCTTTGATTGAAGATCCATGCAGTAATACAAATTGTTACTGTTACTAAATGCATAACACTTTGGATAAACAATAGTCAAAATTTAGTACTTGTTTGACTAATCTTCAGTGCCACCTTAAACTTTGCCTGTTTTTCCAGTACCCCGAAACGCAACTCTACAATCAGATCAGCTTTTATCTTCATCTCGTCGACATGACGCAGAACAAAAATATTCAAGGCGCATCTTACGCCCCGGAAATGATATCAGCTTACGATACGCTAAAAGAATTCATCGAGAAGCAACTCAGACGCAACGCCTACTCTATCGTCAACTTGACCTCGTTGTTCGCTACATGCTCCAATGCCGAGATCAGCTTCGCGCAACCGGACGAAGGCAGCGATTACGAGATTTCCGACGATGACGAGGTACTTGCGCGCGGAAATGCATAATTGATCGGCTGGTGTGCAAATTTAAATAAAATTAAATTAAAATTTAAAATTAAATTTAAATTAATCTTTTCTGTTTGTTGTCCGCAGATTTTCAACGGTGACGCAAGCTAATCAACTCTTCCATAGTCTTATTACTTTGATCGTGATAAATCGCTGCTTTCTATTTTTTATACACGAATTTGTAATGGCAAAAGGTAATACGAAACTGACCTGGATACATCGGTTTTTTCATTTTTATAAAGAAATTCATTCATCTATCACAGTCTGATGTACAGTCAAATATAACAATAACAATAACAATAACAATAACAATGACAATGACAATGACAATGACAATGACAATGACAATGACAATGACAATGACAATGACAATGACAATGACAATGACAATGACAATGACAATGACAATAACAATTTTAAAAAACGACACTTTAATACCTACTTACGCACAAAATTGACGATTAATTTTATACACAACGTCGAATTTTGAAATAAACTACTTATTATTATTTTTTCTTCTTTCTAATAAATTTCTTCAAACGAATAAGCGATTATTTACAAGGTCTCCCAAAATGATGTCTGGCAACTCTTTGAACGGGCCAAGGTGCACAGCTTGGCTTGCCCTTCGATGAAAAGCTAGGCTGGCCACACCGTGGCTCTTCCTTGGCTGGTTCTTGGCTCGGCCAGACCCTACGTTATCACTTAGCTGTGGAAATAAATGAGTTGTCTATAGCATATATGTGGGCATGCCACACCGTGACTAATATTTAGGTATAGAAAAGAAAAAAATCTAAATTTTTTTTTTTCGAAAAAAACCCATTTTCGTCGAAAAATGGTAAGGGTACCAATTGGAATTTTTTGACATTTTTTTCTTTTTTTAAAATGAACCGCTATGTATTTCGACGTATTTTTTCCCGCTGAACACGAATCCACGGGCCTTTTTGGCGACAAAATGCAGCGAGGCATTGAAAATCTCGATTTTATTCAAGAAAAATGGTATTTTTGGGATTAAAATGGGAAATATTTCTTTTTTTTAAACGAACCGCCATGTATTTCGACGTATTTTTTCTCGCGGAACACGAATCCACTGGCCTTTTTGGCGACAATGTGCAGTGAGGCATTGAAAATCTCGATTTTATTCACGAAAAATGGTATTTTTGGGTTTTAAATGTGGAAATATTGAGCTGGGAGTAAAATAATTGGTATATTCGTGATCAGCGGGGAAAAATACGTCGACTATAGCCTTGAAACAAAAAAAATCGCGTAAATAACGATTTTTCAATTGTTGAGCCACTTTTGAAAAACGGCGATTTTCGCGATTTTCAAAGGTCGATATCTCGGCTCCCAGTGGAGCTACGCAAAATCCAGGGAGCGCATTGTCTTCTGCGGGAAAAAATACGCAAGATAGGGTCTTGTCCGGAGTTCCAGAAGAGTTCGATCATGCCGTTTGGGGATGAAAAAAAAAGAAAAAAAAAAAAAAAAAACAACAACAAGGTATACGAAAATTCGTATAGTTATCGTCGATGCATGCTGCGACACGTGAATCAGATTGTCAAGTCGGCAATCCAGCCCGGCAGAGGCACGCGGTCCAGACGGGGGCTCTTGGTCGCCATAGCCAAATGGATCGAGTTGCTACTCGCGACTCGTTGCTACTCGCGAGAGAGAGAGAGAGAGAGAGAGAGAGAATTCTTTTCTTTTTTTTTCTTTTTTTTCTTTTTCTTTTTTTTCTTGGTTTTTTTTTTTTTTTTTTTTTTTTTTTAAGAAAAAAAAAGAAAAAAAAGAAAAAAAGAAAAAAAAGAAAAAAAAGAAAAAAAAGAAAAAAAAGAAAAAAAAGAAAAAAAAAGAAAAAAAAGAAAAAAAACAGGGTATACGAAAATTCGTATAGTTATCGTCGATGCATGCTGCGACACGTGAATCAGATTGTCAAGTCGGCAATCCAGCCCGGCAGAGGCACGCGGTCCAGACGGCGGCTCTTGGTCGCCATAGCCAAATGGATCGAGTTGCTACTCGCGACTCGTTGCTACTCGCGAGAGAGAGAGAGAGAGAGAGAATTCTTTTTTTTTTTTTTTTTTTTGCTGTCGTTTTTTTTTCCGTCGTCGCCGTCGTCGTCGTGTCGTCGTTTTTTTTTTTTTTTTTTCGTCGTCGCCGTCGTTTTTTTTAATCGTCGTTTTTTTTTTTTTTTTTTTTTTTTTTTTTGTCGTTTTTTTTTCCGTCGTCGCCGTCGTCGTCGTCGTCGTTTTTTTTTTTTTTTTTTTCGTCGTCGTCGCCGTCGTCGTCGCCGTCGTTTTTTTAATCGTCGTCGTTTTTTTATCGTTTTTTTTTTATCGTTTTTTTTTTTTTTTTTTTTTTTTTTTTTTTTTTTTTTTTTTTTTGGGTTTTAAATGTGGAAATATTGGGCTGGGAGTAAAATAATTGGTATATTCGTGATCAGCGGGAAAAAATACGTCGACTATAGCCTTGAAACAAAAAAAAATCGCGTAAATAACGATTTTTCAATTTTCGAGCAACTTTTGAAAAACGTCGATTTTCGCGATTTTCAAAGGTCGATATCTCGGCTCCCAGTGGAGCTACGCAAAATCCAGGGAGCGCATCGTCTTCTGCGTGAAAAAATACACAAAATAAGATACCGTCCGGAGTTTTAAAAGAGTTTTATCGTGCCGTTTGAGGACGTTGAAAAACGCGAAAAATGGACTCGAAAGGGGTAGCCTTGCAATTTTTTGAGTAAAATATTTTTTCTTTTTTTAAAATTGAACAGCCATGTATTTTGACGTATTTTTTTCCGCTGAACACGAATCCACTGGCCTTTTTGGCGACAAAGTGCAGTGAGGCATTGAAAATCTCGATTTTATTCACGAAAAATGGTATTTTTGGGTTTTAAATGTGGAAATATTGAGCTGGGAGTAAAATAATTGGAATATTCGTGATCAGCGGGAAAAAATACGTCGACTATAGCCTTGAAACAAAAAAAATCGCGTAAATAACGATTTTTCAATTTTTGAGCAACTTTTGAAAAACGTCGATTTTCGCGATTTTGAAAGGTCGATATCTCGGCTCCCAGTGGAGCTACGCAAAATCCAGGGAGCGCATCGTCTTCTGCGTGAAAAAATACACAAAATAAGGTACCGTCCGGAGTTTTAAAAGAGTTTTATCGTGCCGTTTGAGGACGTTGAAAAACGCGAAAAATGGACTCGAAAGGGGTAGCCTTGCAATTTTTTGAGGAAAAAATTTTTACTTTTTTAAAATTGAACCGCCATGTATTTTGACGTATTTTTTTCCGCTGAACACGAATCCACCGGCCTTTTTGGCGACAAAGTGTAGTGAGGCATTGAAAATCTCGATTTTATTCACGAAAAATGGTATTTTTGGGTTTTAAATGTGGAAATATTGAGCTGGGAGTAAAATAATTGGTATATTCGTGATCAGCGGGAAAAAATACGTCGACTATAGCCTTGAAACAAAAAAAATCGCGTAAATAACGATTTTTCAATTTTTGAGCAACTTTTGAAAAACGTCGATTTTCGCGATTTTGAAAGGTCGATATCTCGGCTCCCAGTGGAGCTACGCAAAATCCAGGGAGCGCATCGTCTTCTGCGTGAAAAAATACACAAAATAAGGTACCGTCCGGAGTTTTAAAAGAGTTTTATCGTGCCGTTTGAGGACGTTGAAAAACGCGAAAAATGGACTCGAAAGGGGTAGCCTTGCAATTTTTTGAGGAAAAAATTTTTACTTTTTTAAAATTGAACCGCCATGTATTTTGACGTATTTTTTTCCGCTGAACACGAATCCACCGGCCTTTTTGGCGACAAAGTGTAGTGAGGCATTGAAAATCTCGATTTTATTCACGAAAAATGGTATTTTTGGGTTTTAAATGTGGAAATATTGAGCTGGGAGTAAAATAATTGGTATATTCGTGATCAGCGGGAAAAAATACGTCGACTATAGCCTTGAAACAAAAAAAATCGCGTAAATAACGATTTTTCAATTTTTGAGCTACTTTTGAGAAACGTCGATTTTCGCGATTTTGAAAGGTCGATATCTCGGCTCCCAGTGGAGCTACGCAAAATCCAGGGAGCGCATTGTCTTCTGCGGGAAAAAATACGCAAGATAGGGTCTTGTCCGGAGTTCCAGAAGAGTTCGATCATGCCGTTTGGGGATGAAAAAAAAAGAAAAAAAAAAAAAAAAAACAACAACAAGGTATACGAAAATTCGTATAGTTATCGTCGATGCATGCTGCGACACGTGAATCAGATTGTCAAGTCGGCAATCCAGCCCGGCAGAGGCACGCGGTCCAGACGGGGGCTCTTGGTCGCCATAGCCAAATGGATCGAGTTGCTACTCGCGACTCGTTGCTACTCGCGAGAGAGAGAGAGAGAGAGAGAGAGAGAATTCTTTTCTTTTTTTTTCTTTTTTTTCTTTTTCTTTTTTTTCTTGGTTTTTTTTTTTTTTTTTTTTTTTTTTAAGAAAAAAAAAGAAAAAAAAGAAAAAAAGAAAAAAAAGAAAAAAAAGAAAAAAAAGAAAAAAAAGAAAAAAAAAGAAAAAAAAAGAAAAAAAAGAAAAAAAACAGGGTATACGAAAATTCGTATAGTTATCGTCGATGCATGCTGCGACACGTGAATCAGATTGTCAAGTCGGCAATCCAGCCCGGCAGAGGCACGCGGTCCAGACGGCGGCTCTTGGTCGCCATAGCCAAATGGATCGAGTTGCTACTCGCGACTCGTTGCTACTCGCGAGAGAGAGAGAGAGAGAGAGAATTCTTTTTTTTTTTTTTTTTTTTGCTGTCGTTTTTTTTTCCGTCGTCGCCGTCGTCGTCGTGTCGTCGTTTTTTTTTTTTTTTTTCGTCGTCGCCGTCGTTTTTTTTAATCGTCGTTTTTTTTTTTTTTTTTTTTTTTTTTTTGTCGTTTTTTTTTCCGTCGTCGCCGTCGTCGTCGTCGTCGTTTTTTTTTTTTTTTTTTTTCGTCGTCGTCGCCGTCGTCGTCGCCGTCGTTTTTTTAATCGTCGTCGTTTTTTTATCGTTTTTTTTATCGTTTTTTTTTTTTTTTTTTTTTTTTTTTTTTTTTTTTTTTTTTTTGGGTTTTAAATGTGGAAATATTGGGCTGGGAGTAAAATAATTGGTATATTCGTGATCAGCGGGAAAAAATACGTCGACTATAGCCTTGAAACAAAAAAAAATCGCGTAAATAACGATTTTTCAATTTTCGAGCAACTTTTGAAAAACGTCGATTTTCGCGATTTTCAAAGGTCGATATCTCGGCTCCCAGTGGAGCTACGCAAAATCCAGGGAGCGCATCGTCTTCTGCGTGAAAAAATACACAAAATAAGATACCGTCCGGAGTTTTAAAAGAGTTTTATCGTGCCGTTTGAGGACGTTGAAAAACGCGAAAAATGGACTCGAAAGGGGTAGCCTTGCAATTTTTTGAGTAAAATATTTTTTCTTTTTTTAAAATTGAACAGCCATGTATTTTGACG